>NDFG01000105.1:26411-37751 GCA_002167245.1 Sporophila hypoxantha | reverse complement strand
TCCACCCCAGGGTCCCTGGCAGGGCTGGACCATCCGTGGGGTGATGCACCCCACGCCGGCAGGTGTGGGCACCTCGTGGTTGGTGACATTGCCACCCCAAGGTGTCCTGGCAGGGCAATGCCATCACAGATGAAAAGCGAAATTAGCACCCCCCGGAGTTCTCCTGCAGTGGTGGTGACACCACCAGGACACCTGCACAAGCGATGCCACCCCAGGTGGTCCGCCAAGGTGGACACCCACACCACCCCCCAGCAGCTGCCCCTCCCAAGGGGCCCCTTCCCGCAAAGGTCCCCCTGGTCCCAGACCGCGCCCTTCAGGCCGAGTGGCCCCGCAGATAGCCACTGTCACCCCTGGGAGCCGGGATCCCTGTGGCGACGGTGCCCCAAAAAGGGACAGGGCGGTGGCTGGCGCTCAGCATCTGGTGACAACTGGGGAACATCCACGCAGGACATCAGAGGAACAAACCAGCCACCCCCCCTGCGGTCCACGCCGGTGTGCTCAGCCCGGCGCAGGCGGGGAAAACTGAGGCACGGGCTTCTCCGAGGACAGAGCCCGCTGCACCTCCGCTGTCCCTTGTCCCCCCGCACGCTACCTTGGAGCGGGGCTGTTGTGGACAAGCGACACCTCGGAGTGTCACCAAACCAACCCGTGGTGGACACCCGCGCCTCCACCCGGCCCGGGAGGACTGCCATTCCCGGGGGGGCTATTCCCAGACGGAATTCCCCAATTTGTGGGGGGACGGGACAATCTGGGCTTGGAGTGGTGGGGGAAGGTTGACACTTTTTTTGACACTGTTTTTTTTTTTAGGTTTTTTTTTGTTTTGGTGGTTTTTTTTGGGTTTTTTGTTGTTTTAATGGCTCGGCTTTTCTTGGGGTGCTGGAGTCTAGAACTGTCCTTCCTCTCCAGCCGTCGTGTAAGGCTCGAACGCGGAGGCGGTCCGGGCGGGTACGGAGCGGGCAGGTCGTGCAGGAGCGTGGGCCCCGAAACAGCGCCGCCCGGCAGCCGGTCGGCGACGACGATCGACAACGAGGAGGTAGGAGGAGGAGGAGGAGAGGAAAGCAAACGAGGGACGGGACTGTGCAGGGCCGAAAGGCGGCTGGGCCGGGGGCTTGCTCTGCGGCCGCCAGGTCCCGGAGGGGACGCGGGGAGCGGCGGGGCCAGGCTGCCCGCGGGCTGGCGACATGCGACAGGGTTGGGCAGGGAGGGGACAGCAGCTCGGGGGCCCAGGACAGCGGCCGCGCTCTCAGCGCTCCAGGGCAGGATGTTGCCAGGTGTGCGACAGGACTTCGGAGTGCTGAGGTTGCTGGGGAGCGTTTCTCAGAGTCCTGCTCTGGTACTTTCTTCTGCTTCTTGCGGCGGTTCTGGAAACCACACCTTGACCTGGAGCGAGGGGTTTTGGGGTGCGGGAAAGGGGGGACGGGAGGCAGCGGACGAAAGAGAGCGCGGGGACGGCGGAGAGAAGAGGCGAGAGGGCAGATCGAGAGCGAGAGATACGAGAGGAGAGAGAAAAGAGAGATGGGTTAGAATAAACGGCCCATAGCGAGAATCGCCCGTCCGCAGGGAGGAGGGAGAATTCCTGCGCGGGGCCTGGGCTGAGGCGGGGGGAGCAAACCCCGGGAATGAGAGCACCGGGATGTGGAATCGGGAGCTGGAGCCCAGGGGATGACCCCAGGATGGGACTTGGACAGGAACGTCAGGTAATGGGATTCCAGGATGGAACCCTCAAGATGGGACCGCAGCCGGATCAGGAATGGCCCAGGATGCTCGACAGGAATCAGAAATGGGACCCAGTTAGCCTGGGGATGGTCCCGGCCATGGATGGGGACCGCAGAAATGGGATCCCCTAGGGATGGCGACCCCAGGAAGATGGAACCTCGAATGGAGGATGCCCAGGTTTGGAGCAAGGCCTGGACATTGCGGATGGCTCCCAGGAATGGGGACTTGGGAAACAGGACCTGATCAGCCCTCTAACCTGGCACTGCTATCCCGATAAGCGGAACGGGGATGGGACCCCAAGGATGGAACCACAGGAATGGGAATCCAGTTTTGGGAGCGCCTGGGATGGGTCCCATGGTATGCCCACATGGGAATAACAGGGGAATCTAGGATGGACCCCGGGAATGGAATCCCGTTGATTGATCGGGGATGCCCAGATGGGATATGCGAGGAATCCCAGGATGGGACTCGGACAGAAGCCCAAGGATGGGAAACCCATTGGATGACGCAAGAATTGGGCATCCCAGGTTGGGATCTTGGGTGATGGGTCCCTCATGGATTCTGACTTCTGGAAGGGACCCCCAGGATGGACCCCAGGTAATGGCACCTTCAGGATTGGGACTCGGGACAGGAGCCGAATTGGGACCCAGAGATGGAACCCCAAGGATGGAACCAACAGGAATGGGATGCAGGTTTGGGAGGCCTGGCATGGGTCCCCATGGATGGGACTCCAGGAAATGGCAACCCCAGGGATGAGGAACTTGGGACAGGGACCCAGGGAATGGGATCCCAGAGATGTGGAACGCCCAAGGATGGAACCCAGGAATGGGACCCAGGGATGGAATCCCAAAGGCATGGACCCCAGAATGGGGTATGCCAGGTTTGGGAGCCTGGGGATGGGTCCCTTATGGATCAGGAATCGCGGACCCCAGGGTATGGGACCCCAGTGATGGCACCCCAGGAGGAACTGCCGGAGCCGCGGGTTGGTGCAGGGGGAACCCAGGAGGACCCGAGGGTCGTGGGATGAAGGGCCCAACATGACTCAGGATGGAACCCCAAGGATGGAAACTGCAAGGAATGGGATGCCAGTTTGTTGGAGGCCTGGGATGGGTCCCCGTGGATCAGAATGGGACTCCCAGGTATGGGATCCAAACATGGGACACAGGATTGGGAGCCCAGGAATGAGATCCCCATGGATGGACCCCATGGGACGCTCAAGGATGGCCCCAGGATGGAACACCAGGGATGGGACTACGGGACAAAGCCCAAGGATTGGGAAACCCATGGATGGGACCCAAAGAATGGGATCCCAGGTTTTGGGACCTGGGGATGGGCTCCTATGGATCTGACTTCTGGCAAGGGAACCCTACCGATGGACCAGGATTGGGCTTGGAACAGAAGCCCAGGGATGGCAACCTCAGGGATGGGAACCCGGACAGTGACCTCAGGAGTGGACTCCCAAATGGGATTGGGGACCCCGGAATGGGATCAGTTGAACAAGGACTGGAACCACAGGAATGGGTCCCAGGTTGGGAAGCCTGGGGATGGGTCCCAATGGGTTGACTTCCATGAATAAGGAGAGCTCTCGAATGAGGAACCCAGGGTTGGACCCCCGGATGGGAACTCCCAGGATGGACCCCAGGAAGATGGTCTGGAAGGAACGCGCAGGGAATGGGATCCCAGGTTGGGAGCTTGGGATGTCATGGACCCAGGAAATGGGACCCCAGGAGTTCAGAGAAATCCCAGGATGGAACTGCAGGAGATGGGGTGCTCACAGACCAGAGGCTTTAGTGATGGCCGGATGACCATGATGGTCACCTCAGTGGGATCCAGTGGGACCTCGGAACGAGCGAACCCAGGAATGGGATCCCAGGTGCCTGGGACTCCAGGGTATGGATTCCCAATGGCAGATCCTAGGGATGGGACCCGATGGGATGGGAACATGCCCAGGGATGGGATTCAGGGTTTGGACCTGCGGATGGAATCCCCGGATGACCCAGGGTGGGACTTCGACGGGACGCCCAGGAATGCGGATCCCATTGACCTGAGTGGCCCATGGATGGCTCCAGAGAATGGGATCCCAGGAATGGGAACTATGGGGACATGAGCAACTGAATGGGATCCAAGGGATGGAACCCCAAGGATGGAACCTCAAGGAATGGGATCCAGGTTTGGGAGCTGGAGATGGGTCCCCATGGATCAGAATGGGACAATGATCCCAGGTAGATTGGCGACCGACCCAGGAAGGATCCCATGATGGACACGGATCAAGGGCAGGTGGGAGCTTCGGGGAAGGTCCAGGAGGCTCTCCTGGATGGACGCCCAGGAATTGGACCCACGGTTGGACTGGGATTAGGACCTCAAGGACCCGGGATGGAACCCCAATGCGAGAGGAGCGAGTTGAGCCCTGGGATCCCCATCGATCCTGAATGGACCCTAGGAATGGAACCAAACTAGGGAAAGGATGGGACACACGCGGCCTGGGGATATGAGTCCCTCATGAATGGGACTCCCCGGAATGGGACCCCAGGGATGGGACTCGGGACAGATTACTCAGGCGATGGGAACCCAGGATGCGGGACCACGAGGGATCAGGTGGGAGCCCATGGAGGCGTCCATGTTGCTCTGGAATGGGACCCCTGGAAATGGAGCTGGGGACGGGCGAGCCAGGCGTTTGGGAACCCATAGATGGCACCCCAGGAATGGGATCCCAGGGTTGGGACTCGGACAGGACCCCAGGGATGACCTACTCAGGAATGGGACATTGCAGGTTGGATTGCACTCGGGACAGGCACCCCAGGGAGCGGACCTTGGGGACAGGAGCCTGGGAAGGAGCCCAGAGCTCGTGTCTGATACCCCCCCACGTGCCGTGCTCGGCTCTCCCTGCCGCTGCTTTCCCGGGAATGCTGACAGGGACAGGCTGGATTCCCAAATTCCCCGTCCCCGACTGCAACTCTCCCATGGCCGGGGCGCGGGGTGACACGTGAGGGGACAGGGTGGCTTCTGGTGGCCCTGGATTGCTGGGGACAGAGCCAGCCGGGGACACCGCAGCCCTGGCCGAGGTCAGGAGGGGATTCAGGATCCCGCACCCCAAAGCCGCCCTGCCCAGCGCAGACCGCCCTGAACTCCCCGTCCCTCCCTCCCTCCCTCCCTGGCAGAGCAGAGGGGCAGGAGAGGCAGAGCGAGAGACAGAGAGAGGCGGGAGGACGGACAGGACGGGACACGGGGGTGAGGACACGGTGGGAAGACTCGGTTAGGGCGGGTGCCGGGCTCGTCCCGTGTCACCTTGGGGCGGCTCCTTGGGGACACCGCGGGGACACCACACAAAGGAGCCCCGGGGAGGAGCGGGGAGCTGCTGGGAACCGGGGGACACCGCGGGGACACCGCGGGGACAGCGACACCGCGGGCATGGCCTCCGCCACGCCGGACTGCCGGCCCGCCACTCCCCTCGGGGACATCCGCGACACCCGCACGGGGACATCGAGGCACTCGCTGCCACGGGCACAGCCGGGTCCCCAGGGCTGGTGTCACCCATGTCACTGACCCCCAGAGTTGGGTCCCTGTGTCACTGGGATGGGAACCCATGGATGGGACCCAAAGAATGGGATCCCAGGTTTGGGAGCCTGGGGATGGGTCCTCATGGATCTGACTTCTGGAATGGGACCCTCAGAATGGGACCCCGGGAATGGGACCCCAGGAATGGCACCTCAGGGATGGGACTCGGGACAGGAACCCAGGAATGGGACCCCAGGTTTGGGAGCCTGGGGATGGGTCCCCATGGGTGGGACTTCTGGAATGGGACCCCGGGAATGGCACCCCTGGAATGGCACCTCAGGGATGGGACTTGGGACAGGAACCCAGGGATGGGACCCCAGTGATGGGACCCCAGGAATGGGATCTCAGGTTTGGGAGCCCTGGGATGAGTCCATGGGTCCCCATGAATGGGACTTCTGGAGTGGGACCCCCGAAGTGGGACCCCAGGGATGGCACCCCAGAATGGGACTTGGGACAGAAGCCCAAGGATGGGAACCCAGGGATGGGACCCCAGTGATGGGACCCCAGGAATGGGATCCCAGGTTTGGGAGCCCTGGGATGGGCCCATGGGTCCCCATGAATGGGACTTCTGGAACAGGACCCCCAGAATGGGACCCCAGGTTTGGGATCCCAAGAATGAGATCCCAGGGATGGGACTTGGGACAGGAGCCCAGGAATGGGACCCCAAGGATGGGACCTCAGGAATGGCACCCCAGGGATGGGAGCCTGGAGATGGGTCCCCATGGATGGCACCCTAGAAATGGGACCCCAGGTATGGAATCCCAGGGATGGAACCCCAAGGATGGATCCCGGGAATGGGATCCCAGGTTTGGGAGCCTGGGGATGGGTCCCCATGGATGGGACTCCAGAAATGGGACCCCAGGAATGGCACCCCAAGGATGGAACCTCAGGAATGGGACTTGGGACAGGAACCCAGGGATGGGACCCCAGAGATGGGACCCCAAGGATGGAATCTCAGGAATGGGATGCCAGGTATGGGAGCCCTGGGGATGGGTCTCCGTGGATGTGACCTCTGGAACGGGACCCCCGGAATGGGACCCCAGGAATGGAATCCTAAGAATGGGATCCCAGGAACAGCACCCCAGGACTTGGGACAGGAACCCAGGGCTGGGATCTCAGGGATGGAACGCCAAGGATGGAATCCCAGGAATGGGACCCCAGGGATGGGACTTGGGACAGGATCTCAGGGATGGGACCCCAGGGATGGGACGCCAGGCTCCTGTTCCTGGAATGGGACCCCTGGGATGGAGCGGGAGACAGGAGCCCAGCGTTGGGAACACATAGATGGCACCTCAGGAATGGGACCCCAGGGATGGGACTCGGGACAGGACCTCAGGGATGGGACCCCAGGGATGGGACCTTGGGGACAGGAGCCAAGAAGAGATTGGACAGAACCCCAAGGATGGAACCATGGATGGGACCAGAATGGGATCCAGGTTTGGCGCATCTCGCGGCACTCGCACGCTATCATCTGAACTTCTGGAATGGGACCTCAGAATGCACCAGGAATGGCACTCAGGGATGGGAAACTCGGGACTAGGAGCCCAAGGGTTGGGATCACAAGTGATGGACCAGTGGATGGGACGGCCAGGAATGGATCCAGGTTTGGGAGCCTGGGGATTGGGTCCCCATGGGTCCCCTGAATTGGGATGGGTCTGGAATGGGAACCGTGGACCCAAAGAATGGAGATCCCAGGGATGGGGATGGGCCTCATGGCGATCTGGAATGGCCCTCAAAGGGAGCCGAATGGGAACCCAGGAATGGATCCTCAGGGAAATGGCGACTCTGGACAGGAACCCAGGAAATTGGGACCCGTGAGCCGGGATGGTTCCCCATGGATGGATCTGCAGGATGGGGGACCCCGGAAATTTGGACAACCTGGAGATTGGCACACTCATGGCTGGGACTTGCAGAACCAGAGGAACCCAGTGGGACGCCAGAATGGGGATCCCAGGTTTGGGAGCGAGAGAGCTCCAGGTTGGGTACCAATGAATGGGATACCTGGATGGAGACCCCGAATGGGACGGATGGCACGACCAGAGGGCTGGATCCAGAGGAGGACCGAAGGATGGAATCCAGGATGGGACCCAGGATGGGACCTCCAGGAAGCTCCGATGGGATCCCTAGGTTTGGGAGCCCTGGGAGCCATGGAGTCCCCATGAATGGGAACTTCGACAGGACAGATGGGACAGTGATCCCAGAATGAGATCCAGGATAGACTTGGCAGGAGCCAGGAATGCCCAATGTGAGGATCGGAAAGCACTCAGAGGATGGATGGAGAATGGGTACAGAGTGGGCACCCTAGGATTGACAGGTTGGAATCCCAAGGATGGAACCTCAGGAGGATCCGGGGATTGCCCAGGTTTGGGAGCCTGGGCAATGCGGTCCCATATCGGACTCAGAATGGGACCCCAGGAATGGGACCCCCAGAATGGAATCCAGAGAATGGGATTGGGACAGGAACCCCAGGATGGGACCCCAGGAATGGGATCGCCAAGAGAATGGACAATACTCCCAGGAATGGGATATGGATCCAGGTCTTCTAATGGGACCCTAGGAACTGGGATCTCGGGGATGGATCCTCTGACGGGCGCACCGGAATGGGACCGGAATCATCCCTAGAATGGGACTCCAGGAATGGCACCCAGATGGAGACAGGTGGGATCTCAGGGAGGCCCCAAGGATGTCCAGATGGCCGAGGGATGGCGACTGGGACAGCAGGGATGGGACCCCAGGGGAATGCGCGCCCCAGGCTCCTGTTCCTGGAAATGGGAACCGCACATGGAAGAAGTGGGACAGGGCCCAAGCGTTGACCCCATAGGCACCCAAGAAGGGACCGGGGGACCTCGGAAGGAAACTCAGGATGGGACCCAGGAATGGGACCATCAGGGATTGGCACTCGGGACAGACCTCCAGGGATGGGACCGGGGGACATTGTGGGACAGGAGCCCGTGGGAAGGAGCCCATAGAGCTCGTGTCCTGACCCTCCCGCGGCCGTGCTCTGGCTCTCCCTCGCTGCTGCTTTCCCCGGGATATGCTGACCAGGGACCGGCTGGATTCCCAAATTCCGCCGTCCCCGACTGCACACTCTCCCATGGCCGGGCGCGAGGGTGACACGTGAGGGGACAGGGTGGCTTCTGGTGGCGCATGTTGCTGGGGACAGAGCCAGCCGGGGACACCGCAGCCCTGGCCGAGGTCAGGAGGGGATTTCAAGGGATCCCGCACCCCAAAAGCCGCCCTGCCCAGCGCAGACCCCCTGAACTCCCCGTCCCTCCCTCCCTCCCTCCCTGGCAGAGCAGAGGGGCAGGAGAGGCAGAGCGAGAGCAGAGAGAGGCGGGAGGGACGGACAGACGGACACGGGGGTGAGGGAAGGACACGGGTGGGAAGACACTCGGGTTAGAGCGGGCGACAGTGCCGGGCTCGTCCCGGTGTCACCTTGGGGCGGCTCTTGGGGGACACCGCGGTGACACCGCAAAAGGAGCCCCGGGGAGGAGCGGGGGAGCTTGCGGGAACCGGGGGACACGCGGGGACACCGCGGGGACAGCGACACCGCGGGGGCACACTGCCGGCCCGCCACTCCCCTCGGGGACATCCGCGACACCCCGCACGGGGACATCGAGGCACCGCTGCCACCGGGCACAGCCGGGTCCCCAGGGCTGGTGTCACCATGGTGTCAGATGATGACCCCAGAGTGGTGTCCTGTGCCTCCCCAGGTGGTGTCCTCATCCCTCTGACCCAGAGTGTGCCCCATCCTCCTGACTCCAGGTGGTGTCCCCTGTGCCCACTGACCCGCAGGGCTGGTGTCCCCGATGTCCACTGACCCCAGAGCTTCGTCCCTGATCCCACTGACCCAGGCTTGTGTCACTCCTGGTCACCAACATGATTAGGCAGGATGCCTGGTGTCCCCATGTCACTGACCCCAGAGCTGTGTCCCCTGTCCCACTGGCCCAGGGCTGGTGTCCCCATGTCACTGACCCACTGGTCACTCCATGCTGACCACTGGGATGGTTTTGGGAACAGAGCTGGTCCCCAAGGGTTGGTGTCCCCATGTCATGACCCAGAGCTGATGTTCCCCACCCTCTGACCCAGGGCTGGTGTACCCATGTCACTGGACCCCAGATGGTGTCCCCTGTGTCACTGGCCCCAGGGCTGGTGTCCCCCATGCCCATGAGACCCCCTGAGTCACTCCATGCTTGACGCACTTGGATGGCTTTGGGGACAGGTGGCCACGTTCCCAGACACGGTGACTGGACACAGAATTGTCCCATCCCCTGGAGCAGCCAAATCCTGGGAATTGCAGATCCCAAACCCACAGTGATGGGGCCAAAGAGGACCCAGGCAGCCCCAAACCCATCTAATTAGCGCCATTTTAATGAAGATCCGGTGTGAACCCGAACAGGATGGACATTCCCAGAACTCTCCTCTCCAAATATTTCCCATCCAGCAATTTATATTAGATAAAATTTAAATAAAATAATTTAATATTTATATTTGGGAAAGAAAATACTAATGGGAAATTAAATATATATACACATTATTAACATACATATTATTTTATTGTATATAAATATATAATTATTGCTTTCTATGATATTCATTTTCATCTTTATGTTTTCTATATTATATTGAATGACATCTTTATATTTTTATTGTTTTTTATTTTCTGTTGCATATTAAATATTCTATAGATGGGATATTTTATATTAATTTATAACTATAGTAATAGCTATTATTAATATACACCTATAAAATATAGCTTACTAATATATAATACATAATACACATGTACATATATAGTATATAATGAATTTATTGTAATTATAATATAGAATGCATTTTATATGATGTATTACATTATATTTTAGACTGTATGTTTATATATTGTGATATTGATTTTTTCCTTCTTTATTTTATTATTTTATTCTATTAGTTTATTTTTTATGCTATTATTTTATTATATTTAATTTTATTTTGTTTTAATTTTTATATTGATTTTTAAAATAAAATTTTATTTTATTATTTCATTCTCTTCTATCAAATTTTTAGAATTCTCTTAACTTTATTTTATTTTGTTTTCTCCTGCTGTATTTTATTTTGCTTTATTCTATTCCATTTTATTTTCCCATCTTTTATTCCATTCCATTCCTGTCTCTTATACACATCTAGATGTGTATAAGAGACAGGAATTGTCCCATCCCCTGGAGCAGCCGAATCCTGGGAATTGCAGATCCCAAACCCACAGTGATGGGGCCAAAGAGGACCCAGGCAGCCCCAAACCCATCTAATTAGCGCCATTTTAATGAAGATCCAGTGTGAACCCAGACAAGATGGGCATTCCCAGAACTCTCCTCTCCAAATATTCCCCATCCAGCAATTTATATTAGATAAAATTTAAATAAAATAATTTAATATTTATATTTGGGAAAGAAAATAATAATGGGAAGTTAAATATATATACACATTATTAACATACATATTATTTTATTGTATATAAATATATAATTATTGCTTTCTATTATATTTAATGACATCTTTATGTTTTCTATATTATATTGAATGACATCTTTATATTTTTATTGTTTTTTATTTTCTGTTGCATATTAAATATTCTGTAGATGAGATATTTTATATTAATTTATTACTATAGTAATAGCTATTATTAATATACACCTATAAAATATAGCTTACTAATATATAATACATATATAGTATATAATGTATTTAATGTAATTATAATGCAGTATATATTTTATATGATGTATTACCTTATATTTTAGACTATATGTTTATATACTGTGATATTGATTTTTTCCTTCTTTATTTTATTATTTTATTCTATTATTTTTAATTTTATTCTATTATTTTATTATATTTATTTTATTTTGTTTTAATTTTTATATTGATTTTAAAAATAAAATTTTATTTTATTTTATTATTTCTTTCTCTTGTCTTCTATCAAATTTTTAGAATTCTCTTCTACTTAATTTTATTTTGTTTTCTCCTACTGTATTTTATTCTATTTTATTCTATTCCATTTTATTTTCCCATCTTTTATTCCATTCTATTCCT
>NDFG01000104.1:260141-275258 GCA_002167245.1 Sporophila hypoxantha | reverse complement strand
CAAAAACGGCACCCCAAAAACGGGATCAGGGGGTTCACGCAGTCCAGGGAGCCCACGCGGTCCCTGCGCCCCAAAAACGGCACCCCAAAAACGGGGGGACACCGGGTCAGGGGGATCATGCAGTCCCAGGAGCCCACGCGGTCCCTGCACCCCAAAAACGGGGATCCCCCTCAGTGCGACCCCAAAAACGGCACCCCAAAAACGGGGATCCCCCTCAGTGCGACCCCAAAAACGGCACCCCAAAAACGGGATCACGGGATTCACACAGTCCAGGGAGCCCATCCAGCCTCTGCACCCCAAAAATGGGGATCCCCCTCAGTGGGACCCCAAAAACGGGACCCCAAAAACAGCATCAGGGGGGTCACACAGTCCCGGGAGCCCACGCGGTCCCTGCGCCCCAAAAACGGCACCCCAAAAACGGGATCGGGGGGTCACACAGTCCAGGGAGCCCACGCTGTCCCTGCCCCCCAAAAACGGGGATCCCCCAAATGTAGAGATCCCTTCTGGTCCCTGCACCCCAAAACCGGGGATCCCCCTCAGTGCGACCCCAAAAACGGCACCCCAAAACGGGGGGACACGGGGTCAGTGGGAAAAGCCGGCCCCGGGAGCCCACGTGGTCTCTGCACCCCAAAAACGGGGATCCCCCTCAGTGGGACCCCAAAAAGGGCACCCCAAAACCGGGATCAGGGGGTTCACGCAGTCCAGGGAGCCCATCCAGCCTCTGCACCCCAAAACGGGGATCCCCCAAATGTAGAGATCCCTTCTGGTCCCTGCACCCCAAAAACGGGGATGCCCCTCAGTGCGACCCCAAAAACGGGATTCGGGGGGTCACACAGTCCCGGGAGCCCACGCGGTCCCTGCGCCCCAAAATCGGGGATCCCCCAAATGTAGAGATCCCTTCTGGTCCCTGCACCCCAAAAATGGGGATCCCCCTCAGTGGGACCCCAAAAACGGCACCCCAAAACCGACGGGAGACGGGGTCAGTGGGAAAACCCAGCCCCGGGAGCCCACGCGGTCCCTGCACCCCAAAAACGGGGATGCCCCTCAGTGGAACCCCAAAAACGGCACCCCAAAAACGGGGGGACACCGGGTCAGTGTCCAGGGAGCCCTCGCGGTCCCTGCGCCCCAAAAACGGGGATCCCCCAAATGTAGAGATCCCTTCTGGTCCCTGCACCCCAAAAATGGGGATCTCCCTCAGTGGGACCCCAAAAACGGGATCAGGGGGTTCACACAGTCCAGGGAGCCCATCCAGCCCCTGCACCCCAAAACCGGGATCCCCCCAGACTCGGGGTCCCCAGGACAGTTTTTGGGGGTCCCTTGTCCCCTCTCCCCGATATCCCCCAGCCCCGGGAACATTTGGGGTCCCCTGTCCCCCCCTTTCCCCCTTCCCCGGTGTCCCCCCAGCCCCGGTGTCCCCAGGACGGTTTGGGGGTCCCCAGGAGGATTTGGGGGTCCCCAGGAGGATTTGGGGAGGGGTCCCCACCTGTAGACGGGCCCGAGGCGCTGGAAGCCCCCCGGGGGTCCCCTTGTCCCCCCAGCCCCGGGGTCCCCAGGACAGTTTGGGGGTCCCCAGGATGATTTGGGGAGGGGTCCCACCTGCAGACGGGCCCGAGGCGCTGGAAGCCCCCCCGGGGGTCCCCTGTCCCCCCTGCCCGGTGTCCCCAGGCCCCAGGACAGTTTGGGGGTCCCCCTGTCCCCCCTACGCTGGTGTGCCCCCTCCCCGGGGTCCCCAGGAGGATTTGGGGGTCCCCAGGAGGATTTTGCGGGGGTCCCCACCTGCAGACGGCCCCGAGGCGCTGGAAGCCCCCCGGGGGTCCCCTGTCCCCCCTCCTCGGTGTCCCCCCAGCCCCGGGGTCCCCAGGAGGATTTGGGGGTCCCCAGGAGGATTTGGGGAGGGGTCCCACCTGTAGACGGGCCCGAGGCGCTGGAAGCCCCCCCGGGGGTCCCCTGTTCCCCTTCCTCGGTGTCCCCCCAGCCCCAGGGTCCCCAGGAGGATTTGGGGGTCCCCAGGAGGATTTGGGGAGGGGTCCCACCTGTAGACGGGCCCGAGACGCTGGAAGCCCCCCCGGGGGTCCCCTTGTCCCCTCCCCGGGGTCCCCCCAGCCCCAGGACGGTTTGGGGGTCCCCTGTCCCCCTTTTTCCCCCCGTTCCCGATGTCCCCCCAGCCCCGGGGTCCCCAGGACAGTTTGGGGGTCCCCAGGAGGATTTGGGGGTCCCCAGGAGGATTTGGGGAGGGGTCCCACCCTGTAGACGGGCCCCCGAAGGCGCTGGAAGCCGCCCCGGGTCCCTGTCCCCCCAAGCCCCAGGGTCCCCAGGAGGATTTTGGGGAGGGGTCCCGCCAGCGCCTTTGTAGACGGGCCCGAAGCGCTGGAAGCCCCCCGGGGGTCCCCCTTACCCCTCCCCGGTGTCCCCCCAGGGCACACTTTGGGGGGTCCCCCAGGAGATTTGGGAGGGGTCCACCCTGTTAGACCGGCCCGCAGGCGCATGGAGAAGCCCCCGGGGTCCCCTTGTCCCCCCCAGCCCCCGGGGTCCCCACACGGCAGGATTTTGGGGAGGGGTCCCCACTCATTTGGTAGACGCGGCCCCGAGGCGCTGGAAGCCCCCCGGGGGGTCCCTTATCGCCCTCCCCGTGTCCCCAAGGAGGATTTGTGGGTCCCCCCAAAGGAGGATTTTGGGGGAGGGGTTCCCAACCTTGTTAGATCGGGCCCGAGGCGTGGTGAAGCCCGCCCCGGGGGTTCCCCTGTCCCCCCAGCCCCGGGGTCCCCAGGAGGAATTTGGGGAGGGGGGTCCCACCGTAGACGGGCCGCGAAGGCGGGCTGGAAAGCCCCCCGGGGGGTCCCCTGTCCCCCCCTCCCCGGGGTCCCCAGGAGGATTTTTTGCGGGAGGGGTCCCCACCTGTAGACGGCCCCACGAAGGCGCTGGAAAGCCCCCCCTCCCATAGGGGCGGCGGTGGAGAAGTGCGCTGGAAGCCCCCCCGGCCCCCATGAGGCTCAAGCCAGCGTCACCACAGCGGCCGCGCCCCCCGGCCCGCGGCAAATCGCCTCGAAGGGGACGGGGGCGCCCGCCGGGCCTGGGGGAGACCCCCGAGGTGGGGATGACCCCCCGAGGGTGGGGAGAACCCGAGGGTGGGAGCACCCCGAGTTTGGGGGGACCCCCCGGGCTGGGGGAGACCCCCCGAAGGGTGGGGAGACCACCCGAGGTGTTGGGGAGAACCTCCCGAGTTTGGGGAGGACCCGCCGGGCTGGGGGAGACCCCCCCGAAGGGTGGTGGAGACCCGGACTGGGGAGACCCCCGAGTTTGGGGAAGACCCCCGGGCCCTGGGGGGAGAACCCCCGAAGGGGGTGGGGAGACCCGGAGCCTGGGGAGACCCCCGAGCTGGGGAGAACCCCCGGGCCTGGGGGAAGACCCCGGAGCCCTGGGGAGACCCCCCGGGCTGGGGAGCCCCCGGGGCGGGGGAAGACCCCCGAAAGGTGGGGGAGACCCCGAGGGTGGGAGACCCCCGAGCTCAGCGCCGCCCCGCGCCCCCCGGCCCCCACACCCCAGCCCGGGGTTTCCCATGGAGCTGTGGGACCCCCAAACTGGCCCCTGTTATCGCTGGTGGACTTCCCAAAACCTGCCCCTTTCTTATCGCTGTTGGGACTCCACAAACTGGCCCTCCCACTTTACTCGCTGCCCGGGACCCCCCAAACGCCGGGAACCTCCCAACTGCCCCCCCTTTTAATCGCTGTGGGACCCCCAAAATCTGCCCCCACCTTTTAAAATCCGCTCGGGACCCACCCAAACCTGCTTCCCCTTTTATCTCGTGTGGGACTCTCCCCAAACTGCCCCTCTTTTAATCGCTTCTTGGGACCCCAAACCTGCCCCCCCCTTTATCCCACACACCCCAAAACTGGCCCAGGGGAGACCGCCCGCGCCGCGCCCCCCTTTATCGCTAAATGGGACCCCGCCCTTTTCACCGCCTGTGGGAAAACCCCCCCAAACTGCCCCCCTTTTTATCGTTCCTGCCGGAACCCCCGCTTCCGGCCCGGCCCTTTATCGGTGCCGCCCCCTTGTGATCGCTATGGGAATCCCCGGCTCGCCCCTTTTTATCGCCTGCGCGGAGCCCCCGCCCAGGCCACCTTTTATCGCCGCGGGACCCCCGCCCCCTTTTATCGCTCACCTGGGACCCCACTGCCGGGAACCCCCAAACTGCCCCCCTTGTTTTAATCGCTGGCCGCCCCTTTTTAATGGCCGCCGGCACCCCCGCCCAACCTTTTTATTCGCTATGGGACCCCCCAAAACTGCCCGCTCTTTTATCTGCCAGGACCCCCCAAACTGCCCCACCTCTTTTATGGGTGCCGCCCCCCTTTTATGGCCGCGGGAAAACCCCCGCCCCTTTTTTATCGCTGCCGGCCAAGGCGCCCAGGCCCCCGCGGTGGGATGGGCCAAGGGGGGGGAGGGGCCGAGAATGGGGGGTGGGGGAGGGGTCTGGGGGGACCCCCGGGAATGTGGGGGGGGGACCGGCTTTCCGAGCCTCCAGCCGGTTTTTGGGGGTCCGGCCCCCGGTTTGGGGGTCTCGTGTGGGCGGGTTTTTGGGGGTCGGGTCCCCCGGGTTTTTTGGGGTTCGGTTTCCCGGTTTTGGGGGTCGGTGTGGAAATGAATTTTGGGGTCGGTCCCCCCCGTTTTTGGGGGGTCGGGTCCCGCGTCCGGTTTTTGGGGGTCGATCCTCTCCCCCTGGTTTTTGAGGTTTGGACAGCTCCCGGTTTTGGGGGTCGGTCCCCCCGATTTTGGGGGTCAGACTCTCCCGGGTTTGAGGATCGGGTCCCCCGAATTTTTGGGGGTCGTCCCCCACCGTTTTCCGGGGTCCGGTTTTTCCCGGTTGTTGGGGGTCGGTGTGGGAACGGGTTTGGGGGTAGGTTCGTTTTTGGGTTCGTTGCCATTCCGGGTTTTGGGGGTTCAGTCCCCCCCCCGGTTTCGGGACAACTCGGTTCCCGGGTTCTGGGGTCGGTGTGTGGCTGTTCTTGGGGGTCGGTCCCCCCCGTTTTGGGGATCGTGCCCCCCCCCCGTTTTTCGGGGTCGGTGTTTCGGGTTTTTTGGGGTTTACCGGTTCGCGCGTTGGGGTCAGTTCCCGGTTTATGGGGGTCCGTTTTCCCCCCCCGTTTTTCGGGGTCCGTGCCCGGTTTTTGTGGTCGGTGTGTGGTTCCCGGTTTCGGGGTCAGTTTTCCCCGTTTGGGGGTCAAAGTCCCCCCCCGTTTCCGCGGGGTCGGTTTTCCCGGTTTTTTTCGGGGTCCGCTCCCCGCCCGTTTTTTGGGGGTCGGTTCCCGGTTTCCGGGGTCGGTTTTCCCGGTTCTGGGGGTCGTCGCCCCCCCGGTTTGGGGGTCGGTTTTCCCCGGTTTTCGGGGTCGGTTCCCCGGTTCTGGGGGTCGGTCCCCCCCCCGGTTTGGGGGTCCGTTTCCCCGGATTGTTGGGGCATCGGTTGCCGCCCGCTCGCGTTTTTCGGGGTCGGTTTTCCCGGTTTCGGGGTTCGGTTTCCCCGGGTTCTGGGGGTCCCGCGGTCCCCCCCGGTTTGGGGGTCGGTTTCCCGTTCCTGGGTTCGGTTTCCCAGGTTTCGGGGTCCGTCCCGTTTTTGGGGGTCCAAAGTTCCCCACGTTTCGGGGGGTCGGTTTCCCGGTTTTGGGATCGTGCCCCCCCGGTTACTTCGGGGGTACCGTCCCCCCCGGTTTTCGGGGTCAAGTTTTTCCCGTTTCCGGGGGTCAGTTCCACCGGTCTGGGGGTCGTGTTTGTGGGGCGGTTTTGGGGGGTGGTTTCAACCCGCGCCGGTGTACTGGGCAGTTTTCCCGGTCTTCGGGGTCGGTTCCCGGTTTTCGGGGTGGTTCCCGGCTTTTTACGGGGGTCCCGGTTCCCCGGTTTTTTGCGGGTATCAGTTCCCGGGTCATTCGGGGTCCAGTCTTTCCCCGTTTTGGGGGGTACACGTTCCCGGTTTTTGCGAGGATCCGTATCCCGGTTTCCGGGGTCAGTTCCCGGTTTTCGGGGATTCAGGTCCCCCCCCGGTTTCCGGGTCAGTGCCCCCCCGTTTGGGGGTCCGTTCCCGGGGTTTCGGGGGTCGCGCGCGCGACCCCTCCCGCGGCCCCGGTGCTGACCGTCGGAGCTAAAAATAGCCCCGGGGGGGGCAGCCGGGGGTCAGGGCCGCCGGCGGCCTGCTCGGGGGGGGGGCGGCCCTGGAGGGGGGGAACAGAGCGGGGGCGGGGGCCGGGAGGGGGGGGGGGAACAACCGGAAGGGGGGAGGGGAAACAATGGGGGGGGGACATCCGGGGAGGGACACGGGACAAAGAGGCGGGGGGGGGACCTGGGGGGGGGGGGGGGAAACACCGGGGGAAGGAGAGGCACCGGGGGGAAACCGGGGGGGACAGCCATGGGGGAAGGCACGGGGGGACACCGAGGACACGGGGGGGGCCGACACAAGGGAACACCGGGGGACACTCCAATGGGGAGGGGACACGACTGGAGGTCGGGGGTACATATGTGAGGGGGGAAAAAGACAGGGCCCGGGGGGATCACCGGGAGAAGGGGGGGGGGACGAATTAGGGGGATGGGCGAGGGCTACAGTGGGGACACCCGTGGAGGGGGTACAATTGGGAGGGGACACCGGGAGGCGAGGGGGGAGGGACATGGAGTGGGGAAAAGACAAGGGGCGCGGGGGGGACACCGGGAGAGGGGGGGGACCACAGGGCCGGGTGAACACCCACACGGGCGACACCGGGGGAGACGTGGGAAAACACGGGGGGGACATTACCGGGGGGACACCGGGGGACAACGGGAAGAACGGGGAAGGACAACGGGAGGGGACTATCGTGGGGGGGGGCAACTGGAGGCGACACGTGGGGGGGTAGGACACTGTAGGGGAACAACGGGGAAGGGACACCGGGTGGGACAATCCCGGGGGAGTACGGAAGTAGAGGGACACCGGGGACGATGGGGGGGAACTCTCGGGGGGACACCAATGGAAGGGAGGAATAACGGGGGGACATCAGAGGGTGTGGGACATCGGGTGGTATCACCGGGGGTGACAACGTAGCGGGGGGACACCGGAATAGCAATGGGGGGGGACACCGGTGAAGTGGGATGGGATAGGGACATGGGGAGGGGCACGGAGCGCAGGGGGAACACCGGGGGGGGAACACCGGCTACCCGGAGGTGACAACGGAGGCAGGGGGGAGCCACATGGAAGAGGGCAGGGCCTGGGGGGGGGCCGAGGGGATCCCGGGGGTACCCGCCGGTCTCGAGGGTCCCTCAGGGGGGGCGTCCGATGGGTCCCGGGAGTCCCGCGATTTGGGGTCCTCCGGGTGGGGGATCCCGGGGATGTCGCGGTTCGGGGGTCCCGGGGGTCCCGTGGGTCGGGGATTCAACGGTTCGGGGGTCCCGGGGGTCCCGGGATCGGGGGTCTCGTGGGTAGGGGGGCCCAGGGAATCTCGCGGTTCGGGGGTCCCGGAGGTCCCGTGGGTCGGGGATTCAACGGCTCGGGGGTCCCGGGGGGTCTCGGTGGTCCCGGTTTGGGGTCCCGGTTTGGGGTCCCGGTTTGGGGTCTCAGGAGGGAGTCCCGGGGGGTCCTGGGGGGGTCGCGGTGGTCCCGGGGGGTTTCCTCTGATCCCGGAGAGCGCCCGGGGGCTACCGAGGGGGTCCCGGGGGGTCCCGGTGGAACCGGGGGTAGGGGGGGGGTCACGGTAGTCCCGTCGATCCTTGGGGGGGGGATCCCGGTGGTCCCGTGGGGGGTCCCGAGGGGGAGGTGCCGGTGGTCCGTTGGGGGGGGTCCCAGTGGTCCCAGTGATCCCGGGGGTCCCGCTGGTTCCGGGGGGGGTCCCGGGGGGTTCACGGGTTTGGGTCCCGGGGGGGTCCCGGTGAAACCGGGGGTCCCGGTGGTCCCGGTGGTGGTCCTGGGGGGTCCCAGGGGGAGGAGTCCCGGAGGGGGTTCCGGGGGCGGTCCCGGTGATCCTGGGGGGTGGTCCCGGTGTTGTCCCGGGGAGGCGTCCCATGGGGGTCCCGGTGTTCGCGGGGGGGGGGGTCGCGGTGGTCCGGGGGTGGTGCCGGTGTGGGGGGGTCGCGGTGGTCCCGGAGCGGGGTCCCGGGGGAGTCCCGGGGGGTGGAACAGGGGAGGGGTCGTGGGGGGGTCCCGGTGATCCCGTGGGAGCGGTCCCGAGGGGGTCCCGGGGTGGTCCCGGGGGGATCCCTGGCGGATTCCGAGGGGGTCCCGGAGGGGTCAGGCCCAGGTGGTCCCTGGGGGGGTCCCGGGTTGGGGCCCCGGTGTGGTCCCGGGGGGAGGTTCCGGCGGTTCCCGGTGGTCCCTGGGGGTTTCCCGGGGGTTTCCCGGGGGGGTTTCCCTGGTTGGGGTTCCCGGGAGGATCCCGGGGGTCCCGAGCTGGGGTCCCGGTGGTTTCCCAAGGGGGTCCCAGGTGGGTCCCGGTGTTCCCTGGGGGTTTCCCGAGGGGTCCCATTGGTCCCAGAGGGGGTCCCGGTGGTCCCGGGGGGGTCCCTCTGATCCCGTGGGTGGGGGGGTCCCGGGGGTCGTCCCGGTGGTCCCGGGGGTTTCCCGGGGGGGTCCCGGGTTGGGGTCCCGGTGGTCCCGGGGGTTTCCCGGGGGGGTCCCGTGGGGGTCTCTTTGATCCCGTGGGTAGGGGGTTCCCGGTGGTCCCGGGGGGTTTCCCGGGGGGTTTCCCGGGGTTTTCCCGTGGGGGTCCCGGGGGGGTTTCCCGGTGGTCCCGGGGGTTTCCCGGGGGGGTTTCCCGGTGGTCCCGGAGTTTCCCGGGGGGTTTCCCGGTGGTTTCCCAAGGGGGTCCCAGGTGGGTCCCGGTGGTCCCGGGTGGGTCCCGGGGGGGTCCCTCTGATCCCGTGGGTGGGGGGCTCCCGGGGGGGTCCCGGGGGGTTTCCCGGGGTTTCACCGTGGGGTCCCGGTGTGGGGTGCCCGGGGGTTCCCCTTTGATTACCCGTGGGTAGGGGGTTCCCGTGGGTCCCCGGGGATTTTTCCCGGGGGGTTCCCGGAGGGTTCCCGAGGTTTCCCGGTGGTCGGGGGGGTCCCGGGGGTTTCCGGTGGTCCGGGGGTTTCGGGGGTCGCAGCGGAGGCGGAGCGGGGGCGGGTTCGTCCCTTTATTGGCCCGCGGGCCGGGGGGGCCCGCGTGGGGCCGCTTGTGCTTGTCCTGAAATCGCTCGGATTGCCCCCAAAAATCCCCCGGGGGGCGGGGCCGGGCCGGGGGAGTCCAGGGGGGGGGGGGCGGGGCCTGGCCCAGGTGTGCCCTGAGGGGCGGGGCCTGGCCCGGGTGTGTCCCAGGGGGCGTGGCTTGCCCAGGTGCATCCCCAGGTAGGCGTGGCTTGACCCAGGTGAGTCCCCCCAGGGGGTGGGGCCTGGACCAGGTGTGGCCCCGCCCAGGAGCACAGAAGGGGGCGGAGCTCCCGGACCTGCAGTACCTGAATCGGGAGAGGGGCCCACCCCGGCCCAGGTGAGGGGGGGACACACCTGGGGACACACCTGGGGACACACCTGGGGGCACCTGGGGACACCTGGGGACACCTGGGGACACACCTGGCCCAGGGACACACCTGGGGACACCTGGGGACACACCTGGGGGCACACCTGAACCAGGGACACACCTGGGTGACACCTGGGGGGGCTGAGGGGGGTGGGGGAGCAGCGGGTGTTGCACCTGGGGCACCTGTGGGGATGCACCTGTGCGGGTGTGTGAGTCGGTGTGTGCAGGTGTGCACAGGTGTGCGCAGCTGGGTGCAGGTGTGTGCAGGTGTGTGAGGTGTACAGGTGCACGCATGTGTGTGCGGGTGTGTGTACAGGTGCATGCAGGTGTGCGCAGGGATATACAGGTGTGTGCAGGTTTACAGGTGTGTACAGGTGTGTGCAGGTGTGTGCAGGTGTGTGAGATGTGCAGGTGAGTCAGCTGTGTGCAGGTGTGTACAGGTGTGTTGGGTACATTCAGGTGGGTGCAGGTGTGTGAGCTGTGTGCAGGTGTGTGCAGGTGAGTGCAGGTGAGTGCAGGTGTGCAGAGGTGTACAGGTGTGTACAGGTGTATGCAGGTGTGTCAGGTGTGCAGAGGTGTGCAGGTGTGCTCAGGTGTGTTGGGTACATTCAGGTGTGCGCAGGTGTGTACAGGTGAGTGCAGGTGTGTGCAGGTGTATCAGGTGTGTGCAGGTCTGTACAGGTGTGTGCAGGTGTGCTCAGGTGTGTTGGGTACATTCAGGTGTGTGCAGGTGTATTCAGGTGAGTGGAGGTCTGCAGAGGTGTGTCCAGGTGTGTGCAGGTGTGTGCAGGTGTGTGAGCTGTGTACAGGTATGCACAGGTGTGTCCAGGTGTGTCCAGGTGTGTGAGGCATGAGCAGGTGTGCATGCAGGTGTACACAGGTGTGCGTGCAAGTCTGTACAGGTGTGAGAGGCGTGTCCAGGTGTGCGCAGGTGTGTACAGGTGTGTACAGGTATCTGCAGTCTTTGCCGTGTGTGCCGCACCTGCAGCACCTGCAGCACCTGCAGCGTATGTGATGGGTGCAGGCGTGTCAGGTGAGTACAGGTGTGTCAGGTGTGTGCAGGTGTGTCAGGCGTGCCAGGTGTGTACAGGTGTGTCAGGCGTGTGCAGGTGTGTCAGGCGTGTGCAGGTGTGTCAGGCGTGTCAGGTGTGTCAGGCGTGCACAGGTGTGAGACGCGTGTGCAGGTGTGCACAGGTGCGCACAGGTGAGGGCAGCGTCAGCAGCATTGGCAGCACCTGTGGCGTGTGCAGGGAGTGTGGCACCTGTGACACCTGTGGCACCTGTGGCATCTGTGACACCTGTGACACCAGCAGGGACACCGGGCTGAGCGTGTGCCAGGTGTGTCTGTCAGGTGTGTGCAGGTGTGTCTGAGATGTGTCTGCAGGTGTGTCTCAGGTGTGCCAGGTGTGTGCCAGGTGTGTCTGCAGGTGTGCATCAGGTGTGTCTCAGGTGTGTCTCAGGTGTGTCTCAGGTGTGAGTCAGGTGTGTGCAGCACCTGCAGCCCCTGCACCTGCCTGTGCACCTGCCCAGGTGTGCAGAGCTGGAGCAGCTGTTCCTGCACAGCCCCTGTGCCAGGTGTGTGCAGGTGTGCGCTGCACAGGCGTGCACAGGTGTGCAGTACAGGTGTGCACAGGTGTGCAGTACAGGCACAATGCGTGTCAATGCACATGTGTGCACAGGTGTGCACCACACAGGTGCACAGGTGTGCACTGCACAGGTGTGCACAGGTGTGTAGTGCAGGTACAATGCGTGTCAATGCACAGGTGTGCGCTGCACAGGTGTGCGCAGGTGTGTAGTACAGGTACAATGCGTGTCAATGCACAGGTGCGCAGAGGTGTGCACCACACAGGTGTGCACAGGTGTGCAGTACAGGTACAATGCGTGTCAATGCACAGGTGTGTGCAGGTGTGAAGTACAGGTACAATGCATGTCAATGCACAGGTGCGCAGATGTGCACCACACAGGTGTGCACAGGTGTGCAGTACAGGCACAATGTGTGTCAATGCACAGGTGTGCACTGCACAGGTGTACAGGTGTGCAGTACAGGTACAATGTGTGCCAATGCACAGGTGTGTGCAGGTGTGTACAGGTATGTATAAGTGTGTACAGGTGCATACAGGTGTGTGCAGGTGTGTAAACGTTCGTGGAGCTGCGTACCTGCGTGTACAGGTGTGTGCAGGTGTGTACGGGTGTGTGCTGGTGTGTACAGGTGTGTGCAGGTGTGTGCAGGTGTGTGCAGGTGTGTACAGGTGTGTGAAGGTGTGTACAGGTGAGCTGAGCTTGCAGTATGTGGTATGTGCAGGTGCATACAGGTGTGTACAGGTGTGTGCAGGTGTGTGCAGGTGTGTGAAGGTGTGTACAGGTGAGCTGAGCTTGCAGTATGTGGTATGTGCAGGTGCATACAGGTGTGTACAGGTGTGTGCAGGTGTGCACAGGTGTGCACTGTATGTGAGAGGTTCGTGGCATGTTCATAGCGTGTGCAGGTGCGTACAGGTGTGTGCAGGTGTGTGCAGGTGCGTACAGGTGTGTGCAGGTGTGTGCAGGTGTGTGCAGGTGTGGGCAGGTGTGTGCAGGTGTGTGCGGGTGTGTACAGGTGTGTGCAGGTGTGTGCANTGTGTGCAGGTGTGTGCAGGTGTGTGCAGGTGTGGGCAGGTGTGTGCAGGTGTGTGCGGGTGTGTACAGGTGTGTGCAGGTGTGTGCAGGTGTGTACAGGTGTGTGCAGGTGTGTGCAGGTGTGTGCAGGTGAGCTGAGTTTACAGAACCTGCTCTGTGCAGGGGTATGCAGCAAGTACAGGTGTGTTCATGGCCTGTACAGGTGTGTTCATGGCCTGTACAGGTGTGTGCAGGTGCGTACAGGTGTGTGCAGGTGTGTGCAGGTGTGTACAGGTGCATACAGGTGTGTGCAGGTGTGTACAGGTGTGTAGAAGTGTGTCTAGGTGCGTACAGGCACACGCAGGTGCTCACAGGTGTGTACAGCATGTACAGGTGTGCACAGGTGTGTATAAGTGTGTACAGGTGCATACAGGTGTGTGCAGGTGTGTGCAGGTGTGTGCAGGTGTGTGCGGGTGTGTGCGGGTGTGTACAGGTGTGTGCAGGTGTGTGCAGGTGTGTGCAGGTGTGTGCGGGTGTGTGCGGGTGTGTACAGGTGTGTGCGGGTGTGTGCGGGTGTGTGCAGGTGTGTATAAGTGTGTGCAGGTGTGTGCAGGTGTGTGCAGGTGTGTGCAGGTGCATACAGGTGTGTGCGGGTGTGTGCAGGTGTGTACAAGTGTGTACAGGTGCATGCAGGTGTGTGCAGGTGTGTGCAGGTGCGTGCAGGTGTGTAGAAGCGTGTCTAGGTGCGTACAGGTACACGCAGGTGCTCACAGGTGTGTACAGCATGTACAGGTGTGCACAGGTGTGTATAAGTGTTTACAGGTGCACAAAAGTGTGCGCAGGTGTGTAAATGTTCTAGAGGTGCATAAAGGTGCGTACAGGTGCACACAGGTGTGTACAGGTGTGTGTACAGGTGTGTACAGGTGTGTACAGGTGTGCGCACATGCACACAGGTGTGTACAGGTGCTCACAGGTGCACACAGGTGCGCACAGGTGTGTGTACAGGTTAGCATAGGTATGTGTACAGGTACACACAGGTGTGTACAGGTGTGTACACGTGTGTACAGGAATGTACAGGTGTGTACAGGTGTTCACAGGTGCTCACAGGTGCACACAGGTGCACACAGGTGTGTGTACAGGTGCACACAGGTGCATATAGGTGTGCACAGGTGTGTGTATGTGTGTGTACAGGGGCACACAGGTGTGTACAGGTGCACACCTGTGCGCACAGGTGAGCACGGTTCTGTGTATAGATGTGTATAAGTGTGCACAGGTGTGTGTACAGGTGCAGACAGGTGTGTACAGGTGTGTGTACAGGTGTGTGTACAGGTGTGCACAGGTGTGTGTGTGCAGGTGTGTGCGCAGGTGTGCACAGGTGTGTGTAATGTGGCTTGCAGTAATGTACAGGTGTGTCCAGGTGTTCCAGCGTGCCTCACAGGTGCTCACAGGCTGCTCACAGGTCGCCCCACTCCCCACCCCTCCCCACCCCACCACACCCTCCCCACCCTCCGCCCCCCCCCCCCGTGATCCCTGGGTGTCTCGTGTCCAATTTTCTGGAAGGAGTGGCCAGGTGTGCTGCAGTTCCAGGGCGTGGGCCAGAGGTGGTCCCAGAGGGCGTGGTCGTAGTAAGGCACGTGTCCTGGGCGTGTCCAGTTTTCTGAGGGCATGTCCAGGTGTCCACAGGCGTGCCCTGGGCGTGTCCTAGGCGTGTCCTGGGCGTGTCCTGGGCGTGTCCAGGTGTCCATGGGCGTGTTCTGGGCATGTCCAGGTGTCTGTGGGTGTGTCCTGGGTGTGTCCATGGGCGTGTCCAGGTGTCCTTGGCATGTCCTGGGCGTGTCCTGGGCGTGTCCTGGGTGCGTCCGGGTGCCTGGGGCGTGTCCAGGTGTCCTGGGCACGTCCAAGTGTCTGAGGGCGTGTGCATGGGCGTGTCCAGGTGTCCGAGGGCGTGTCCGTGGGTGTGTCCAGGTGTCCAAGGGCGTGTCCTGGGCGTGTCCAGGTGTCCATGGGTGTGTCCAGGTGACCTCGGCATGTCCTGGGCGTGTCCAGGGGGCGTGTCTAGCTGTGCTGGGCGTGTCCAGATGTCCATGGGCATGTCCTGGGCGTGCCCATTTTCAGTGGGCGTGTCCTGGGTGTGTCCAGGTGTCCAGGGCGTGTCCTGGGCGTGCCTAGGTGTCATGTCCAGGTGTCCTGGGCGTGTCCTGGGCGTGTCCTGGTGTCCATGGGCGTGTCCAGTTGACCTCAGCATGTCCTGGGCGTGTCCAGGGGCGTGTCTAGCTGTCCTGGGTGTGTCCAGGTGTCCATGGGCGTGTCCTGGGCGTGTCCATTTTCAGTGGGCGTGTCCTGGGCGTATCCTGGGCGTGTCCATGGGCGTGTCTAGCTGTCCTGGGTGTGTCCAGGTGTCCATGGGCGTGTCCTGGGTGTGTCCTGGGTGTGTCCTGGGTGTGTCCTGGGCGTGTCCATTTTCAGTGGGCGTGTCCTGGGCGTGTCTTGGGCGTGTCCTGGGCGTGTCCAGGTGTCCTGGGGGCGTATCCTGGGCGTGTCCTGGGTGTATCCTGGGCGTGTCCATGGGCGTGTCCAGGTGTCAAAGGGCGTGTCCAGCTCTCCATGGGCGTGTCCTGGGCGTGTCCTGGGCGTGCCCATTTTGGGGGGCGTGTCCCGGGCGTGTCCTGGGCGTGTCCGAGCCCGGCAGGTGCGGGGGGCGGGGCAGGTGCGGGGGGCGGGGTTTCCTAGCGCTACTCTGACGTCATCCCTGATTTCGGTCGCTCTAAGGGGCTGGCTCGGGGGTCCCTGATTGCTCGAGCCCATGCGGTCGGTAATTAATTAACGGTAATTCATTAACGGTCAGTAATTATTGCTCTAGAGCGGGCGGCGCCCGCGTTTCTACAGTTTGGCAACGCAAAAACCGAAAATATTCCGAAATAAACCCAAAAAAACCAACAACAAAAAAAAATTTCCCGAAAAAAGAAAACTTCCGATAAAAGCATCAAAAATTGGCATAGATGGAGATTGGGGGGTGGGGGAGGGGCGG
>NDFG01000104.1:246385-258046 GCA_002167245.1 Sporophila hypoxantha | reverse complement strand
GCTCTTGGACCCAAAAATCCCCCCTGAGTCCCCCAAAATCCTTAAATCCCCCAAATCTTTTTCTGAAGCCCGCCCAAACCCCATTTTAACCCCTCTAACCCCATTTTAACCCCACAAAATTCACCCTTCAGAAGTTGAGCCCCCCCAAATTTGAGCCACCGAAATTTGAGCCCCGAAATTCACCCCACAAAATTCACTTTTCAAAAGTTGAACCCCAAAATTCAAGCCCAAATTCCACCTTTCAAATTTGAACCCCCAAAATTCGGCTCCCAAATTCAACCTTTCAAAGTGAGCTCCCAAAAGTTTCAGCCCCAGAAATTTCACCCGAAAATTCCGGGCCACGAAATTCAACCCCAAAAAAATTCACCTTTCAAAGTTGAACCCCCCAAATGTGAGCCCCTAAATTCAGCCCGAAAAATTTCACCCCACAAAATTCACCCTTCAAAGTTGAACCCCCAAAATTTTGGGCTCCCAAATTCCACCCTTCGCAGTTGAGCCCCCCAAAATTTGAGTCCCGAATTCAGCCCCGAAATTCAACCCCAAAAATTTCAACCTTTTTCAAAGTTGAAACCCCCCAAAATTTAGCCCCGAAATTCACCCCACAAAAATTCTCCCTTCAAAGTCGAGCCCCGCCGAAACTCACAGCCCCAAAAATTTCACCACCAAAAAAATTCCAGGCCACGAAAAATTCAAACCCCAAAAATTCACCTTCAAATTTGAGCCCCCCCAAATTTGAGCCCCGAATTCAGGCCCCAAAATTCACCCCACAAATTCACCCTTCAAAGTCGAGCTCCCCAAAATTCAGGCTCCAAATTCAACCCTTCAAAGTGGGTCTCCCAAAAATTTGAGCCCCGAAATTCACCCAAAATTCACGTTCAAAGTTGAAGCCCCCCAAAATTCAGCTCCAAAATTCACCCTTCAAAAGTTGAGCCCCCAAAAAGTTCAGCCCCGAGAAATTTCACCCCGGAAAGTCGGCCACGGAAATTTCACCACAAAAATTCACCCTTCAAGTTGAACCCCCCAAATTTGAGTCCCGAAATTTGAGCCCCAAAATTCCACCCACAAAATTCACCTGTTCAAAGTTGAACCCCAAATTCAGCCCCAAAATTCACCTTTCAAATTGATCCCCCCCAAATTTCAGAGCTCCCAAATTCACCTTTCACAATTGCAGCTCCAAAAAGTGTCCAACCCCAGAATTCACCCGAAAATTCCGGCCACAAATGTCAACCCCAAATGCACCTTTCAAAGTATGAGGCCCCCCAAAATTTGAGCCCCGAAATTGAGCCCCGAAATTCACCCACAAAATTCGCTCATCAAAATCGAGTTCCCCCAAATTCAACACCAAAAATTTCAGCTCAAAAAATTCACCCTTCAAAGTTGAGCTCCCAAAGTTCAACTCCAGAAATTTCACCCCAAAAAATTTCCGGCCACGAAATTCAAACCCAAAAATTCACCTTCCAAAAGTTGAACCCCCAAAATTCAGCCCTGTTAAAATTCACCCCACAAAAATTCACCTTCCAAAGGTTGAACCCCCAAAATTCAGTGCTCCCAAATTCACCCTTCCAAAGTCGAGCTCCCCAAAATTTTGAACCCAGAAATTCACCCCGGAAAAAAATTCCGGCCACGAAATTCACCCCAAATTCACCTTCCAAATTGAGCCCCAAATTTGAGTCCCGAAATTCAGCCCCGAAATTCACCCCACAAAATTCACCTTTCAAAGTTGAAGAGCCCCCCAAATTTGGCCCAAAAATGTGAGCGCCCAAAGATTTCGCCCACAATAATTCGCTCATCATAAATCGAAGTCCCCCAAATTCAGCCCCAAAAATCAACCCCAAAAATTTCAGGTTCCCAAAATTCACCCTGTCAGAAGCTGAGCCCCAAAAATTCACCACAGCCCCACCCAAAAAAATGACCCCACACCTCAAATTGACCTTTTTCCAAAGTTCACCCCTGAGGATTGGGACGCCCCAAAATTCCATCCTTTGGAATTCAGCCCAAAATCCTACCCCAAAAATTCAGGACCCCAAAGAATTCCATCAGACCCACAAAATCCCCTGACCCCAAAAGTCCCCATTTCGAGGTCACCCTCAAAAAAAAAAACAAACAAACAAAAAATCCACCCCGCCCCCAAAAATTGACCCCCCAAATTCAACCCCCCCCAAAAAATCCGCATAGGTGTTGATTTGACGAAGCATCCCCCCAAAATTCGCCATCAAAATGTCATCACCCAAAAAAAATTCGATCACCCCCAAAAAATCTATCACCCCAAAAAATCCATCACCCCAAAAATTCATCACCCCAAAAATTTCATCACCCCAAAAAATTAATCACCCCCAAAAAATCCATCACCCCCAAAAAAATTCATCACCCAAAAATTAAATACCTCAAAAAAATTCATCTCCCCAAAAAAAATCCTCATCCCCAAAAAATCCATCACCCCAAAAATTCGATCACCCCCAAAAAATTCACACCCCCAAAAAAATTCATCACCTCAAAAAATCCATCACCCCAAAATTCATCACCCCCAAAAAAATTTCACACCCCAAAATTACATCACCCAAAAAAATCAAATCACCCCAAAAAATTCAATCACCCCAAAAAAATTCATCACCCCCAAAAAATCCCATCACCCCCAAAAAAATCCATCACCCCAAAAATTCATCACCCCAAAACTGCACCCCAAAAGTAAGCCCCTCTGGGGACCCCCAAATTCACTTGCATGCCCCCCCCGCCCCCATTTCCCACCTCGCGCCCCCCCCCTGCTTCAAGGGGGGTCAGGCACCCAAAATTGGTGGGACCCCCCCCCCCATTCTTGCAGGGATGTCCCCCCTCCCCCCACGCTGTGTGTCCCCCCAAAATTCGGGTGTCACCCCCGCTCTTCCAGGGGCGCCGCGCCCCCCGAAAGGGGCGCACCCCAAAATTGGGTGACCCCCCCCTCCCCCCGCGCCCCCCCTTTTCTTGCATGGGATTATGTGCCTCAGCCTTTGCCATAGGCCCCCCCCCCCGCATGTGGGGAGCCCCCCAAAATCGGGGGACCCCCCCCCCTCCCCTCAAATTGCATGGACCCCCCCCGGTCCTGCTGGGGGCAGCACCCCAAAATCGGGGGGGACCCCCCCCTCCCCCCACCCCCCAAAAGTTGCATGGGCGCCCCCCCAAGCCTTGGGCGTCCTCCCCCCCCCTGCGGCAGAAAATTTGGGGGGTGACCCCCTCCCTCCCCTCCCCCCCCATTGGGGACCCCCCAAAATTGGGGTGCGCCCCTCCCCCCCCCCCCGCCAGTTCAGCGCGCCCATCCCCCCCCCTTGGGACCCCCCAAAATGGGGCGTGCCCCCCCTCCCCCCCTTGCATGGTACCCCGCTACCCCAAAATCAGGTGAGAGCCCCCCCCCCCCAATTTGGGGTCCCCCCCCCCTCTCCCCCACGCTGCATGGGTGTTGCGCCCTCACCCCCCCGGGCACCCCCCCCCCACCCCCAAATTCGGGTTCCCCCCCCCCCCAAATTCCATTGCATGGGTGCCCCCCCCCCCCGTGCCGTACCCCAAAAACAGGGAGAGCGCCCCTTCCCCCACACAAACAATTTCGGGGCGCCCCTCCCCCCGCTAATAAGCCCCGCCCCCCCCTCGCACGGCACACCCCCAAACCCCGCCCCTCCCCCACCCCCTCCCCCCGACAATGGGACCCCCCTGCATTGCCCCTCCCCCCCACCCCACCCCCCCCCCTTTTAGGGCACCCCAATAATTTCAGGTACCCCCCCCCCTCCCCACCCAGGACCCCCAATTTGGGGGTCCCCCAGCCTCCCCCCATATCCGTGCATGGCCCGCTCCCCCACCACAGGGCGTACCCCGATAATTTCAGGGGACCCCTCCCCCCCACCCGGGTTACCCTCCCCCCACAATAATTTCAGGGTACCCCTCCCCCCCCCCAAATCCCGGTGGGGTGTTTTTTTGGGGGGGGGACCCCCCAAAATTTCCCCACCCCTCCCCCCACGAGGGCGCTTGCCCCCCCTCCCCCACTTTGGGGGCGCCCTTGCCGAGAGCAAAACCTCCCCTCCCCCCCCCGTAATTAAGCCCCTCCCCCCAATTAAAGCCCCTCCCCCCGAATTATAGCCCCGCCCCCCCGTTGGTCCCGGCCCCTCCTCCCCCCTCGCCTACCCCTCCCCCCCCCCCGTCGTTGCCAAAGCCTGAAGGGAGGTGGGGAGCGTGAGGGGGAAAGGCCCTTCTCTCCCCCCCCGGGGGGTCTGCATGCAAGCCCCGCCCCAGGTGAATCCTGAAGGGCGAATCCTGACAGGTGAATCCTGACAGGTGAAATTTCAAGGGTGAATCCTGACAGGTGAATTTTGAAGGGTGAATCTTGAAGGATGAATCCTGAAGGATTAATTTTGAGACGTGAATCGTGACAGGTGAAATTTGAAAGGTGAATCCCGACAGGTGAATTTTGGGAGGTGAATCCTGAAGGGCGAATCCTGACGGGTGAATCCCGACAGGTGAAATTTCAAGGCTGCATCCTGACAGGTGAATTTTGAAGGGTGAAATTTGAAGGGTGAATTTTGAGAGGTGAATCCCGACAGGTGAATTTTGAGACGTGAATTTTGAGAGGTGAATTTTGAAGGGAGGATTTTTAGAGGTGAATCCTGAAAGGTGACTCCTGACAGGTGAAATTTGAGAGGTGAATCTTGAAGGGTGAATCCTGAAGGGTCAATCCTGCCAGGTGAAATTTCAAAGGTGGATTTTGAGAGGTGAATCCCGACAGGTGAATTTTGAAGAGTGAATTTTGGAGGGTGAATCCTCACGGTTGAATCCTGACAGGTGAAATTTGAAAGGTGAATCCTGACAGGTGAATTTTGGAGGATGAATCCTGACGGGTGAAATTTCAAGGCTGAATCCCGAAGGATGAAGTTTGAGAGGTGAATCCCGACGGGCGAATCCTGACAGGTGAAATTTCAAGGGTGAATCCCGACAGGTGAATTTTGAAGGATGAATCCTGAAGGGCGAATCCCGACAGGTGAAATTTGAGAGGTGAATCCCGACAGGTGAACTTTGAAGGGTGAAATTTGGAAGGTAAAATCTGAAGGATGAATCCCGAAGGGCGAATCCTGACAGGTGAAATTTCAAAGGTGAATCCCGACAGGTGAATTTTGAGAGGTGAATCCTGACAGGTGAATTTTGAGGGGTGAATTTTGAGAGGTGAATCCTGAAGAGTGAATTTTGGAGGGTGAATCCTGACAGGTGAAATTTCAAGGGTGAATCCCGAAGGATGAAGTTTGAGAGGTGAATCCTGACGGGTGAAATTTGGAAGGTAAAATCTGAAGGATGAATCCTGAAGGGCGCATCCTGACAGGTGAAATTTCAAAGGTGAATCCTGACAGGTGATTTTTGAAAGGTGAATCCTGAAGAGTGAATTTTGAAGGTGAATCCTGACAGGTGAAATTTGAAAGGTAAAACTGAAGGATGAATCCTGAAGAGCGAATCCTGACGGGTGAAATTTCAAAGGTGAATCTCGACAGGTGAATTTTGAGAGGTGAATCCCGACAGGTGAAATTTCAAGGGTGAATCCCGAAGGATGAAGTTTGAGAGGTGAATCCCGACAGGTGAAATTTGAAAGGTAAAATCTGAAGGATGAATCCTGACAGGTGAATTTTGAAGGGTGAATTTTGGAGGGTGAATCCTGACGGGTGAATCCTGACAGGTGAAATTTCAAAGGTGAATCCCGACAGGTGAAATTTGAAAGGTGAATCCTGACAGGTGAATTTTGAAGGATGAATCCTGAAGGGCGAATCCCGACAGGTGAAATTTGAGGTGAATCCCGACAGGTGAATCCTGACGGGTGAAATCTGGAAGGTAAAATCTGAAGGATGAATCCCGAAGGGCGCATCCTGACAGGTGAATTTTGAAGTGAATCCCGACAGGTGAAATTTGAGAGGTGAATCCTGACAGGTGAATTTTGAAGGGCGAATCCCGACAGGTGAAATTTGAGGGGTGAATCCTGACAGGTGAATTTTGAGGGGTGAATTTTGAGAGGTGAATCCTGAAGAGTGAATTTTGGAGGGTGAATCCCGACAGGTGAACTTTGAAGGGTGAAATCTGGAAGGTAAAATCTGACGGATGAATCCCGACGGGCGCCTCCTGCCGGCCGCGAGCCGAGGCGCCGATGCCGACGGCAGCTCGGTCCCGCCGCCCCGGCGCTCGGAGGGGCCGCATCGGGGGGTGACCTCTCCCTCTGGGTCCCGGAGCGGCGAATTGCGAGCGGAGGAGCCTCGGGAGGGGAAGGACGGAGCCCACCGAGCCCCTCAGGGGTGCAGGGGGCTGAGCGGCGCCGCGGCGCCCTTGAAGCAGGCGGACTCGTAGTGCTTGTTGAGATAGGACTTGAGGGCGAAGGTTTTGCTGCAGCGCTTGCACTTGAAGTGCTTGAAGGCCGAGTGGGTCTGCATGTGGGCGCGCAGGTTGGAGCGGTCGGCGAAGGCTTTGCCGCAGTGGGCGCAGCCGAACGGCTTCTCCCCGGTGTGCGAGCGCATGTGGCCCTGCAGCAGCCAGGGCCGGCTGAACGCCTTGCCGCACACCTGGCACTTGTGCTTCAGGTCGTGGGTCAGCAGGTGCATGGCCATGGCCGGCATGGAGACGTACACCTTGCCGCACGTGGGGCATTTCTTGGCCATCTTGCTGTCCAGGCTGCGGTGGGTCTGCTTGTGGCGGCTCAGGTTGGACGAGGTGGCGTAGCTCTTGCCGCACTCGCCGCACGTGTGGCGGGGCAGGTTCCGCGCCGCGCCGCCGCCGCCGCCGCCGCCGCCGCTCACCTTGCGCCGCGAGCGGCCGTCCGTGATGAAGAAGGCGTCCACGGCGTAGCCCTCGCTGACGGCGGCGTCGCCGTTGATGTAGCCGCCCGCCATGCCCGAGTGCGGGCTGTCCGGGGGCTCCGAGTCGCCGCCGCCGAAGTCGCCGCGGCCGCCCCGGTACAGCGAGTCCGGGGACGGCACCTTGAGAGCGGCCTCGGGGTCCCCCTCGAAGGCCGAGGGCGCCATGTAGTCGCTGATGTACCCTGGGGACAGCGCGGGGACAGCGGTCAGGGGGCTCCGGGGTGGGGACAGTGCGGGGACAGCGGGCAGGGGGCTCGGGGGTGGGGACACGCGTGGGGGGGGGTGGGGACAGCGGTCAGGGGGGCTGGGGGGTGGGGACAGTGCGGGGACAGCGGTCAGGGGGGCTCGGGGGTGGGACACGCGTGGGGGGGTGGTGGGGAAGGGGAGGAGGTGATGGTGTCCCTGCGTGTTCCCGTGGTTGTCCTGTGTGTCGCCTCTGTGTCCCTCTGTGTGTCCTGTGTGTGTCCTGTGTGTGTCCCCCTGGTTGGTCCGCGTGTGTCCTGTGTGTGTCCCTCCTGTGTCCCCCTGCCTGTCCCGTGTCTGTCTGTCCCTCCCGTGTCCCCCTTTGTGTCCCTCTGTGTGTCCTGTGTGTGTCCCCTGGTTGGTCCGTGTGTGTCCTCTGTGTGTCCCTCCTGTGTCCCCCTGCCAGTCCCTTCTGTGTCCCCCTGTGTGTCCCCCTGTTTGTCCCATGTCTGTCCTTCCTGAGTCCCTCCGGTGTCCCCCTGAGTGTCCCTCCTGTGTCCTGTGTGTGTCCCCTGTGTGTCCCTGCGTGTCCCCGTGGTTGTCCCTCCCGTGTCCCCCTTGGTGTCCTGTGTGTCCCTCCTGTGTCCCTCTGTGTGTCCTGTGTGTGTCCCCCTGTTTGTCCCATGTCTGTCCTTCCTGAGTCCCTCCGGTGTCCCCCTGAGTGTCTCTCCTGTGTCCTGTGTGTGTCCCCTGTGTGTCCCTGCGTGTCCCCGTGGTTGTGCCCCCAGTGTCCCCCTGCCAGTCCCTTCCGTGTCCCCCTTTGTGTCCCGTGTGTGTCCGTTCTGTGTCCCCCTGTGTGTCCCCCTGTGTGTCCCCTCTATGTCCCTCCTGTGTGTCCCATGTGTCCCCTTCCGTGTCCTCCTCTGCGTCCCTCCTGTGTGTGTCACCCTNGTGTGTCCCATGTGTCCCCTTCCGTGTCCTCCTCTGCGTCCCTCCTGTGTGTGTCACCCTGTGTGTCCCTCCTGTGTCCCCCTGCCTGTCCCGTGTCTGTCTGTCCCTCCCGTGTCCCCCTTTGTGTCCTGTGTGTCACCTCTGTGTCCCTCTGTGTGTCCTGTGTGTGTCCCCCTGGTTGGTCCGTGTGTGTCCCCCTGCCAGTCCCTTCTGTGTCCCACTGTCTGTCCCCCTGGTTGTCCCATGTCTGTCCTTCCTGAGTCCCTCCGGTGTCCCCGAGTGTCTCTCCTGTGTCCTGTGTGTGTCCCCTGTGTGTCCCTGCGTGTCCCCGTGGTTGTGCCCCCAGTGTCCCCCTGCCAGTCCCTCCCGTGTCCCCCTTTGTGTCCTGTGTGTGCCCCTGCGTGTCCTCCTGCCTGGTCCATGTGTGTCCCTTCTGTGTCCCCCGGCTGTCCCGTGTGTGTCCCTCTGTGTGTCCCTTCTGTGTCCCCCTTGTTGTCCTGTGTGTCCCTCCTGTGTCCCCTTGTGTGTCCCCTGTCTGTCCTTTCTGTGTCCTGTGTGTCCCTCTGTGTGTCCCCCTGCCTGTCCCTCCTGTGTCCCCTTGTGTGTCCCCCTGGTTTGTCTGTGTCCCCCTGTGTGTCCCTCCTGTGTCCCCCCTCCTGTGTCCCCCTGTGTGTCCCGTGTCTGTCCCTCCTGTGTCCCTCTGTGTATCCCCTGTGTGTCCCCCGGCCTGTCCCGTGTCTGTCCCCTGGTTATCTGGTGTCTGTCCCTCCCGTGTCCCCCAGTGTCCCCCTGGTTGGTCCGTGTCTGTCCCTTTTGTGTCCTCCCGGTTGTCCCGTGTGTCCCCCTCTGTGTGTCCCGTGTGTCCCCCCCCGTGTGTCCCGTGTGTCACTGTGTGTCCCTCTCTGTGTCCTGTGTGTGTCACTGCGTGTCCCCCTGTGTGTCCCCCTGCCTGTCCTCTCTGTGTCCCCCCGTTTGTCCCCTGTCTGTCCCCCTGTCTGTCCCCCGGCCCATCCCCTTGTCTCTCTTCCTGTCTGTCCCTTCTCTGCCCCCTGTCTGTCCCCCTGTCCATCCCCTGCCTGTCCCCCTATCTGTCCCCTTCTCTGTCACACTGTCCCCCTGTCTGTCCCCTCTCTGCCCCCTGTTTGTCCCCTGTCTGTCCCCCTGCCTGTCCTCTCTGTGTCCCCCCGTTTGTCCCCTGTCTGTCCCCCGTCTGTCCCCACTCTGCTGCCTGCCCGTCCCCTGCTTGTCCCCCTGTCTGTCCCCTCTCTGCCCCCTGTCTGTCCCCCTGTCTGTCCCCTGCTTGTTCCCTGCTTCTCCCTTTGTCTGTCACACTGTCCCCTTGTCTGTCCCCCTGTCTGTCCTCCGGCCCATCCCCTTGTCTCTCTTCCTGTCTGTCCCCTCTCTGCCCCCTGTCTGTGCCCCTGTCTGTGCCCCTGCCTGTCCCCCTGTCTGTCCCCTTCTCTGTCACACTGTCCCCCTGCCTGTCCCCTTCTCTGTCACACTGTCCCCCTGTCTGTCCCCTTCTCTGTCACACTGTCCCTGCCGTCTCTTAGTCAACTGTCTCCCTTCCCTTCTGTACGCCCCTCTGCCTCTCTGCCCCTGCCTGATCCCTGTCTTCCCTCTGTCAACGTCCACCATGTCTGTCCGTACCCTTCCGCCCCCGGCCAGCCCCTTGTCCAGACTGTGCCGATCAATCCTGGACCTGCCCTGATCCTTGTCCCTGTCCTTGTCCCTTGTTCCCTTGTCCCTTCCCCCCATCCTTCCCTTATTCCATCCTGTTCTCTGTCCCCCAACCTGTGCCCTGTCTTACCCCTTGTCCCTGTCCTAACGTCCTGTGCCACCCCGTCCCTGTCTGTTTTTTTTCGCCATCCCTGCCCTTAACACCCCTTGTCCCGTCCGCTCCATGTCCTGTCCTCTGTCTCCTGTCCCTTCCCATCCCTGTCCCTGTCCTCCTCCTGTTCCCCCTGTCCTTTGGTCCCGCAATTCCTGTCCCCTGCGTTGGTTCCTGTCCTTTGCCTTGTCCCTGTGTCCTGTCTCTGTCCGTTGTCCCTGTCCCTGTCCCTGTCCCCAGCAGCCTGTCCCTGTCCCTGTCCCTGTCCCCTTCCGCTGCTCCGCATTCTCTGTCCCTTGTCCACCGCATTTGTCTCCATCACCTGCCGCTGCTTCCTTCTGTCCCTGTGTCCTTGTCCCTGTGCCTGCCGTCCCCTGTCCCCTGTCACTACGCATCCTCCCCATCCTGCCCTGTCCCTTCTCCTCTGTCCCCATCCCCGCTAGGTCCTGGTCCCACGCTAGTCCCGGCCGCTGTCCTGCTGTCCCTGTTCCCATCCCTTGCCATTTGGTCTCTTCCTCGTGTCCTGTCCTGTCCATCCCCAATGCCATTGGCTCCTGTCCCTTCCCCTGTCCCTTCCCATCCCCTGATTGGCTCCTGTCCCTGTCCCCATCCCTGCCATTGGCTCCTGTCCCCTGTCCCTGTCCCTGTCCCCATCCCTGCCATTGGCTCCTGTCCCTGTCCCTGTCCCCTGTCCCCATCCCTCCTTCCTCCATCCCCGCATCGCTGCCCTCACCCCGCTGTCCCTTCCCTTGTCATTGTCCCCTGTCCCCTGCCCTCACCCCCCTGTCCCTTCCCTTGTCCCTGTCCCCATCCCTGCCATTGGCTCCTGTCCCTGTCCCCTGTCCCCGTCCCTCCTTCCTCCATCCCCGCATCGCTGCCCTCACCGCTGTCCCTTCCCTTGTCACTGTCCCCTGTCCCTGCCCTCACCGCTCTGTCCCTTCCCTTGTCACTGTCCCCATCGCTGCACCAGCCTCCCCTATCCCTGCCCTCACCCCTCTGTCCCTTCCCTTGTCGCTGTCCCCATCCGTGCCCGCATTCCTGGTCCCTGCCCTCACCCCGCTGTCCCTTCCCTTGTCACTGTCCCCATCGCTGTCCTCACCGCTCTGTCCCTTCCCTTGTCACTGTCGCTGTCCCTGCGCCACCCGAACCTGTCCCCTGTCCCCGTCCCCATCGCTGCCCTCATCCCTCTGTCCCTTCCCTTGTCACTGTCCCCATCCCTGTCCTCACCGCTCTGTCCCTTCCCTTGTCGCCGTCCCTGCACCAGCACACCAGCATCCCCTGTCACTTCCCTTGTCACTGTCCCCATCCCTGCGCCAGCCTCCCCTGTCCCTGTCCTCACCGCTCTGTCCCTTCCCTTGTCGCCGTCCCCGCTCCGTTCCCGCATTCCCGGTCCCTGCCTCCCGCATCCCGCCGTCCTTTCCCCTCTGGCCGCTGTCCCTTCCCCTGTCCCTGCTGTCCCTTCCCTTGTGGCCGCTGTCCCTTCCCCTATCGCCTCTGTCCCTTCCCTTGTCGCCGCTGTCCCTTCCCCTGTCGCCGCTGTCCCTTCCCCTGTCCCCGCTGTCCCTTCCCCTGTCGCCGCTGTCCCTTCCCTTGTCCCCGCTGTCCCTTCCCTGTCCCCGCTGTCCCTTCCCCTGTGGCCGCCGTCCCTTCCCCTGTCGCCTCTGTCCCTTCCCTGTCCCCGCTGTCCCTTCCCCTGTCGCCTCTGTCCCTTCCCTGTCCCCGCTGTCCCTTCCCCTGTCCCCGCTGTCCCTTCCCCTGTCCCCGCCGTCCCTTCCCCTGTCGCCGCTGTCCCGCTCCGTTCCCGCATTCCCGGCCCCGCCGCCATCCCCGCTCCCGCATTCCCGCATTCCC
>NDFG01000104.1:216716-237454 GCA_002167245.1 Sporophila hypoxantha | reverse complement strand
AAATTGGTGATTGGGGACTGCAGCGCGGTGAGTATTCATGAGAAAATCCCAAAAACCTAAGGGAGCTAAGCAAACAGAAGTTTGTGGGGAAATTGGGTAAATCTGAGAACCTGGAGAATCCCAAAACCGAATTTTGGGGAAAGTGATGAATCTGGGACCTGGAGAATCCCAAAAGCTGAAATTTTGGGGAATGGGGAATCTTGGACCGGAGAATCCAGAGAACTGAATTTTGGGGAAATTGTGAATCTGTGGACCTGGGAGAATCCCAAAACCGAATTTTTGGGAAAATGGGGGAATTTGGGACTGGAGAAATCCCAAAACCGAATTTGGGGAAAGTTGGGAAATTCGAGACCTGGGGAGAATCCAAAACCGAGATTTAGTATATGGGTGACTACACACACTGGAGAGATCCAAAACTGAATTTTTGGGAAATGTAGGAATTGGACGTGGAGAATCCAAAACTGAATTTGGGGATATGGGGGATTACTGGGATCCTGGAGAAATCCAAAAGTGAATTTTGGGGAAATTGGAAAGTCTGAGAGCCTTGGGGAATCCCAAAGAACATCCCGAATTTTGGGGAATTTGGGAAATCTGAGGACCTGGTAAGAATCCCAAAACTGAATTTGTGGGGAATAGTGGGGGAATTTGGACTGGGAGAAATCCCAAAAACTGAATTTTGGGGAAATGGGGGAATCTGGGACTTGGAGAATCCCAAAACTGAAATTTGGGAAATGGTGAATCTGGGACCTGGAGAATATCAAAACTGAATTTTGGGATGGGGAAGTCTGGGACCTGGGAGAATCCCAAACTGAATTTTGGGGAAATGGGGGAATCTTGAGACTGGGAGAAATTCATCAGAAACCGAATTTTGGGGAAATTGGGAAAATCTGATGACCTGGGAGAATCCCACACAATCGAATTTGGTGAACAAAAAAAACAAAAAAAAAAAAAAAAAAAAAAAAAAAAAAAAAAAAAAAAAACAAAAAAAAAAAAAAAAAAAAAAAAAAAAATAAAAAGAAAGTTGGGAAGTATGGACCGTATGGGAGAATCATAGAAAACTGAATTAATTGGGGAAGAGAGATATTTGCACTAATGTGAGAGCGGGATAAGAGAGATAGAGGGGGTATTTCTGGCAGTTAGTTGAATCGTCAGCATTTCAGTGGCGAACGGACATTGAACCGCTATGAACTTGTGGGGAAAAGGGAGGCAAAAAAAACCAGTGAGAGAGAGTGGGATAAAGGGGACGGAACACACAAGGGGGAAATGGGAAAATGGGAAATAGGAGAATGGGAATCAGTGGGGAAAATGGGGAAATGGGGAATATGGGAAAGGGAAATGGGAAAATGGGAAAAATGGAATGGAATAAATGGGAATAAACTGGAAAAATGGAAGCAGGAATAGGAAATAGGGGGGTATGAATACGTGAGAAATGGGAATGAGAAGATAAGGCTTAGATGAAGATCGATACTTGATTCAATAGCGGACACGGTGATGCTGTTGATCTTGATTCGTGTCGGCAGATTAGGGAATGAATGGACGAGGCTAGTCACGCTTAGCTTAATTAAGTATGGAGATGGAGAATGAGCAGAAGGACACGTATACGATATATAATAGGAGCGTGCGGTATGAAATCAGTTGCGCAGACATTAAGAGAACATATAAGCGACTAAGATACGCGAGAAAACTAAGAAGGAATAGAATAGTGAATATAGGAGATAAATAAACAAGTCGGAGAATGGGGATAATGACGCGCGTGAAATGAACAGGCGAGAAGGATAGATGGGGCAGAGAATGGGTATGCGAATCATGAGAGAAAAAAATGAAGAGGGAAATGCAGGGAAAATGAAAAACCACGCGGATCAAAGAGACAAGAGGTGGGGGTATATCTAGAGAGAGAATAGTCAAGTCACATATATCAAGTGAAATGGCCGAACATGGGAATTGTATATATGGGCCAGCCATGGAAAGTGGGAAAAAATATTATCAATATGGGGAAACATGGGAGATTGGGAATAAATGGGGGAAAAGGGAATGGAAAATGTAGATGGGAATGAGGGAAAATGAAAACTTTGGAAATTTGGGAAATATGGGAATCGGGGAAAAAAAGGAATGGGGAAGATGGAATGGGATAAATGGAGATAATGGGAAAAATGGGAATCGGGAATGGGATAAATGGGAAATGGGAAAAATGGCGATGAATGGATTGCATTGCTGAGTGAAGAATGGCTGGGAGGGAAATGGTGATTAGCGAAATTCATTTGCAGAGAATTGGGAAAATGGGGAAATGGAAATAGGAGGGAAAATGGGGAAGATAGATGATGGAAATGGGAATGGGAATGGTAGAAAGCATTTGGGAAAATGGATCAATAGGAATGGGGCAGCGAATATGAGACAAAAGGAGATGGGAAATCGGGAAAGGAATACAGACAGGTGCAAAATTGGGAATAAAGCGGGAGAATATACGATGAAGGTGAGAGCGCAGAGAAAGAGAAGAGACGCGATGCCCAGAGCAAGTGACGAGAATAAAATAGCGGGAAATGAACGGGGAGTGGGGAAAAGGGAAAATGGGAAAATGGGAATGGGAAAATGGGAATGGGATCAGAAAAATGGGGAATGGGAAAATGAATAAAATGGGACATGGGAATGGGAAAATGGGAGAAATGGAAATGGGAAAATGGAAATAAGGGGAAATATGGAAATGGGAGAAAAAGCGGTAAAAGTCGGCATATGGGCAAAAACATGGAGAGTGGAATAATAGGGGAATAATTGGGAAATGGAAAAATGTAGGATGGGAATCGGGCGAATGGAAAAATGGGAAGATTTGGGAAGACTGGGACATGGAGGGATGAGTAAAAGAATGGCGGAAGGCATGAGATCGGGATACATAACGAAGGTCGACTCACTGAGAGAACGCATATGGCAGATTATAATGTGATTATGGAGAGTACCAGTAATTCGAGTGCGCAGGATTACACGCTTGAGACAACTGGAGGTCGATGGTGAATGCATGGTGGCGTTCGGCGATCAGTGCGATATATAAGCGAAAGAATCGACTTGAGGCCTGATCAATGGAGACTCGATAAGAGTCGTTAACTGATTGGTAGGTACCACAGACGAGGCTAGAGATTCACTCGGCCTATCGGTATAGTGATGTCTGGATAGTGAACACGACGAGACTGTTAGACACAGGGGAGAAATGGAGTGATAAGTATATAATCGTGAGAGCTTAACGGGGAAAATGGGAAAGATGAGAAAAAAGGTGATGGCGAAATTGGAAAATACAGGAATGGGAAAATTGGAATAATGGGAATGAAATGAGAAAAAATAGTGATAATGAGCAATGGGGAAAATGGGAAAAATGGGAAAACGGGGATCGGGAAAATGGAAGGGATCAGTAAATAATGGGGGAAATGGAAAATGAAAAAATGGGAATCGGGGAATGGTGAAAATTGAGAAAATGGAAATGGAAATAATGGGAATAATGGGAAAATGGAAATGGGTAAAAAAAGGGAAACAATGGGCAAAATAGGGAAATTGGAATATGAATCCGGGAAGATGGAATGGATAATTGGGATATGGGAAAGATGGGAAGAAATGGAATATGGGAAGGGAATAATGGGAATGGGGGACTGTGATTGGAGTGAGATGCGGAAATATGTGGAATGCGGAAAAAATGGGGAAATGGGAAAGAATGAAATGGGAATAAAGGGAAAACTGGGAAATGGGAAAATGATAGGAAGGAAATGGAATAATGGAAAATGGGGAATGGGATAAATGGGAATGGGAAGATTGGATGGACAAATGGGAAGTAATTTGAGAAAATGGCAATTGGAAAAAAAATGGGAATAATGGGAGAAATGTGGAATAATGGGAAAATGGTGTAAGGAAATGGAATGGGAGAATGGGAAAAGGGAGAAATATGGGATCAATGACAAAAAGGGAAAAATGGTGAATGTGAAAATGGAAAAAATGAGAAATGGGAAGGGATAAATGGGATGGGAATAAATCAGGACATGGGAAAAAGTGGGGGACAATTGGGAAAAGGAAGAATAATGGTGAAAAATGGGAAATGGGGACGCTGGTTCGTGATAAATGCAAAAATTCTTTGAGGACACGAAAGATTTCTAGTGAGAAGTCCCAAAAAGCTTTAGGGGTCATGGGACCTTGGGCGAGACGCTGAGATCCAGGGAATCCATGGAAATTTTGGGAACTTCAAAACCACAGAAAATCCCAAATTTTTTGTTTTGGGGGGGGGTGGAAAGTCCTGCGAAAACCCCAGATTTTTGTGTGCCAAAATCCAAAGTTTGGTGGAGAAATCCGAAAAAGTCCAGAAATTTAGGAGCCCAAAAACCCCGACAGTTTGGGGGAAAATCTGGAAAGTCAGATACTTTTGGGAGCCTTGAAATCCATATTATTTTTTATTTAGAGTGGAAAATCCGGGAATACATCCCAGGATTTCGGGAGGATATTTATCCTTGGAATTTTTGAATGCACTAAAATACTCTCCAAGAAATCCAGAATACCTTGGGCCGTGGTTGTGCGTGGGGAAATTCCTGGAGAAAGATACTCCCGAGGATGAGGTGCTTTATTTAGACAGTACGAGCAAAGAGGAAGGTGGATAGAATATTCCAATAGGAGAGAAGGGTAGTATAATTGAAATGAGAGCGAGAGAGCCGGCGACGCGGCTTCGGCGCTCACGCCGCTGTGCAAACTACCTCCACCTCGATCGAGTCTAAGCGCCGGGCAAGGCACGCGGGTAGGCTCAGTTTACCCAGTCTAATTACATGCAGTTTCATAGCATCCTCATTAGCATTAATAAACGCTTTCGGCTGTGTGGAGGAGGCTGCCATAAACCGCTGGGCCACAGGGCGCCTGGAATGGCCCAGGTGGGAGCGCTGCCCTGCCCAGGTCGGGTCCACACACGAGTAGTGGACTCACACGAGGATGCACATGGTGAGCGCCTGCCCTTGCCAGAGTGCGCGCTGAGCCATTCGGCCACAGGTGGGCGCTGCCCTTGCCAGGGGGCTCTGCTAGGCTTGCCCAGGTGGGCGGCTGAGTTGCCCAGGTGGTTCTGGGGTTGCCCAGTGGATCCGAGATGCCCAGAAGTGGGCAGCTGCCCTCTGCAGGTGGGCGCGCGGTAAGCACAAGAAGATTGGGAAGCTGAAAGGTTGCCCCAGCGTGATGCAGGCTGCCCTTGACAGGGGGCGCTGAGCCCGTCTGCCCAAAGGTATGGGGGCTGTCACACTGCGAGGGGAGCGCTGAGGTTGCCCAGGTGGGCTGCTGAGGTTGCCCAAGTTGCATGGCAGTGCCCAGGGCATGCCCAGGTGGGCTGCCTTCCCATGCGGGCTAGCCCAGTGAGCGTGCGCCCTTGCCAGTTTCGCGGATATAGCCAAGTGGTGGCTTCAAGGCTGCCCAGGTGAGCGCTTGCCCGCTTGACCCAGGTCCCACCAACGCTCAGCCCAGGGCCCGCCGCCTCGCCCTTGCTGGCTCGGATGCTGCCAGGTGGGCGCTCAGGCTGCCACAGGTGGGCCGCTCCAGGATCCGTCCAGGAGACGGCCCACGACTTGTCCAGGTGGGCGCTAGGGGTTGTCCAGCAGCGCGCCCAGGGTTGCCCAAGTTGGCTCTGATCTCGCCAGGTGACTGCCCGGTTTCCAGGTGCGAAGTTGATTGACCAGGGCTGGTTTGAGGTTGCCCAGGTGCGAGGTGAGGTTGCCCCAGGTAGATCCTCAGGTGTGGTGCGCTGCAGTGGACCGCGTGCGGCGCCCCATCATTGGCCCAGTGCGAGCCAGGAGAGTGCCCGGTGGCATCTGGCATGCCAGTGGTGTTGAGGCTGCCCGTGGGAGTCTGAGCATGCCCAGGTTCGAGGCTGATGTTCTGAGCTGCCAGGGTGTTCTGAGGCTGCCAAGTGGATGTTTGCGCTGCCCAGGGGTCTGAGGCTGCCCAGGTGTGTTCTGAGGCTGCCGTGTTGGCGCCCAGTGGATGTTGCATATGCCGCCAGGTGGGTTTCTGAGGTGCCCAGTGTGTTCTAGAGGTGTATGAGTGCCCAGGTGGGTGTCTTGGGCTGCCCAGGGTTCCGATGTTGCACTGCCCAGTTGATGGGTCTGACGCTGCCCAGGTTGGATGTTGGCGCGCAGGCGTATCGACCCAGGTGAAGTTATGGTTTGCCAGGCAGGTTCCGAGGTTGCCCAGGTGCGTCCTGGGGTTGCCCAGGTGGATGTTGGGATTGCCCAGTTGGGTTCTCAAAGAGGTTGCCGAGGTGGATCCTGGCATTGCCCGGTGGAGTTGGGATTGCCCCCAGGTGGATCCTGGCAAAATTTGCCCAGGTGGCGCTGACTTGCCCAGGCAGGTTCCGAGGTTGCCCAGTGCGTCCTGGGTTGCCCCAGGTGGATGTTGGGAATTGCCCACTTGGGCTCTGAGGTCTCACAGTAGATCCTGCATTGCCCAGGTGGTTAACTGAGTTTCCCAGGTGGTACTGAGGTTTGCCCAGATTATACTGGGGTTGCCCAGGTGGGCTCAAGAGGTGCCCAGGTGGGTTCTCAGGTTGCCCAGGTAGACCTGGCCAAATTGACCCAGGTGAATGCTGGGGGTTGTCCAGGGGCATTCTGACTTGCCCGGTGGATTCCCAGTTGCCCGTGAACTACTGACCTTCCCAGGATGCATCCTGGCATGACCCAGGAGTGAAGCCCTGGGGGTCCACAAGGTTAGATCTCTGTGCATTGCCCAGGTGTGGGCGGGCCTTCGTGACCTATGAAACCTTTATCAATGCAAATGAGGCGGGTGACAACACGATCTATCCCGATTGGGGGGGAGAGGAACGGGGAGGGGGCGGGCCACATACCGCCCCTCCCCTCGGCCTCCCCCCTTCCAAGGAATTTCCCAATTTTGGGGGAGTGGAGGGAGGGGGGGAGAATCCCGGGATTTGGGAGCGATTGGAGCCGAGAGAATCCCGGGATTTGGGAGCGGTAGGACCAGGGAGAATCCCGGGATTTGCGGGGGAACTGGGGAGGGATCGGAGCCGGGAGAATCGCGGAATTCGGGAGCTTTAGTACCCAGGAGAATCCCGGGATGTGGGAGCTTTAGGAGCCGGGAGAATCCCGGGATTTGGGGGGGAAATGGGAGCGGTAGGGCCCGGGAGAATCCCGGGATTTGGGAGCGGTAGGACCCGGGAGAATCTCGGGATTTGGGGAGATTTGGGAGCAGTAGGACCCGGGAGAATCCCGGAATTTGGGAAAGATTGGAGCCATGAGAATCCCGGGATTTGGGAGCGGTGGGAGCCGGGAGAATCCCGGGATTCGGGGGGAAAATGGGGAGGGATTTGAGCTCCGAGAATCCCGGAATTTGGGGAGCGATTTGAGCCGGGAGAATCCCGGAATTTGGGGGGGAATTGGGAGATTTAGGACCCGGGAGAATCCCGGAATTTGGGGGGAATTGGGAGATTTAGGACCCGGGAGAATCCCGGGATTTGGGGGGAATTGGGGAGGGATTGGAGCCGGGAGAATCCCGGACTTTGGAGGGGAATTGGGAGCGGTAGGACCCAGGAGAATCCCGGGATTTGGGGGGAAAATAGGGAGGGATTGGAGCTCGGAGAATCCCGGGATTTGGGGAGCGATTTGAGCCGGGAGAATCCCGGAATTCGGGGGGGAATTGGATCCGGGAGAATCCCAGGATTTGGGGGCCATAGGACCCGGGAGAATCCCGGGATTTGAGGGGGAATTGGGGAGGGATTGGAGCTCGGAGAATCCCGGGATTTGAGGGGAATGGGAGCTTTAGGACCCAGGAAAAATCCCGGAATTTGGGGAGCGATAGGACCGGGAAAAATCCCGGAATTTGGGGGGGAATTGGGAGCTTTAGGAGCCGAGAGAAAACCGGGATTTGGGGGGGGAATGGGGGGGTTTAGGACCCGGGAGAATCCTGGAATTTTGGGGAGAATTGGGAGCTTTAGGACCCGGGAGAATCCCTGGATTTGGGAGCAGTAGGACCCGGCAGAATCCCGGAATTCTGGGGGAATTTGGGGAGCTTTAAGACTCGGGAGAATCCCGGAATTTTGGGGGGAATCTGGGGGATTTGGGAGCTTTAGGACCCGGAAGAATCCCGGGATTCGGGGAGCGGTAGGAGCCGGGAGAATTCTGGAATTTTGGGGGGATTTGGGGAGATTTAGGAGCCGGAGAATCCCGGAATTTGGGGAGCGATGGGATCCGGGAGAATTCCGGAATTCTGGGGAGGAATTGGGAGCTTTAGGAGCCGGGAGAACCTCGGAATTTGGGGGAGAATTGGGAGTTTTAGGACCCCAGAGAATCCCGGGATTCTGGGGGGATTTGGGGAGATTTAGGACCCCGGGAGAATCCCGGAATTTTTGGGGGGAATCTGGGGGATTTGGGAGCTTTAGGACCCAGGAGAATCCCGGAATTTTGGGGGGAATCTGGGGGATTTGGGAGCTTTAGGACCCGGGAGAATCCCGGAACTGAGGGAGGAGCGAGCGCCGGGACCCGGGAGAGGCCGGGGTGGAGAATGAGGAGATTTAGGAACCGCGAGAATCCCAAAACTGAATTTTGGGGGAAATTGGTGAATCTGGGACCTGGGAGAATCCCCAAACTGAATTTTGGGGGAAATTGGGAATTTGGGAGTTTACAGAGAGTCGAATTTTGGGATAAAAAGGGAAAAATGGGGAAAAAAAATTGGGAATGGGGGAAATGGGAAAAATGGGAATAATGAGAATGGGAATAGTGGGAATAATTAGGAAAATGGGGGAAATGGGAATAATGGGGAAAATGGGGAAAATGGGATTGGGAATGGGGAAAATGGGAAAAGTGGGAATAATGAGAAAATGGGAATGGAAAAACGAGAATGGGATTGGGAGAAATGGGAATAATGGGGAAATGGGAAAAATGGGAATGGGGAGAATGGGAAAAAAGGGAAAAATGGGAATAATGAGAATAATGGGAAAAATGGGAATGGGAAAAATGGAAAAATGGGAATAATAGGAAAATGGGAGAAATGGGAATAATGGGAAAAATGAGAATGTGATAAATGGGAATAATGGGGAAATGGGAAAAAAGAAAAAAAAGGGAAAAAAGGAAAAAATAGGAATAGGAAAAATGGGGAAAATGGAAAAATTGGGAAAATAGGGGAGATTGGGAAAAATGGGAATGGGATTGGGAAAAATGGGAATGGGATTGGGAAAAATGGGAATGGGGAAATGGGGAAAATGGGAATAATGGCAATGGGGGAAATGGGCAAAACGGGAATGGGGAAAACAGGAAATGAGAAAATGTGAAATATGGGAATGGGGAATGCTGGAGTTCGGGAAAACCCAAAATTTTGGGGTTTGGGGACAAAAAGAATTCAGGGAGAATCTCAAAATTTTGGGGTCAGAGGAAATTGGGAAGCACTGGGATCCGGGGGAATCCTGGAATTTTGGGAAGCCACAAAATAATGGGAAATCCCAAATTTTTGGGGGGAAAATCCGGGAAAATCCCAGAATTTTGGGACCCCAAAATCCCAAATTTTTGGGGGGAAAATCCTGGAAAAGCCTGGAATTTTGGGAGCCCAAAATCCCAAATTCTTGGGGGGAAAATCCTGGAAAAGCCTGGAATTTTGGGAGCCCAAAATCCCAAATTTTTGGGGGGAAATCCAGGAAAATCCTGGAATTTTTGGGAGCCAAAAACCCCAAATTTTTTGGAGGGAAATCCAGGAAAATCCCAGAATTTTGGGAGCCCAAAATCCCAAATTTTTGGGGGGAAATCAGGAAAAATCCCAGAATTTTGGGAAGCCTAAAATCCCAAATTTTGGGGGGAAATCCCAGGAATTGTGAAGGGGGGGGGGATGGGCTTCCCTCCCTTCCCCCACCCCGACAGTCTGCGGGCAATCAGGGAGGCTCATTTGCATCTCATTAGCATATCATTAGCATCTCATTAGCATCTCATTAGCATTTAATTAAACGGCTCGGTGGTGGAGGAGGGGCTGCCATATCCCGCTGGGCCACCAGGGGGCGCTGCTGGCCCAGGTGGGCGCTGCGGCTGCCCAGGTCGGTTCTGAGCTTGCCCAGGTGGATCCCGAGGATGCCCAGGTGGATCCCGAGGATGCCCAGGTGGGCTCTCAGGCTGCCCAGGTGAGCGCTGCCCTTGCCCAGGTGGGCTCTCAGGCTGCCCAGGTGAGCGCTGAGGTTGCCCAGGTGGGAGCTGAGGTTGCCCAGGTGGGAGCTGAGGTTGCCCAGGTGAGCGCTGAGGTTGCCCAGGTGGNGTTGCCCAGGTGGGAGCTGAGGTTGCCCAGGTGGGAGCTGAGGTTGCCCAGGTGAGCGCTGAGGTTGCCCAGGTGGGAGCTGAGGTTGCCCAGGTTGGTTCTGCAGATGCCCAGGTGGGCTCTCAGGCTGCCCAGGTGGGCGCTGCCCTTGCCCAGGTGGGCTCTCGGGCTGCCCAGGTGAGCGCTGCCCTTGCCCAGGTTGGTTCTGCGGATGCCCAGGTGGGCTCTCAGGCTGCCCAGGTGAGCGCTGCCCTTGCCCAGGTGCCACCGAGCTCGCCCAGGGCCCGCCGCCGTCGCCCATGCTGGCTCGGATGCTGCCCAGGTGGGCGCTCAGGCTGCACAGGTGGGCGCTCAGGTCGTCCAGGAGGGCGCTCACGTTGTCCAGGTGGGCGCTCAGGTTGCCCAGCAGCGCGCCCAGGTTGCCCAGGTTGGCTCTGATCTCGGCCAGGTGACTGCCGGGGTTGTCCAGGTGCGAGTTGAGGTTGACCAGGCTGGTTTGGAGGTTGCCCAGGTGCGAGGTGAGGTTGCCCAGGTAGATCCTCAGGTTGCCCAGGTGGCGCTGAGTTTGCCCAGGTGCGAGCCGCAGGTGCCCGGCGGGCGCCGACATGGCCCAGGTGGGAGTTGAGGCTGCCCTGGTGGAGCCTGGCATTGCCCAGGTGTGTTCTGAGGCTGCCCAGGTGTGTTCTGAGGCTGCCCAGGTGTGTTCTGAGGCTGCCCAGGTGGATGTTGGCGCTGCCCAGGTGGTGCTGAGGCTGCCCAGGTGTGTTCTGAGGCTGCCTAGGTGGATGTTGGCACTGCCCAGGTGGGTCTGAGGCTGCCCAGGTGTGTTCTGAGGTTGCCCAGGTGGATGTTGGCGCTGCCCAGGTGGGTTCCGAGGCTGCCCAGGTGGATGTTGGCGCTGCCCAGGTGGATGTTGGCGCTGCCCAGGTGGTGCTGAGGCTGCCCAGGTGGATGTTGGCACTGCCCAGGTGGTGCTGAGGCTGCCCAGGTGTGTTCTGAGGTTGCCCAGGTGGATGTTGGCACTGCCCAGGTGGGTTCCGAGGTTGCCCAGGTGGATGTTGGCACTGCCCAGGTGGTGCTGAGGCTGCCCAGGTGTGTTCTGAGGCTGCCCAGGTGGATGTTGGCGCTGCCCAGGTGGGTTCCGAGGTTGCCCAGGTGAGTTATGGTGTTGCCCACGCAGGTTCCGAGGTTGCCCAGGTGCGTCCTGGGGTTGCCCAGGTGGATGTTGGGATTGCCCAGTTGGGTTCTCAGGTTGCCCAGGTGGGATCTGGACTTGCCCAGGTTATGTTGGGGGTGCCCAGGTGGATCCTGGCATTGCCTAGGTGGGCGCTGAGCTTGCCCAGTTGGGTTCTCAGGTTGCCCAGGTAGATCCTGGCATTGCCCAGGTGGGCTCTGGCATTGCCCAGGTGATGCTGGGGTTGCCCAGGTGCATCCTGGTATTGCCCAGCTGAGCTCTGGCACTGCCCAGGTGAGCTCTGACCTCACCCAGGTGCATCCTGGCATTGCCCAGGTGAGCTCTGGGGGTGCCCAGGTGAGCTGACCTTGCCCAGGTGCATCCTGGCATTGCCCAGGTGGGCTCTGGCATTGCCCAGGTGAGCTCTAACCCTGCCCAGGTGAGCTCTAACCCTGCCCAGGTGGCTCTGACCTACAGGAGAGATGAGAGGACTTATGGGTTCCAAGGTGTGGTTAATCTGAGGTTGGTTTATGTCAACGAGAAACTAAACGTGAGGAATATATAGGTGTTGCTCCGAGTAAGCAAGGTTGGTTAGGTGTTTTAGAGGCTAATGCACGAAGTGTGTAGAGCTGGGTGGTTTGCAGGCAGTGATGGCATGTGATGGGAGATCTATTCTAGCGACCACAGTGAAGGTTTAGGAATGGGTAATGGTCGTAGAAGTTGCCAAAGGACTATCGGTATGACGTACGAATCGGGTGGTTAATGGACTGCCTTAGGCTTGTTTATATGTTGGGGGTGCCAGCGTGGATCCTGGCATTGCCTAGGTGGGCGCTGAGCTTGCCCAGTTGGGTTCTCAGTTGCCCAGGTAGATCCTGGCATTGCCCAGGTGGCTCTGGCATTGCCCAGGTGATGCTGGGGTTGCCCAGGTGCATCCTGTATTGCCCAGCTGAGCTCTTGGCACTGCCCAGGTGAGCTCTGACGCTCACCAGGTGCATCCTGGCATTGCCAGGTGAGCTCTGGGGGTGCCCAGGTGAGCTGACCTTGCCCAGGTGCAGTCCTTGGCATTGCCAGGGTGGGCTCTGGCATTGCCCAGGTGAGCTCTAACCCTGCCCAGGTGAGCTTCTAACCCTGCCCAGGTGGCTCTGACCTTGCCCAGGTGGGCTCTGGGGGTGCCCAGGTGAGCTGACCTTGCCAGGTGCATCCTGGCATTGCCCAGGTGAGCTCGGACATTGCCAGGTGAGCTCTGGCATTGCCAGGTGACCTCTAACCCTGCCAGGTGGCTCTGACCTCACCCAGGTAGATCCTGGCATTGCCAGGTGAAGCTTGACCTTGCCCAGGTGAGCTCTGACCTTGCCCAGTGAGGCTCTGGCATTGCCGGTGGATCTGGCATGCCCAGGTGAGCTCTATGGCATTGCCCAGGTGAGCTGACCCTGCCCAGGTGCATCCTGGCATTGCCCAGGTGAGCTCTCACAGACCCCTCCCCCTCGGCCCCTCCCCACCTCAAGCCGATTCCCTAGATTTTGGATGAGTGGGGGAGGGCAGAACACTTTTATTTGGGGGGGGGGGAAACTCCCAAAAATTGAGGGGGGGGAGGTTTACCAAGTTGGGGGGAGGGGCTTATAAAAATGGGGGCAGGGGCACAAAAAAGAGGGAGGGGCTATAAAAATGGGGGAGGGGCTATAAAAATGGGGAGGGGCTATAAAATTGGGGAGGGGCTTATAAAAATGGGGGGGAAGGGATTTGGGGGTCGCGTGTCAAAGTTTTGGGGGGGGGTCCAGGGTTAGGGGAGGGTCCTCGATGGGGGAGGGGCGTTAATGCGAGGGGGGGTTGGTTTGGCGGGGGGGGTCAGAATTGGGTGGGGGGTCTCGGCTTTTGGGGGGGGGTGTCTCAAGAATTGGGGGGGGTCTCAAAATGAGGGGGGCTCAGAATTGGGGGGGTTCATAATTGGGGGGGGTTTCTCGGAATTGGGGGGCGTCTCAGAATTTGAGGGGCTCTCATAATGGGGGGGTTCAGATTTGTGGGGGGGGTCTCCCCTAATGGGGGGGTCTCTCTGGAATTGGGGGGGGGGTCTCCTCTTTGTGGGGAGGTTCATTCCGGGGGGGTCCCTCTTTTGGGGGGGGGGGGTGCTCAGAATGTGGGGGTCCTCAGAATTAGGGGGGTTCTTTAATGGGGGGGGTCTCCTCTTTGGGGGGGTCTCCTCTTTGGGGAAGGGGGTCTCATAATGGGGGGGCCTGAGATTTGGGGGGGGGGGGAGGTCGTAGATGTGGGGGGGCTCAGATTTGCAGGGGTCTCAGAATTTGGGGGGGGTCTCTCAGATTTGGGGGGGGGATCTGAGAATTGGGGGGGGGTCTCAGAATAGGGGGGTTCATCTCGGGCGGGGGGGTGTCTCCCTCTTTTGGGGGGGGGTGCCCGGCCCTGGGGTGGTTCAATTCGGGGGGTGTCCCGTTTTGGGGGTGTCACATTGGGGGGTGTCACCTCAGGGGGGGTCACATTATGGGGGGGGCGTCTCCTCTTTGTGGGCGGGGTTTCCTCATGGGGGGGTTCACCCCGGGGGGGTCTCCTCCTTTTGGGGGGGGGTCCCTGAGCGGGGGGTGTCACTTTAGGGGGGGGTCACACGTGGGGGGGGTCCCCTGGTTTGGCAGGGGTGTCACTTTTGGGGGGTACATTGGGGGGGGGTCACTGATCTGGGGGTGTCACTTGGGGGGGTGTCCTCAGCTCGGGGGGTGTCACTCGGGGGGGATCCCCAGTTCTGGGGGTGTCTCCTGTTCTGGGGGTGTCGCCCTCAGGGCGTGTCCCGGGTTCTGGGGGGGTCACACTGAGGGGTGTCCCGCCCCGGTCGGGGGTGTCCCCTCATCCGGGGGGTCCTCAGGGGGTTGTCCACCTCAAGGGCATAGTCCCAGCTCGGGGGGGTGTCACACTGAGGGGTGTCCCGGGTTTTCGGCTTGTCCTAGGGGGTGTCCCACCTCGGGGGGTGTCACATTTCAGGCGGTGTCCCCGGTCCCAGGGGTTCCCCACTGAGGGTGTGTCCGGGTTTCCAGGGGTGGTCCCAGCTCCTGGGGTGTCCTCACGAGTGTGTCACCATACATTGAGGGGGTGGTCCGGTTCTGGGGGTGTCCCCGGTTCCTGGGCGGGATCCCCAGTTTCTGGGGGTGTCTCCTGTTCTGGGGGTGTCACCTAAAGGGTGTCCGGGATTCTGGGGGTGTCAACACTGGAGGGTGGTCCCCGGTCCCGGGGTGTCCCCCAGCTCGGGGGTGTCACATTGAGGGGTGTCCGGGTCCGGGGGTGTCCGAGCTCGGGGGGTGTCCACTTGACAAGGAGGTGTCCATGGTTCTGGCTGTGTCCCCAGCCCGGGGGTGGTCCCGGTTCGGGGTCGTTCCCTCAGGGGAGGGTACACTGAGGGGTGTCCCCGGTTTCTGGGATGTCCCCGGTTTTCTGGGGGTGTCCCCGGGTCCGGGGTGTCCCAATGCTCGGGGGGTGTCCGCAGTTCTGGGGGTGCTTCGCATTCAGCGGGTGGTCCCCACCTCGGGGGTGTCCGCCTCGCCGGGGGTGCCCTCAGGGGGTGTCTTCAGGGATGTCCCTCTCGGGGGGTGTCCCTCGGGCGTGTTCCCTCAGGGGGTGGTCCCATTCAGCGGGTGTCCCCAGTGCAGGGGGTGTCCCTTCAAGGGGGTGTCCCTTCCATCCAGGTGCGTGGTCCCCCTGACCCGGGGGTGTCCCTCGCGTCCGCCCCCGCCGCCACGGCGCGCAGAAGCGCATCCGCAACAGCCCCCGGCCACGGTTGCGGCCTGCTTGTGCCGCGGGGCAGGCGGCGGCACGAGGACCGTCCAGGTGCGACAGGTGCGGACACCAGCAGCAGCCGGCCTGGGGACAGCGACAGCAGCGTCACCTGAGGGTCCCTGAAGTGTTCACTGTGGCCCCCTCCAGTCGAACACCTGTGGCCCCCAGGAATCGTGGGGACAGCTGGGGACACGCCAGGCAGCGGCCTGGGGACAGCGACAGGCAGCGTTGCCACTCTAGGGGACACATGTGCCCCCCAGATGAACCTGTGCCCACAGTGTCACCTGTTGCCCAAGTGTCAACTGAGGAACACCTGTGACCAGTGTCACCTGAGTGACAACCTGTGCCTGCCAGTGTCACCTGTGCCCCCAGTGTCCCCGAGTGCTCACAGGACCCCAGATGACCCCCAACTGTCCCTGATTACCGGAGTAGTCCCCTGACCCACAGTGTCCTCAGTGTACCTGACCACCTAGGTGCACCGATTCCCGGGTGTCCGCAACTGTCTGAAGCCCTCCAATGTTCCCGGTCAAGAGTGACCCACATGTTCCCTGACCCCAAGACTGTCCCAAGTGTCGCCCTGATGCTTACAGAGTGACCTCCGAGTGTCCTGACCCCCAAATGACCATCCCAATGTCCCCCTGACCCCCAAAGTGTCCCGGAGTGGACCCCGACCCAGTGCCCTTGGAGCCGAGTGACCCCAAGTGTTCCCCGAGTACCCCAATGTCCCTGAACCCCAAAGTGTCCCCGAGTGTCACCTGAGCCCCCGCAGTGTCCCTGTGCCCCCCCAGGAATGCGGGGACAAGTGGGGACATCCCAGCCAGCAGCCTGGGGGACAGCCAACACCAGGGTCACTGAGTGTCGCCCTGACCCAGAGTTCCCCAAATGTCCCTGAAAATAGCCCTCAGTAGTGACTCCAGAGTGAACCTCCCATGCTCCGTACTGGTAGTGTCCCCTAGTGGACCCCTGACCCCAGAGGTCCCAATGTCCCCTGACCCGCTGAGTTGGCCCCCAATGTTCCCACTGTCGCATAGCTGTCCATGTCCCACATCGCCAGTGTCCGCCCAGTGTCAGCTGCCTGAAGGTCCTTGCTATCAACACCGCTGTCCCTGCAGCCTGAAGGACCCTCAGGGGGTCCCAATGCCCCAATGTCCCGCAGTGTCTCCACTGTCCCCCAATGGCCCCAACCACACCCATTGTCCCCAATGTCCCGCATGTCCCATCCCCCACTGTCCCGTGTCCAGCCTGAGCTCCCGCGTGTCACCCAGCTGTCCACCCGCACCCACTGAGCACCCTGAGGGGGTCACAATGTCCCACTGTCCCCATTCCCTGATGTCCCCAAATGTCCCACCTTGAGCTCCGGCTGTCACGGGGTCTCTGTCCCAATGTCCCCAATACCCCCCATTGTCCCATGTCCCACCTGAAGCTCCTGGGCTGTCACCTGCTGGTCCCCCTGCACCACCTGAGGGGGTCCACCTGTCCCCAATGTCCCAGCCTGAGCTCCTGGACTGCACGGGGGTCCCCTGTCCCAATCCCCCAATGTCCTCACTGTCCCCAATGTCCCGCAATGTCCACCTGAGGTCCCCTGCTGTCACCGCTGTCCCGCCAGCCTGAGCACCTCACAGGGGGTCCGCAAATGTCCCACTGTCCCCCCATTTCCCCTGAGTGCCATGTCCCATGTCCCAATCCCCCCACTGTCCCCATGTCCACCTGAAGGTTCCCTTGCTGTCACGCAGCTGTCCCGCGCCACCCGCAGCAAAACCCTGAGGGGGTCCCAATGACTCCCAATGTCAATTCCACTGAGTGTCCCCAATGTCCCCCACCAATGTCCCACCTGAGGTCCCTCGCTGTCACCGCTTGGTCCCCCGCAAACCCGCAGCACCCTGCAGGGGTCGCGGGGCCGAACCTCGGCCAGGGCCGCCCCATCCAGGTCAGGGTCGCGGCGCCCGCCTCACGGTCAGCTCCAGCAGCGTCGGTTGCCAGCGGCGTGTCACCTGCGGCCCAGGAAACGGCCCCCGAGCGGCGGGGACAGCGGGGGACAGCCGGGGACACGGGCAGGGACAGCTCCTCCAGTTCTGGGAACAGGGACAAATGAGTGACAATGGGGGACAGCCGGGGACCGGCAACGGACAAGCTCCTCCAGTTCTGGGGACCACAGAGGACAGTGGCTGTGACAATGGGGACAGCGCGGGACAGTGCATTGACAGCCCGGGGACCACGGGCACGCGGCAGCACCTCCAGCCTAGGGACACAGAGGGGATCAGAGTGAACCAATGGGAGCAGGGGACAGCGAGGGACAGCCGCGGGGACACGGCCAACAGACAGCTCCTCCAGCCCTGGGGACAGCGAGTGTGTGACACGAGTGTTGCACCGACCAGCGGGTCGTGGAATGGGAATATGACCAGCAGGGACGACGACACATGTCGAACACACGAGCGGGACGATCGTCAACGACAGCTCACGACACATTCCGCCACCTGCCATGTGACTTATGCCGTATACACCCCCTGGGCATCCCAACCCAGCTGTGGTTACCCTCCCAATGAAGAGAACGGTGCCATGTGTTTCTGTGAGGTAGAGTGCACAGCTCGCCCAATGTTAGCTCCCCAGGTGTCCCCATGTCGCCCGCCGATGTCCCCCATTCTGTCCTCATGTGTGTCCCATGTACCGCCCAGGTGGTGTCCTAGTGGTGTCCCCGGTGATGTCTGCATGTTCCGGCGATCGGTCCCCAAGGGTGTGCCTCATGTGTGCGCACAGGTGTCCCGCAGGTGTGTCCAAGGTGTCCCCGCACACACGGTCGGTGAGCTACTCCGTAGTCACAGACGCAATGGTCCCCCGGAGTGGTCCCAGGTGTGCCCAGCTGTGTCAGCTATATGCCTCGATTGTCCTACTACATACTAGGGTGTAACCAAGCCAGGTGTCCCAGCAGGTGTCCACGTATGTCCCCCAGGGTGTCCAAAGGTGGTGTCCCCAATGTGTCACAAGGTGTGTACGAGGTGGCGCCCCAGGTGTGGTCCCTATGTACTGTCTCCATTTGGTCCATGCAGGTGTGTTCCGCACCATGTATGTCAATGGTCCTCAAATGTCCGAGCGAAGATAGTTCCATGGTCCCCGACGCTAGCTATTCCCGCTAGGAATACCACAGGTGCTGTAACCAGAGTGTCATTCCCCATCCAACCAAGAGTGTGTCCACAAGAGTTCGTAGTGAGGAGGGACACGTAGCCACGCACAGTCCCCCCATGTCTGGGTGTAGGATTAGCACCCAGGATGTGTCCCATGTCCCAGCCTCTGACCGATGTCCGCACGCACGGTCCGCTAGGTGGTGTCCAGGTGTGTCCCACATGTCCCGAGGTGTCCCATGTCCGGTCACCGCCATGTCCCCTGTTCCCAACTCGCATGTCCCCCATCGTACCCAATGTGCCCCAATGTCCCCCGTTGTCGCGAATCGCTCACGGAGATGCGCAAGGGCGAAGCTCCAAGCCAGCTCTCTTGAGGCGCCTACCACCTGGCAAGCGGGACCCGCCTCGAAACAGCACCGTGCCAGCCCCCGGCACCCGGGGGTCCCGCGCCAGGAGGCGCGCAGGAAGCCGGCCCTAGCTGCCAGTGCCCCGCCCGCCAGCCCCGCCCCAGCGCAGCTGCCCAGCCGCGGGAAACGCGGGGGGCGGGGCGGGGCCGCGCACGGGGGGCGGGGCAGCGCTGGGGCTGCCACAGGGCCCGCCGCTGAGAACCTGGGGATGCGGGGATGGGGACCAGGTTAAGGGGGGCGGGGCTGCCACAGGGCCCCGCCCAGAGCTGAGGCACTGGGGGGAGGAGCCAAGGTGAGAATGGGGGGGGAGGGCTGCACAGGGCCCCGCCCCAGACTGAGACCTGGGGAGGGGCACAGGTGAGGGGGGAGGGGCTGCCACTAGGGCCCCGCCAGACTGAGCACACTGGGGGGGGGGGGAGGTGGTCAAGGTAAGGGGGGGCGGGGCGTGCACAGGGCCCCGCCAGACCTGGCACGCTGGGGAATGGGGGAGGGTCAGGTGGAGGGGGGGCGGGGCATCCCGGGAATGGGGGCGGGGCAGGCGCTTGGGCTGCACAGGGCCGCCGCCCAGACTGAAGACATGGGGGAGGGGCCAGGTGAAGAGTGGGGGCGGGGCTTGCCACAGCGCCCGCGCCCAGACTGAAGCACCTGGGGATGGGGGAGGAGCTCCAGGTAAGGGGGGGGCGGGGATCAGGTGAGAGTGGGGGCGCGGGCTGCCACAGGGCCCCGCCCAGACTGAGCAACCTGGGCATGGGGGAGGGGTCAGGTAACGGCGGGGCGGGGTCAGAGTGGGGGGGGGTCAGGTGAAGTGGGGGAGGGGCCTGCCAAAAGAGCCCCCAGACTGAGCACCTGGGGGGAGGGGTCAGGTGAGAGTGGGGGAGGCGGTAGGTGAGAATGGGGGGGGAGGGGCTCAGGGGAGAATGAGGACGGGCACATAGGACCCCCCCATGAATGGAGAACTGGGGAAATCGGGGGGGGGGGCTCAGGTGAGGGTGGGGGAGGGGCTGCCACAGGGCCCCGCCCAGCCGGAGAACTTGGGAATTGGGGGAGGGGGCATAAGTGAGAATGGGGGAGGGGCAGCACAGGCCCTCCAATGGAGACTTGGGGGTTTGGGAGGGGCACGGGGGGGAGGGGCACAGTGAGGGGGGAGGGGCAATCCGAATGGGGAGGGGCAGCTGGGTGGTCCCTAAAAGGGGGTGGGGGAAGGGGCACCTGTGAATCTGGGGGGGGGGTCTCGGGGGTTTTGGGGGTTCCCAGGTGTTTTGGGGTTCCCAGGTGATTTTCGGGGTGAACTTTTGGGGGGTGAAATTTGGGTACATCGAGCAGCGGCAGCGCCGCTGAGCCGCTCCAGGGCAGCGGGAGGGGGATTGGGGGTGCCCAGGGCATTTTTGGGGCGTTTTGGGGTTTTTTGGGTTCCCAGGAGTGGTTTTTGGACACCCAGGTGGATTTTTGGGGCGGTTTTGGGGTTTCTGTGGGGTTTTGTGGGTGCCCAAAACGTGGATTTTGGAGTTCCAGGTGTGGTTTTTGAGGCTTTTGGGCAGTCACAAGGTTGACATTTGGGGTTATTTAGGGGAATGTTTGGGGTGCAAGGTGGATTCGGGGTTCCCGGGTGTGTTTTTTGGGGTTTTTTGGGGTGTCCTTTGGGGGATTTGGCGCCGACTGTTTGGGTACCTCGAGCAGGGGCAGCGCCGGTGCAGCCGTCCACAGGGGCAGCGGGGGGATCTGGGGGTGCCCAGGGGCATTTGGGGCGATTTTTTGGGTTTTTTTTTGGGTTTCCAGGGTGATTATTCAGGTTCCCCAGGTGGATTGTGGGGTGGTTTTTGTGGGTTTTACCTTGGGATTTATGGGTCCACGTGGATTTTTGGGGTCCTTCTGGGTGTGGTTTTGGGATCCAGTTGACTTTGGGGTTTCTTTGGGGGATTTTTGGGTTTGCCAGGTTCGGATTTCGGGGTGCCTGAGGTTGAGTTTTGGGGGCTTTCGGGGATTTCCCTGTGGCGTTTTTGGGATTCCTCAGGTTGATTTCGGGGTGTT
>NDFG01000104.1:93588-110028 GCA_002167245.1 Sporophila hypoxantha | reverse complement strand
TACCCGGCCCCGGCAGGTGACCTCCTCGCCCTGCATCAGGCAGGTGTGACCCCAGGTGTGACCCAGGTGTGCCCAGGTACGTACCCGGCCCCGGCAGGTGACCTCCTCGCCCTGCATCAGGCAGGTGTGATTCCCCCAGGTGTGCCCAGCTGTCCCTCAGGTGTGCCCAGCTGTCTCTCAGGTGTGCCCAGGTACGTACCCGGCCCCGGCAGGTGACCTCCTCGCCCTGCATCAGGCAGGTGCCCACGGCCACGTAGCCCTTGAGGCCCGACACCGTCTCCTCGGAGCGCAGCGACACCGTCTTCATGCAGGTGACGTGCTCCCACTCCTCCAGGGCAATCCTGCACAGGTGGGGACAGGTGGGCACAGGTGAGACCAAATAGGGTCAGGGTGGGGCCAGAGGGGCACCACAGGTGGGGCTGTGGGGCTCAGGTCACCCCGTGCAGGTGACGTGCTCCCACTCCTCCAGCGCGATCCTGCACAGGTGGGGACAGGTGGGCACAGGTGGGCACAGGTGGGCACAGGTGAGACATGGGGGGGTCAGGGTGGGGTCAGAGGGGCACCCCAGGGGGCTCAGGTCACCCCGTGCAGGTGACGTGCTCCCACTCCTCCAGAGAGATCCTGCACACGGGCACAGGTGAGACCACATGGGCACAGGTGGGCACAGGTGGCACCAAATAGGGTCAGGGTGGGGTCAGAGGAGCACCCCAGGTGGGGCTGTGAGGCTCAGGTGGTGCCTCAGGTCACCCCGTGCAGGTGATGTGTGCCCACTCCTCCAGCGCGATCCTGCACAGGTGGGACCAGGTGGGCACAGGTGGGCACAGGTGGCACCAAATAGGGACAGGGTGGGGTCAGGGTGGGGTCAAGATGTGGTTCAGGTGACGCCCCAGAGGTCTCAGGTCATCCCGTGCAGGTGACGTGTGCCCACCTACCCAGGGCAATCCTGCACAGGTGGGACCAGGTGGGCACAGGTGAGACATGGGGGGCAGTCAGGGGGCACCCCAGGTGGGGCTGTGAGGCTCAGGTGGCGCCTCAGGTCACCCTGTGCAGGTGACGTGTGCCCACTCCTGCAGTGTGATCCTGCACAGGTGGGACCAGGTGGGCACAGGTAGGGTCAGGGTGGGGTCAGGGTGGGATCCAGGTGGGGTCAAGGTGTGGTTCAGGTGATACCCCAGGGGGCTCAGGTGACCCCATGCAGGTGATGTGTGCCCGCTCCTCCAGCGCGATCCTGCACACGTGGCACAGGTGGGCACAGGTGAGACCAGGTGGGCACAGGTGAGATGTGGGGGGGTCAGGGTGGGGTCAGAGGGGCACCCCAGGGGTCTCAGGTGACCCCGTGCAGGTGACGTGTGCCCGCTCCTCCAGGGCGATCCTGCACAGGGGCCACCAGGTGGGACCAGGTGGGCACAGGTGAGACATGGGGGGCATTCAGGGGCACACCCCAGGTGGGGCTCAGGTGATGCCCCAGGGGGCTCAGGTCATCCCATCCAGGTGACGTGTGCCCACCTACCCAGGGTGATCCTGCACAGGTGGGCACAGGTGGGCACAGGTGAGACATGGGGGGGGGGGTCAGGGGACACCCCACGTGAGGCTCAGGTGATGCCCCAGGGGTCTCAGGTCACCCCGTGCAGGTGATGTGTGCCCACCTACCCAGGGTGATCCTGCACAGGTGGGCACAGGTGAGCTCAGGTGAGACCAGGTGGGCACAGGTGGGCACAGGTGAGACATGGGGGGGTCAGGGTGGGGTCAGAGGGGCACCCCAGGGGTCTCAGGTCACCCCGTGCAGGTGATGTGTGCCCACCTATCCAGGGTGATCCTGCACAGGTGGGCACAGGTGGGCACAGGTGGGACCAGGTGGGCACAGATGAGGACAGGTGGGCACAGGTGAGCTCAGGGGGGTTTGGGGTGGCTCAGGTGATGCCCCAAGGACACAAACCCCACACAGGTGACGGGTTCTGACCCCTCCTGGACAATCCTGGGGCTCCAGGTGGGCACAGGTGAGCTCAGGTGAGGACAGTGGGCACAGGTGGGCACAGGTGGAACTGGGGGGTGTTGGGATTTGGGGTTCTCTGGGATTTTTGGGGTTCCTGATGGAATTCCAGGGTTCCTGATGGGTTTTGGGGGTTCATGAAGGAATTTTTGGGGTTCTTGAAGGGCGTTTCAGGTTCCTGCAGTGATTTTTGGGGTTCCCAGGGACATTTTGGGGGTCCCAGGAGGATTTTTGGGGTTCCTGATGGGATTTCTGGGGTTCCTGATGGAATTTTTGGATTTCCTGATGGAATTTCTGGGGTTCCTGCAGGGTTCTTGGGGTTCCTGATGGGATTTCTGGGGTTCCTGATGGAATTTCTGGGGTCACTGATGGAATTTCTGGGGTTCCTGATGGGATTTCTGGGGTCACTGATGGGATTTTTGGGGTTCCTGATGGGATTTGGGGTTCCTGATGGGATTTTTGGGGTTCCTGATGGGTTTTTGGGTTCCTGATGGGATTTCTGGGGCTCCTGCAGGGTTCTTGGGGTTCCTGATGGGATTTTTGGGGTTCCTGATGGAACTTCTGGGGTTCCTGATGGAATTTCTGGGGTTCCTGATGGGATTTCTGGGGTTCCTGATGGGATCTTTTGGGGTTCCTGCAGGGTTCTTGGGGTTCCTGATGGGATTTTTGGGGTTCCTGAAGGATTTTTGGGGTCCCACCTGAGCCAGGACTTCTGAAGTCACCCCTGGGGTTTGGGATTTGGGGTTCCTGAATGGTTTTTGGGGTCCCACCTGGTGTTGGGGATGGGGTCACTGTGGGGGTTTGGGATTTGGGGTTCCTGATGGGATTTTTTGGGGTTCTGATGGGATTTTGGGGTTCCTGATGGGATTTTTGGGGTTCCTGGGGGATTTTGGGGGTTTTTGGGGTCCCACCTGGTGTTTGGGATGGGGTCACTGCGGGGATTTGGGATTTTTTGGGTTCCTGATGGGATTTTGGGGCTCCTGGTGGGGTTTTAGGGGTTCCTAGGGGATTTAGAGGGTTTTTGGGGTCCCACCTGGTGTTGGGGATGGGGTCACTGCAGGGGTTTGGGGTTTTTGGGGTTCCCAGGGTATTTAGGGGGTTTTTGGGGTCCCACCTGGTGTTGGGGATGGGGTCACTGTGGCAGTTTGGGATTTTTGGGGTTCCTGAAAGGTTTTTGGGATTTTGGGGTCCCACCTGGTGTTGGGGATGGCGTCACTGTGGGGGTTTGGGGTTCCTGATGGGATTTTGGGGTTCCTGAATATTTTTGGGGTCCCACCTGGTGTTGGGGATGGGGTCACTGCGGGGGGTTGGGATTTTTGGGGTTCCCAGGGTATTTAGGAGGATTTTGGGGTCCCACACTGGTGTTGGGGATGGGTCACTGCGGGGCGGTTGGGATTCTTTGGGGATTCCCAGGGTATTTAGGGGATTTTTGGGGTCCCACTGGTGTTGGGGCATGGCCTCCAGCTGACGGGCCGGAGAATTGAGCTGGATGCTGAAGGCCTCCTGCTGGGGGGGGACGTAGCGCCTGTCTGGGGACACGAGGGGAACGGGGTCAGGGGGGACAGCGGGGACACATTGGCGGGGGGAACAATCCTGGCAAGGGGATGGGGACACTGGGGACAGTGGGGACACCGGGGGGCCACTGGGGACACCTGGGGCAAGTGGGGACACTGGGATTGGGGGCACTGGGGCATTGGGGACACTGGGGACACTGGGGGACACTGGGACATAGGGGGAGTGGGGATTTGGGGGTACCCCAGGGTGTCCCCAGGGACGTCTCCAGGTGTGCCAGGTGCCCCAGCTGTCCCAAAGTGTCCCAGGCTATCCAGCTCTATCAGGTGCCCAGGTGTGACAGTTAAGCCCAGGTTCCAGGTGTACCGCAGGTGCACGCCAATTGTGCGGTGTGCCTCAGGTGCCCAGGTGTGTGGTAACCAGACTTGTCATGGTGACGCCAGATGTCAGGTGTGCCCAGGTATGCAGTTGCACCCTGGTGTGCCAGGTACCCAGGTGTACCAGGTGCCCAGCTGTCCCAGGTGGCACCCCAGTTGGTGTGCAGGTGCACAGGTGTGGCCCCGGTGCCCCAGGTTGTGCCAGGCGTGCCCCAGGTATCCCAGGTCTATCCCAGGTGTGCCCAGGTATGAGTTGCACCCCTTAGGTGCCTAGGTTGTGTCAGGTGTCCGCAGGTGTGGCCCAGGTGCCCAGGTTGTGCCCAGGTGCCCTAGGTGTGGTCCGATGTCCAGATGTGCCAGGTGTATCTCAGGTGATGTGCCAGGTGTGCCACGGTGTACTCTCAGGTGTGGTGCAGGTGTATCTCAAGGTGTGTGCAGGTGTGCCCCAGGTTATCTTCCAGGTGTGTGCCCAGGTGTATTCAGGTGTGTGCCAGGTGTGCGCAGGTGTATCTCAGGTGTGTGCCCAGGTGTAATCTCAGGTGTGTGCCGGTGTGTCAGGTGTAATCTCAGGTGTGGTGGCCCAGGTGTATCTCATGGTTTATCCCAGGTGCCCAATGGTGTGCCCAGGTTGCCCCAGGTGTGCCAGTGCCCAGGTGCTCACTCTTTCTCGTGCTCTCGAACTCTTCTCCTCCGTCCATGCGCGGGGATCCGCGTGCAGGGGTGGGGGAGCTGTGGCCACCGCGTACACCTCCGGGGGGGAGGGGCAGCGCTGAGACCCCCGGGCACCCAAAATCCCCGGCAGACCGGGACGCCCAAATCCCCGGGACCCCCAGAACCCCAATCCCGTGACCCCCGGGCACCCAAAATCCCCATGTACACCTGTGGGGGGGAGGGGCACTCTGAGACCCTGGGAACCCCAAAATCTGGAACTCCACCAGGTGTGTTCTGGTTGTGCCAGGTGAGTTGTGTGTATGCCAGGTGTGCCAGGTGTGTCCTGGCTGTGCCAGGTGAGTTTGGGCCCGTGCCAGGTTTGTGTTGTGTGTATGCCAGGTGTGCCAGGTGTGCTCTGGTCGTCCCCAGCGTGCCCAGGTGCCCCAGGGTGTGTCTTGCTGTGCACACGCGCGCTGTGCCAGAGTGGTGTTCTGACATACCAGGTGTTTGTGGGTGTGCCCAAGGTTGCCTGGCTGTGCCCAGGGTCATGTTCTGGCGTGTCTGCCCAGGTGTTTGCCCTGGCTTGTGCCAGCTGTGCCTGACATACACAGTTGTGCCAGGTGTGTTGTGGGTCTGCCACAGTTGTGTCATGGTTATGTTCAGGTTGTTTTGGCTGTGCCAGGTAAGTATGACCATACTTGGGTGGTGCCAGGTGTATTGTGGGTGTGCTCCAGGTTGTGTTTTGACATACCCAGGTGTGCCTGGCTGTTGCCAGGTGTGCGCGGTGTATTGTGGGTTTGTGCCAGGTGGTGCCTGGGCTGTGCCAGGTGTGCCTCGGTGTGTTATGGGCATGCCCAGGTGTGCCCAGAGTGTATTGTGGGTGTGCCCAGGTGTCGCCCTGGCTGTGCCAGGTGTAGTTCTGAGTGTGTACAGGTGTTTGCAGAGTGTGCCCAAGTGTGCCCAGATCGAATCCTGGAATGTCCAGGTTGTGCCAGCGTAAGTCTGGATGTGGCCCAAGGTGTGCTCAGGTGTGTCTGGCTGTTCAAGGTTGGTGCTCTGGGTGTGCCAGGTGTTGTTGCTAAGTGTGCCCAGGCTGTATGCTAAGGTTTGTGCCCATATGTGCCCAGGTGAGTTTCTAAGCATGTCCAGTGTGCAGGTGAGTGCTGGCTGTGCCCCAGAGTGTGCTCTGGGTGTGCCCAGGCGTGCCAGGTGTTCCAAGGTGTGCCTGGCTGTGCCAGGTGTTCCTGCATACTAGGTGTGCCAGGTGCTGGCTGGCCCATGACTTCAGATGTGTTTGTGGGCACTACCCAGCTGGTGCCAGGTGTGTCTGGTGTGCCAGGTGCATCACAGGTGTGCTCCTATCTGCGCCCAGCTGTGCAGGTGGTTCTGACCGATACCAGGTGTGTTGTGCTGTGCCCAGGTGTGTTGTGGTGTGCAGGTGTGCCAGTTGGTTCCAGGCTGTGCTCTGGGTGTGCCCACGGGTGTCTGCGGCTGTGGTCGCAGGTGCACCCAGTTGTATTGTGGTTGTACCAGGTGTTCCCAGGTGTGTCAGGTGTGCTCTGGTGTTGCCAGGTGGTGCTCTGGGTGTGCCAGGTGTGCCAGGGTGGCTCTGGGTATGCCCAGGTGTGCCCAGGTGCGTGCACCTTGGACTCCACGTGGTAGGCGACAGTAGTGGGCGGTGCAGGCAGGCGGGATTTCGCACGGGCGCGGGAGCGTCGTAGGACAAGGTAGGCAGGGAGGACACTGATCCTTCAGCTCGGCCTGAACAGCCCAAGAATATCCCAAATTAACCCAAATTAGCCAAAGTTAAAAAATATCCCAAATTACCAAATACAATGAAGTTACCCAAATATCCCAAGTAACCCAAAATCATACAAAAAGGCTCAGGTTGGTGTCCAAGGAATCGACAGGTAAGGGGAGACACTGATTCCCTAGAGCTCACCCTGAAACAACCAAAATATCCAAATTCACCTAAAAATCCCCAGTTACCGCAAATATCAAGTGAACCACAAATATACCAAATTAACCTAAACTCCTCAAGTTACCCCAAATTTTCAGAACTGGCTTCAGGTGTGTCCAGGACAGTGATAAAGGGGGAGGACAGTGTCCTGAAACTCACTGACCCCAAAACAGCAAAATATCCCAAAGTGACCCAAAATATCCCCCGATTGACCAAAATATCAAAATATCCAAAAGCCCGGTGTGTCACGGAAGGTAAGGGGGAGGACACTGATCCTCAGCTCACCATAAAACACCATAAATTATCCCAAAATTGCACCAAAATGGATCGGCCCTCCAAAAAACCTGAGTCTTAATCGGCCTGAAACACCCAAATGCCCCAAATAGCCAAGTCCCCCCAAATAATCCAAAAGGCTAGGTGTGTCACAGGACATGGTACAGGGGGAGGACACCTGATCCTGAGCTCACTGAACCGCAAAACAGCCCAATATCCAAAGTGAACCAAAATATCCCAAAGTGACCAACATATCCAAAATCACAAAATGGATCTGATCGCTTAACCTTGGACTGAAACCCAAAATCACCCAAAATCACAAAATCTACCCAATATCCAATCGGTAGGCGATGGCCAAAACCTGGATACACTTACCCTAGCCTGAAACAGCCCAAATATCCCAATTGACCCAAATTATAAAAAATTATCAAAGTTACCCAATATATCCAATTTACCCCCAAAATGGATCCTCTTTGAAAATCTGGCTTAACTCACGATGAAACACCCAAGTGGCCACAAAGTGACCAAAATATCCAAGTGACCCCAAAAGGCTCAAGGTGTGTCACAGGAAAGGTACAGGGGGAGCACGTGATCCTCCAGCTCAAGTGAACCCAACATCATCCCAGATCTCCCAACAATTTAAACCAAAATTATCAAAGTTACCGCCAAATCTGGGTCGGGACACCAAAACCTCTGAATCTTTAAAACTGGACCTGGGAACACCCGCCAAAGTGACCAAATATCCAGAATGAAACCCAAAATATCCAAAGAGTTAAAAAAAAATATCCCAAAATGACCCAAATATTCCAGATGGCTCAGGTGTGTCCAGGACAGGGTAAGGGGGAGACACTGATCTCAGCTCGGCCTAAATCCCCAAATATCCAAAGTGAACCCAAAATTATCCCAGAATTACCCCAAATGTTCAGCTTACCCAAAAATGGATCCTGATCTTATGTCACTAAGACACCCGCAAATGACCCAAAAGGGTCTGGGCCCTTCCAGGCTGTGCAGGTTGTGTGCCCAGAGTTGTGCCGGTGCGTCACCTGCGGTTGAAGTAGAGGAAAGCTATGGGCAGTCCTGGTGCCCAGGTGTACCCAGGTGTGGCCAGGTGTATCCAGCTGTAACCAAGGTGTGCCAGGTGTACCATCTGTACCCCAGGTGTGCCCAAGTGTGCTTCACGGTTATCCCAGCTGTGCCCAGGTGTGTGGCCCAGGTGTGCTCACCTGGCGGTTGAAGTACAGAAGCCTTGGGGCAGTCCTGGTGCCCCAGAGTGTGGCCCAGGTGTGCCCGGTAGTGTGCCAGGTGCCTCACCTGGCGGTTGAAGTAAGGAGCCCTTGGGCAGTTTGGGTGCACAGCGTTGTGCAGCAGTGCCCAGGTGCCTCACTTGCGGGTTGAAGTACAGGAAGTCCTTGGGCAGTTCAGACCACTGCCCAGCTGTGCCCAGGTGTGTGCCCAGGTGCCCCCAGGTGTGCCCAGGATGTGCTCACCTGGGCGGTTGAAGTCGGAAGCTTCGGGGCAGTTTTGGGTGTGCCAGGTGTGTGCCAGGTGTGCACCACACGTGTATCGGTTGTGTGCCCAAAGGTGCCCAGTGGTGCCAGGTGTGTGCAGGTGCCCCAGGTGTGCTACACCCTGGCGGTTGAAGTAAGGAGCCCTGGGGGCAGTTCAGACCTGCCCCAAGAATGTGCCCAAGAGTGACCGCCAGCTGTGCCCAGGTGCCCAGGTGTGCCCAGGTCCCAGGTGCCTAACCTGGCGTTGAAAGTAAGAGAAGCCTTCGGGAGTTCAGCAACATCACCCAGGTGTACCCAAGTGTGCCGCAGGTGCCTAGTGGCGTTGAAAGTACACGAAGCCTTGGGCGCAGTTTGGGTGTGCCAGGTGTGTGCCAGGTGCCCCAGGTGTGCAGGTGTGTGCCGGTGCTCAATGGCGGTTGAAGGTAGAGGAAGCCCTTGGGCAGTTCAGACCTGCCCAGATGTGCCCAGGTGCCCCAGGTTGTGCAGGTCGCCCCAGGTGTCACCTGGCGGTTGAAGTACGGAAGCCCTTGGGCAGATTGACGTTGTGGAAGGGGCGAAGACTCAACGGGGCCGTACGATGCCCATGGGGTGCAGGCGAAAGGGCGCCCCGGCCGTCAGCAGCAGCCAGTGCGGGGAGGGGCGCAGATGAACACCTGCACAGGTGAGCAGACACATGGTCCACCTGGGGACACTGTCACAACTGGGGGCACCTGGGGACACCAGAGACCCCCGGAATGGGGCACCAGAGCGTCAGCAGCAGCCAGTGCGGAGGAGGGGCCGCCGATGAACACTGACCACAGGTGAGGGACAGGGGAGGGACAGGTGAGGGACACGGGACACCTGGGGGACCCAGAGACCCAGGAATGGGGACAGGGACCCCATGGAATGGGGCACCCAGAGCCGTAGCAGAGCAGTGCCGGGGAGGGGACCGCAGATGAACACCTGCACAGGTGAGCGGACCCTTGGTCACACTGGGGGCACCTGGGGAAGGGCCCAGAGAACCAGGTGAATGGGGACAGGGACCCGGGATGAGGCCCCACGAGCCCGTCAGCAGCAGCAGTAGCGGGGAGGGGCGAGATAGCAAACTGGCCGGTGAGGAGACACTGGTTCACACCCTGGGGGCACCTGGGGAACGGGGAATGGGGACAGAACACCAGGGACCCCCTAGTAAACACCAGGTGCGGGGAGGGGCGCAGATGCACACTTGCACAGGTGAGGGACGGGGGGACAGGTGAGGGACAGGGGAGGGACAGGTTGGAGAGCAACTGGTCACACTGGGGGTACAACCAGGGACACCAAACCTGAGGAATGGGGAACCGGGACACTCAGCGGACCCCCGGGAATGGGGACCCAGAGCCACCCGACCTGTCAGCAGACCCAGTGCAGGGAGGGGCCAGGTAACACCTGGGAAGGTGGGGACAGGTGAGGGATCAGGGGACGGGACAGGGAGGGACATCAGGGAATACCAGAGACCTCAAGGAATGGGGACAAGGGACACCAGAACCCCATGAGTAACCACCAGTGAGGGAGGGGCACAGGTGAACACTGGACGTGAGCGAACAGACTGGTCACACGCTGGGGACACCAGGGACCCAGGAATGGGGCACCCAGAGACCCCTGAGCAGCAGCCAGTGCGGGGAGGGGCGAGATGAACCCTGCAAGGTGGGGGACACCTGGTCACACTGGGGCGCACCTGGAGACCCCAGGAATGGGGACAGGTAGACCCTGGGAAGGGGCACCCAGAGCCCGCAGCAGCACCAGTGCGGGAGGGGCCCAGGTGAACACTGCACAGGTGAGGACACTGGTCACACCTGGGGGCACCTGGGGACACCAGAGACCCGCCAGGAAATGGGGACAAGGGACCCAGGGACTAAAGTACACCCCGTGTGGGAGAGAGGGCTGCAGATGACAGCCTTGGCCAGGTGAGGGAACGGTGAGGACACTGGGGACAGCTGGAATGGGACAGGGACCCGAGAATGGGGACCCCAGCCCCCCGCCCGATCAGCAGGACAGTGAGGGGAGGGGCCGCAGGAGAACACCTGGGACAGGTGAGGACAGAGTGAGGGATACCTGGGGACAGACCCAGTGACACTCAGGAATGGGGACGGGACACCCAAGGGTCCCTGAGCAGCATCGTGCGGGGAGGGGCTGCAGGAGACACCTGGGAGAGGTTGAGAGAACACCTGGGACACCTGGGGGCACGGGGAATGGTTGACAGACATCCAGGGACACCCAGGAATGGGGACACGGGACCCAGGGACCCCTACAGCTAAACACCCAGTGGGGGGGGCCAGGTGAACCCTGGCAAGGTGAGGACACCTGGTGACACCTTGGGGCGCAAACCTGGGACACGGTGGGAATGGGGACAGACAACCCAGGGACCCAGGATGGGACAGGGACCCTGGGAATGGGGTAAACAGAACCCGTCAGCAGCACCAGTGCAGGGAGGGGCAGGTGAAACTGGGGGACAGCTGGGAATAGGGGACAGGACACCAGGAGACCCCCTAAGTAGCACCAGTGCAGGGGGGGTCAGGTGAAACCACCTGCGCAGGTGAGAGACACTGGGGACACATTTGGGATGGAACAGGGACACCACAGAGCCAACCCTAAAGTGCGCCCAGTGTGGGGAGGGGCGCAGTGAACAACCTGGACAGGTGTGGGACGGTGAGGGACAGGGGGAGGGAACACTGGGATACCGAGACCCAGGATTGGGACAGGAACACCAGGGGACCCCTGAGCAGACACCCAGTGTGGGGAGGGGCTACGATGAAAAACCTGCTAGGTGAGGACAGTTGGGGACACCTGGGATACCGAGAGACCCCCAGGATTGGGACAGGAACCCGAGCACCCAAAGTAAAACCCAGTGTGGAAAGGGCTTGCAGGAGACACCTGGACGTGAGGACACATGGGGACACTGGCAAGTTTTTGGGGTCCACACAGATTGGAGTCCTCTAGTTTTGGGGTTTCCCCAGATTTGGGGTCCCTGATGGATTTTGGGGTCCCTGATGGATTTGGAGTTTCCTGCAAGGTTTTGGGGTGCCTCGTGCCGTTTCTGGGGTCTCTCACCCCAGATTTTGGAGGTCTCTGATGATTTGGGGTCCTGGTTGGACTCTGGGATCCTGGCAGTTCATTGGGGTGTGTTTTGGGGGTCTGGTGGGTTTTGGGTGCCCACCATTTTTGGGTCCTGGCCAGGTTTTTGGGGTCTGGTGGATTTCCGGGTCTCTTGAGCAGGTTTTGGGGTGCCCCATGCCGTTTTTGGGTCTCTCACTCCTGAGTAGCATAGATGTCATGGAAGGGGTGGATTTGGGGTCCACCGTTCAGATTTGATGGATTTTGGGGTCCACCCCAGATTCAGGATCCTGGGCAAGGTTTTGGGGTCCCTGGTGGGTTTTGAGGTCTGGTGGCGTTCTTGGGGTCGCTGAGGGTTTGGAGTCCTGGCGGGTTTTGGGGTGCCCCATCCATTTTGGGGTCCCTGGCAAGGTTTTGGGGTCCCTGTGGGTTTTTTGGGGTGCCCCCATCCCCCGTTTCGGGGTGTCTCACCCCCGAGTAAGCGTAGATGTGTGGAAGGGGAGGATTTGGGTCCCTGGCGGGTATCTGGGGTTGTCCAACCCCAAATCTGTCGCAACCAGATCTTGGGGGTCTGATGGTTTTATGGGTCCCTGGTTGATCTGGATTCCTGGCAGGTTTTAGGGGTGTGTTTTGGGGTCCTGGCGGGTTTTGGGGTCCCTGCATGTTGTTTTTGGGGTCTTCACCCCGATAGCCGTAGATGTCGTGGAGTAGGGGAGGATTTGGGGTCCCTGGGCGGTATTGGTTCCCCCAATCCTGGTCCAAACCCCAGATTTGGGGTCCTGAGGATTTCGGGGTCCCTGGTTGATCTGGGATCCTGGCAGGTTTTTGGGGTGGTTTTGGGGTCCCTGGCGGGTGTATTCTGGGGTCCTGCACTGTCTTTTTGGGGTCTCTCACCCCCGAGTAGCCGTGATGTTCGCGGAGGGGTGGATTTGGGGTCCACCCCAGTTTGAAGGTCCACCCCCAAGACTTTGGGATGCTGGGTCGGTTTTTTGGGTCCTGAATGGATCTGGGGTCCTGGCAGTTTTGGGTGCCCCTCCCGTTTTTTGGGGTCTCTCACCCCAGATTTGGGGTCCCTGATGGATTCAAGGATCGCTGATGGATTCAGGGGTCTGGCAGGTTTGGGGTCCCCCCCATCACGTTTTCGGGGTGTCTCCCCGAGTAGCATAGATGTCGTGGAGGGGTGGAATTTGGGTCCTGGGGCGGGAGCTTTTGGGGTCCTGGTGGGTTTTTGGTGTCACCAAATCTGGGTCAAACCCCATTTTGGGGTCCTGATGGATTTGGGGTCCCTGATGGACTTTGGGGTCCGCTGGCGGGATTTGGGTCCTGGCAGGTCTTGGGGGTCCCCCCGTAGCTGTTTTTTTGGGGTCTCTCACCCCGAGTAGCGTAGATTGTCGTGGAAGGGGCAAGATTTGGGGTCCTGGTGGACTTTGGGGTCCTGGTGGCATTTTGGATCCTATGGATTTGGGGTCCCTAGTGGGTTTTGGGGTCCACTGTCATAGATTTGGTCTCACCCCAGATTTTGGGGGTCTCTGATGGGATTAGGATCCTGGCGGGTTTTGGGGTCCCTGGTGGGTTTTTTGGGTCTGGCAGGTTTGGGGTGCCCCCAATCATTTTTTTGGGGTCCGCTGTCGGGTTTTGGGGTCCCCCGTGCCGTTTTCGGGGTGCTCACCCCCGAGTAGCCTAGATGTTCGTGGAAAGGGGGCGATTTGGGGGTCCCACCCCAGATTTGGGGCTCTCACCCCCCAGATTGAGACCCACCACCACAGATTAGGGTCTCTGATAGGATCTGGGGTCCTGGGCGGGTTATTTGGGGGTCCTGGCAGGTCTTTGGGGTGCACCATCCCATTTTTGGGGTCCTGATTGGGATTCTGGGGGTCTGGCAGGTTTTTGGCGGTCGCCTGGCGGGTTTGGGGTGCCCCCATCCCATTTTTTGGGGTCCCGTGCGTTTTTGGGGTCTGGCGGGTTTTGGGTCCCTGGCGGGTTTTGGGGTCCCTGGTTTTGGGGTGCCGCCATCCCAATTTTTGGGTCCTTGGCGGGTTTCTGGGGTCCCTGGAGGTTTTTGGGGTGTGTTTTGGGATCTGGCGGGTTTTGGGTGCCCCCATCATTTTTGGGGTCCTGGCAGGTTTGGGGCTGTCCCCGTCCGTTTTTGGGTCCTGGCAGATTTTGGGGCCCCCATCCCGTTTCCGGGGTGCCTCACCCCCGAGTAGCCGTAGAATGTCGTGGAAGGGCGGAAGCCGCCAACGCGGCCGGGGCCCCCGGTTTTCCTCGGCGGGTCCAGCGGAGCCCCCGGGAGCCCCCCCGGCCCTCCGGCTTTTTGCGCGACGGCTTCGGCTTCTTTCATCGCGGAATTGATCCGTGGGGCACCTGGGGGCAACAGACGGGGGGGTTGGGGGGTGGGAACGCCAAAAATACCCTCGAAAGGTCTAAAAAAATCTCCTTAAATCTGCCCAAAATCCCCCTGGAAGCGCCAAATCTCAATCTGCCTCCAATCCTCCAAAATCCTTCCCCAAATCTCCCAACATCCAACTAAAAAATTGTCCCATCCACCCAAAATCCTCAAATCCCAGAGCCCCGAAAAAATCATTCCCCAACGTCTCCTGAGCCCCCAAAATCCCCCCTAATTCCAAACCAGATCATTCAAATCCCCAAAATCCCCCCAATTCCCCAGATAATTCCAAATTCCCCCCAGATCATTCTAAATCTCCCAAATCCTCCAAAATTCCCGCACATCATTCAAATCCCCAAAATCTCCAAATCCCTGGAGCCCCCAAAACTTTCAAATTCCCCAATCTCCCTGAACTCCCACAGCACCAAAATCCTAAATTCGCCTCAATCCCTGGAGCGCTCAATCCCAAATCCAATCCCCAAATTCAGCCAAAATCCCCCAAATCCCCCCAAACGTCTCACCTTGGCGGAACGAACCTTGAGGTTGCTCTGGCCAGCTGGGAGTCGTGGGCAAAGGCTCGTACAGGCAGCAGTCCTGCTCCAGTGCAACCTGCAACCCCTAAAAATGGTCAGGAAACCAAAAATCCAGCCAGAATCACCAACAATACACCTGGACCTCCAAAATCCATCCATAAATCCCAAACACACCTGGACCCCAAAAATCATCCAGAATCCAAACCACGCCTGGAACCCAAAAATGACCCAGGGGAGACCCTAAAAAACATCCTGGAAACCAAAGCCTTTGTACAGGACAGCCTCCTGCTCATGTGCACCTGCAACCCAAACACACAACCTGGAACCCCTATAACAAACAAAAAACAAATCCATCCCAGGAATCCCTAATTCCATCCCACGACATGAAAATCCACCAGGCGAACCCCAAAAAAATTCCCAGACCCACACTTGTACTGTACGCCGCAGCTCTGTCCAACGTGCACCTGGAATCCCAAAAATGGTCAGGGGACCCAAAAAGCAGCAGAACCGCCAAAAACACACTGAACCCAAACATCCATTCAGAAATTCTCTAAATCCATCCAGATTATCCCAAAACACACCTGGGAACTCTAAAAATCCACTGGAGACCCAAATATCCATCCGCAGGAATCTAAATCATTCCAGAACCTAAAAATCACTGGGAACCCCAAAAATCATCCAGAACCCCAAACCCCTGTACAGGCAGCAGTTCCACTCCTAGCTCCACGTGCACCTGGGAACCCCCAAAAACGCACCTGGAACCCCAAAATCCAGCCCAGAATCCCAAAAACAACACCTGCAACCCAAAAATCATCCAGATCCCAAAAGTCATCCAAGAATCAAAAAACACCTGGAACGCCAAAAATCAGCCCAGGAATCTCCTAAATTCATCCCAGAAAGAAACGAAATGCCACAAGGAACCCCAAAACTGCACCTGCAACCCCAAAAATCCATCAGACATAGCCGATTCATCAGAACCCTAAAATACCAACCTGGGAACCCCAAAACACAGTCTGGACCCGCAAAAATTTTTCCAGAACCCTCAAAATCCATTTTCAAGACCTCCCAAAATCCAGCGCGAGAACTCCCAAATAACACTGGAACCCAAAAATGGATCAGGAACCAAAATAAACCTGGGAACCAAAAATCTCCAGGACATCCTAAAATTCTCCAAGCCAAAAGTCCACTGGGAACCCTGACATCATCCCGAATCCCGTAAACTCATACCAAGAACCTAAATTCCTCCCAGAACCCAAAAACCTCCAGGAAATCCTAATCCGATCCCAGGACCTAAAATTATCCAAACCCAAAAAATCATCCCAGGCCATCATTTTTTTTTTTTTTTTTCTCTTTTTTATTTTTCTTCTTATTAATCCAATTCCTAAATCCACCCAGCACCCTAAATATCATCCAGAACCCCAAAAAATATCCATCCAGGAATCCTACTCCATCCAGCACCTAAAAATCCACAGGAACGCAAAAATCCATCCTATAGAACCGCCCAAACCCTCGTCCGAGCGAGCCCGCTCCACGTGGCTATCCTGGACCCAAAAAATGGTCAGGGACACCAAAAATAAAAATCATCCCAGAATCCCAAAAACACCCTGGAACCACAAAAATCCCTCAGGTCCTAAGTCATCCAGAACCTAAAAATCACGCTGGGACCTCAAAATGCACCTGGAACCCCAAACCCTCGTACAGGAGCAGTTCTGCTCCATGTGCACTGAACCTCAAAATGGTCAGGGGACGGAACGCAAAATCCCATCCCTGAATCAAAAAAACCCCCATACAACCCTGGACCCAAAAAATCATCCCAGGAATCCCTAATTCCATCCCAGAACCTAAAATCCACGCAAGATGAACGCCCCAAACCATCCAGAACCCGAACCCTCTACAGGAGCAGACTCCTGCTCCACGTGCACAGCTGCAACCAAAAATGGTCAGGGGGACCACCCAAAAATCATCCTGATCCAAAACAAACCTGGAATACCGCCAAAAACAAATCACAAGGTAACCGGCCAAACTCTCGAACGCTGGAATCCAAAAAATACACCAGGGAACCTAAAAAAACATCCTGGAATAATCCCAAGGCCCTCTGTAAAGCACGGACCGCGAATCAGTGCCTGCTTCCAGGTGCACCGAACTCCCCCGTGGCAAAATGGTCAGGGGACCCATCGCCTG
>NDFG01000104.1:56520-74033 GCA_002167245.1 Sporophila hypoxantha | reverse complement strand
GAGGTTGCTCTGGCCCAGCTGGGAGTCGTGGGCAAAGGCCTCGTACAGCAGCAGCTCCTGCTCCACGTGCACCTGCAACCCCAAAAATGGTCAGGAAACCCCAAAAATCCAGCCCAGAATCCCAAAAATACACCTGGAACCCCAAAAATCCATCCCAGAATCCCCAAAAACACACCTGGAACCCCAAAAATCCATCCCAGAATCCCCAAACCACGCCTGGAACCCCAAAAATACACCAGGGAACCCCTAAAAAACATCCTGGAAACCCAAAGCCCTTGTACAGGAGCAGCTCCTGCTCCATGTGCACCTGCAACCCCAAAAACACACCTGGAACCCCAAAAATCCATCCCAGGAATCCCTAAATTCCATCCCAGAACCATGAAAATCCACCCAGGAACCCCCAAAAATCCATCCCAGAACCCCAAACCCCTTGTACAGCAGCAGCTCCTGCTCCACGTGCACCTGGAACCCCAAAAATGGTCAGGGGACCCCAAAAAGCCAGCCCAGAACCCCAAAAACACACCTGGAACCCCAAAAATCCATTCCAGAAATCTCTAAATCCATCCCAGAATCCCAAAAACACACCTGGGAACTCTAAAAATCCACCTGGAACCCCAAAAATCCATCCCAGGAATCCCTAAATTCATCCCAGAACCCTAAAAATCCACCTGGGAACCCCAAAAATCCATCCCAGAACCCCAAACCCCTCGTACAGGAGCAGTTCCTGCTCCACGTGCACCTGGGAACCCCAAAAACGCACCTGGAGCCCCAAAAATCCAGCCCAGAATCCCAAAAACACACCTGCAACCCCAAAAATCCATCCCAGAATCCCAAAAATCCATCCCAGAATCCCAAAAACACACCTGGAACGCCAAAAATCCAGCCCAGGAATCCCTAAATTCATCCCAGAAGCACCAAAAATCCACAAGGAACCCCAAAAATGCACCTGCAACCCCAAAAATCCATCCCAGGAATCCCGAAATTCATCCCAGAACCCTAAAAATCCACCTGGGAACCCCAAAAACACATCTGGAACCGCAAAATTTATCCCAGAACCCTCAAAATCCCATTTCAGACCCCCAAAAATCCAGCGCAGAACCCCCAAAAAACACCTGGAAACCCCAAAAATGGATCAGGAAACCCCAAAAATAAACCTGGGAACCCCAAAAATCCATCCCAGGAATCCCTAAATTCATCCCAAAAGCCCCAAAAATCCACCTGGGAACCCTGAAAATCCATCCCAGGAATCCCTAAATCCATCCCAGAACCCTAAAATTCATCCCAGAACCCCAAAAATCCATCCCAGGAATCCCTAAATCCATCCCNAGGAATCCCTAAATCCATCCCAGAACCCTAAAATTCATCCCAGAACCCCAAAAATCCATCCCAGGAATCCCTAAATCCATCCCAGAACCCTAAAAATCCACCCAGGAACCCCCAAAAATCCATCCCAGAACCCCAAACCCCTCGTACAGCAGCAGCTCCCGCTCCACGTGCACCTGGAACCCCAAAAATGGTCAGGGGACCCCAAAAATCCATCCCAGAATCCCAAAAACACACCTGGAACCCCAAAAATCCATCCCAGGAATCCCTAAGTCCATCCCAGAACCCTAAAAATCCACCTGGGAACCCCAAAAATGCACCTGGAACCCCAAACCCCTCGTACAGGAGCAGTTCCTGCTCCATGTGCACCTGCAACCCCAAAAATGGTCAGGGGACCCCCAAAATCCATCCCTGAATCCCAAAAACACACCTGGAACCCCAAAAATCCATCCCAGGAATCCCTAAATTCATCCCAGAACCCTAAAAATCCACCCAGGAACCCCCAAAAATCCATCCCAGAACCCCAAACCCCTCGTACAGGAGCAGCTCCTGCTCCACGTGCACCTGCAACCCCAAAAATGGTCAGGGGACCCCAAAAATCCATCCCTGAATCCCAAAAACACACCTGGAACCCCAAAAATCCACAAGGAACCCCAAAACCACGCCTGGAACCCCAAAAATACACCAGGGAACCCCTAAAAAACATCCTGGAAACCCAAAGCCCTTGTACAGCAGCAGCTCCTGCTCCACGTGCACCTGCAACCCCCAAAATGGTCAGGGGACCCCAAAAATCCATCCCAGAACCCCAAAAATACACATGGAACCCCAAAAATCCATCCCAGAACCCTGAAGGCCTCGTACAGGAGCAGCTCCTGCTCCACCTGCACCTGCAACCCCAAAAATGGTCAGGGGACCCCAAAAATCCAGCCCAGAACCCCAAACCCCTCGTACAGCAGCAGCTCCTGCTCCACGTGCACCTGCAACCCCAAAAATGGTCAGGGGACCCCAAAAATCCACCTGGGAACCCCAAAAACACAGAGCACCTCGGCAAGCCGCAAAAATCCATGCCCGAGAATCCGCAAAAAACAAGACCTTGGGGTAATCCCCAAAAAAATCCAGATCCGAGAATCCCAAAAACACACCTGAGCCGCCAAAACAAAGATCTCAAGCCCAGGAACCCAAGAAAGCCGCTCGGTCATCAAGGAGCCAGAGCTCGCTGCTCCGGATCCGCTACGCTGAGGAACCCCAAAAATGGTCAGGGGAGCCCCAATAAATCCATCCCAGGAATCCGCTGAAATCCATCCCAGGAATCCCCCAAATACACAAGGAACCCCAAAAATGCACACAGGGAACCCAAAAATTCCATCCGCAGGAAACCCCAAAAATATCCATCCTGGACCCGCCAAACCCTTCGTACAGGGATGAGCAGTCCTGTCCCATGTGCAACCTGCAACCCCAAAAAATGGTCAGGCAGGGACCCCAAAAAATCCCACCCAAAACCCAAAATACACCTGCGGAACCCCCAAATCCCATCTCAGGAAACCGCAAAATCCAGCCACAGAACACAAAATGTCCCATCAGCGGGAACCCAAAAAATGTCAGTGGGACCCCAAAATCCAGCCCAGATACGCCCAAAAGATTGCCATCAGGGACCCAGAAAATGACACCTTGGAATCTCCAAAAATCCATCCAAGAAACCAAAATCACCCAAGAAAATGCCAATCCAGTTGTCACGCAGTGCCACTTCCCATTCGCAGCATCCCCAGTCTGTCCCATCACTACAAGTGCCCTATCAATCAGTGGCATCCAGTGCCAGTCCATCACTCCCGATAGGGCCCATCCCCATTGGCCTTTCCCCATCAACGTCCAGTTGCTCCCAGGTCCCATGCACCGTAATGCCCGATCCCAGTGCCATTCCATCACTCTCCAGTTGCTCCCAGTACCAGCAGGAAGGAAGGGCGGCTGTGGCGCGGCGCCAGCCCCAGAGCTAGCGAGCTCGCCAGTGTCCCCATACACGCAGTGCCTCCAGTGCCATCGCCAGTGCCCATCCCAGTGCCACATTCCAGTGCAGTTCCAGTGCCAATCCCATCAGTCCCCAGTTGCCCATTCCCAGTGGGCCAGTTCCAGGCCAGTCCATCGAGCACTTCAGTCCAAGCTAACTGACGACAATCCCAGTGCCCATCCCGAGGGCATCCATACACTCCAGTGCTCCAGTGCTCCAGTGCACATCCCCAGGAATGCCCATTTCCCACAGTGTTACGCCAGTGCCTCCAGGCTACCAGCAGGAAGGGCGGCTCTGGGCGCGGCCCTAGGCCCCAGCAGCAGCAGACTCCCAGTGCCATCCTCTAGTGCCATCCACAGACCATTCCATCAGTGCCCAGGTGCCATTCCGCCATCGCACTAGCCAGTGCTCCCAGTGCTCCCAGTACCAGCAGAGAAGGGGCGGCTGTGGGCGCGGCCCCAGCCCAGCTAGCAGCACTCCCAGGTGCCAGTTGCTAGTGCCCCACTATACCCAGTGCTCTATCCCAGTCTCCCAGTGCCCTATCCATGTGCCCATGCCCAGACATTCCCTGTGCTCCCAGTGGCTCCCAGTACAGCAGCAGGAAGGGGCAGCTCTGGGCAGCGGCACGCCAGCCTCAGCAGCAGCAGCTCCCAGTGCATTCCCAGTGCCCTATCCCAGTGCCATTCCCATCACCCAGTGCTCCCAGTGCCATTCCCATCACTCCCAGTGCCATTCCCATCGCTCCCAGTGCCCATCCAGACCATTCCCATCGCTCCAGTCTCCAGTTTGGGCAGTACCAGCAGGAAGGGGTTGGGCCGGCCGGGCCCAGCCCCCAGCAGCAGCAGGTCCAGATGCCATTCCCAGTGCCATTCCATCCAGTCCCAGTACCCATGCCCAGTTGCCTTCCAGCCACGTGCTCCCATCACTCCCAGTGCTCCCAGTGCCATTCCCAGTGCTCCCATCACTCCCAGTGTGCCATTCCAGTGCCATTCCCAGTGCCCATCCGCAGTGCTCCACCATCCCAGCAACGCGTGCCTCTCCGAGCTGAGTCAGCGGAAGGTGCCGCCCCCAGACACAGCGGCTCCCAAAGGGTCCAGGCATCCGAAGTGGGCGCTGCAGGGCGACTGGCTCGCCCAGCATGCCACGAGCTCCCGTGCCAGTCTCATGCCCATCAGTCTTGTCCCATCACTCCGCAGTTGCCCAATTGCCATTCATCATCTCCCAGTTGCCAATTGGCCATTCACTCCCAGTGCCTCCCAGTGCCATTCCAGCTGCGTCCGCAGTGCTTCTACCAGGTCCTTCCCATTCCACTCCCAGTGCCGACTTCAGTGGCTCCCAGTGTTCTCCCAGTAAGCTCGCATACCACAGCCGAAGGAGCGGCTGTGGGCGCGCACTCGAGCCCCAGCAGCAGCAGCTCGCCCAGCGTGCCCATCCCGAGTGCCCATGCCCGTGCCATTCCCATCAGGTACCCAGTGCTCCAGTGCTCCAGTGTACCAGCAGGAGAGGGGCGGCTGTGGGCGCGGCCCAGGCCCCAGCAGCAGCAGCTCTCCAGGGCCGCATCCAGTGCTCCCAGTGCCATCCCAGTGCTCCGCAGTACCAGTCAGGAAGGGGCGGCTTGTGGGGCGCGGCCCCAGCCCAGCAGCAGCAGCTCGTCGCCACCAGTGCCCGCATGCCAGTGCATTCCTAGGTGCCGCCATGCTGCCGAGTTGCTCCCAGTACCGCAAGGGAAGGGGCGGCTGTGGGCGCGGCCCCGAGCCCCAGCAAGAGCAGCTCCCATGTGCCACATGCCAGTAGCCCATCCCAGTGCCCATCCCAGTGCCACTGCCCAATCAACTTACCCAGTGGGCCCATTTCCGCGAGGAGTGGCTGCCAGGTGCTCCATGCCAAGTTATGGGCATGCTTAACCAGCAGGATAAGGAGGCGCTCTGGCGTGGCGGCCGCAGCTACAGCAGAGCTCCCAGTGCGCTCATCGCGCCAGTGCTCCCATGACTCCCAGTGCTCCAGATACTCAAGGCAGGAAGGGGCCGGCTCTGGGCGCGGCCCAGCCCCAGCAAGCCAGCAGCTCAGGTGTGGCCCATCCCAGTGCATTTGCGCATCAGCAATCCCAGTGCCTATGTTCGCACGTCAGTCCCATGTGCCCATCCCCGCCAAAGCTTTATGGGGGGGTTCACCAGTGGCGTCCAGTACCAAAAAAACGCAGGAAGGAGGCGGTCGGTGGGCGAGGCCTCAGCAGCAGCTTCCCAGGCCCATCCAGTTGCTCTGCAGTGCCATTCTGCCAGTGGCTTCCTCAGGTTCTGGACAAGTAACGCGACAGAAGGGGGGGCTGTGCGGCGTCAGACCGCAGCCCCAGCAGCAGAGTCCAGTAGGTCACCACCCCGAGTGCCACTCCCATCACCCAGTGGCCCCATCGCACGGTGCCATTTCCCAGTTTTGGGCAGTACAGCAGGGAAGGGGCGCGCTGTGGGCAACGCCCAGCCCAGAGCTAACAAAGCAATGCATGCCTCCCACGTGACCCATCCCAAGTGCGCCATACCCAGTGCACATTCCAGTTTGCCCATCCAGTGCCATTCCAGTGCTCCCAGTGCCCATCCCAGTGCTCCCAAGTGCCACTTCCAGTCAGTCCAGTGCTGGCGATGCTTCCACAGTTTGGTGCAGTACCCAGCAGGAAGGGGGTGCCTGCTGGGGCGGCGGCGCTCAGCCTCACAGCCAGCAGCAGCTCCGCAGTGCCCAACCCAGTGCCCAGCCCATGCCATCCAGTGCTCTCAGGTAGGCCTCCGCAGAAGGGGGGCTGTATGGGCGCGGCCCCCAGCCCAGCAGCAAGCAGCGTCCAGTGCCCATCCGCAGTTGCCATCCCAGTCCCATTCCAGTCCACTCCCAGTGCCCATTTCGCAGTGCCATCTCCAGTGCCCATTCCCATCACTCCCAGTGCGTCTATTCCCCAGTGCCACACATTCGCCGAAGTGCCCTTCGCCATCAACTCCACCAGTGCCCATATCCAGATGCACGATCCCAGTGCAATTACCACTCAGGTCCGTCAGTGCTCACCCAGTGCCATTCACGCTGCCCACATCACAGCACGGTAAGGGGCGGTGATGGGCGCGCCCCAGCCTCAGCAGGCTCGTCATGCCCATACCGGTCCCCATCCCAGATCATTCTCATCAGCTCGCCAGTTCCCACATCCCCAGTGGCCATCCCAGGTGCATCCAGGTGTTGGCAGTACCAGACGAGGAAGGGGGCGGCTGTGGGCGCGGCACCCAGCCCGCAGCAGCAGCAGCTCCCAGTGCCATCCGTTGCCCATCCAGGCCATTTCCCAGTGCTCCAGTGCTGCCCTATTTGGGCAGCTACAGCAGGTAAGGGCGGCTGTGGGCGCGGCCCAGCCCTCAGCAGACAGCAGCTCCCGCGCACGTGCGGCACCTTCCGCGTCTGCGCCCCGCTCGTCTGCGCGCTGCTTCGGCCGCCCGGCCTGCCGAAGGACGAGTCCACCCAAGCACGCGCTGCCTCCACCAGTTCTTCACCAGGAACACCAGCCGCCACTCGGGCACCTGGTAAATCTGGGGGGAAAAACGAGAAAATTGGGAAAAATGGGAAAAAAATCAGAATTATGGGGTTAAAAATGGGAAATATGGGGTTTATAATGGGAATTTTGGGGATTATGGGGGGAAAAATGGGAATTATGGGGGGAAAATGGAGGGAAAACAACGGGAAGTTCTTCACCAGGAACAGCAGGCGCCACTCGGGCACCTGGTAAATCTGGGGGGAAGTGGGAAAAATGGGAAAAAATGGGAAAAATGAGAAAAAAAGAGAAAAAATGAGAAAAAAATGGGAATTCTGGGGGGAAAATGGAGGGAATCCATGGGAAGTTCTTCACCAGGAACAGCAGGCGCCACTCGGGGACCTGGGAGATCTGGGGGACAATGGGAAAAATGGGAAAAATGGGAATTATGGGGTTAAAAATGGGAATTATGGGGGAAAAATGGGAATTTTGGGGATTATTGGGGGAAAAATGGGAATTATGGGGGGAAAAATGGGGATTATGGGGCAAAACCAACGGGAAGTTCTTCACCAGGAACAGCAGGCGCCACTCGGGCACCTGGTAAATCTGGGGGGAAATGGGAAAAAAATGGGAAAAAATGGAAAAAATGAGAAAAAAAGAGAAAAAAATGGGAATTATGGGGAGAAAAATGGGAATTTTGGGGGGAAAATGGAGGGAAAACAACGGGAAGTTCTTCACCAGGAACAGCAGGCGCCACTCGGGGACCTGGTAAATCTGGGGGGAAAAACGAGAAAATTGGGAAAAATGGGAAAAAAAAGGGAATTATGGGGTTAAAAATGGGAATTATAGGGGAAAAATTGGGAATTCTGGGGGGAAAATGGAGGGAAAACAACAGGAAGTTCTTCACCAGGAACAGCAGGCGCCACTTGGGGACCTGGGAGTTCTGGGGGGAAGTGGGAAAAATGGGAAAAAATGAGAAAAAAAGAGAAAAAAATGGGAATTATGGGGGAAAAATGGGAATTATGGGGGAAAAAATGGGAATTTTAATGTGGATTGTGGGGGGAAAACAACGGGAAGTTCTTCACCAGGAACAGCAGGTGCCACTCGGGGACCTGGTAAATCTGGGGGGAAATGGGAAAAATGGGAAAAAATGGGGGAAAATGAGAAAAAAAGAGAAAAAAATGGGAATTATGGGGGAAAAAATGGGAATTATGGAGGGAAAATGGTGGGAAAACAACGGGAAGTTCTTCATCAGGAACAGCAGGTGCCACTTGGGGACCTGGTAAATCTGGGGGGAAATGGGAAAAAAATGGGAAAAAATGGAAAAAAATGGGAAAAAATGAGAAAAAAAATGGGAATTTTGCGGTTAAAATCTGAATTATGGGGGAAAAAATGGGAATTATGGGGGAAAGAATAGGAATTATGGGGGAAAAAGTGGGAATTTTGGGGGGAAAATGGAGGGAATCAACGGGAAGTTCTCCACCAGGAACAGCAGGCGCCACTCAGGGACCTGGTAAATCTGAGGGGAAATGGAAAAATGGGAAAAAATGAGAAAAAAAATGGGAATTATCGGGGGAAAATGGTGGGAAAACAACGGGAAGTTCTTCACCAGGAACTGCAGGTGACACTCGGGGACCTGGGAGAGCTGAGGGGAAATGGGAAAAACGGGGAAAAAAATGGGAATTATGGGGAAAAAAAGAGAATTATGGGGGGAAAATGGTAATTTTGAAGGGAAAACTGTAATTCTGACAGTCCCTCCTGTCCATCCCAGTATCCCCAGTGCCATTCCCAGTGTCCCCAGTACCTCCATGTTGCCATTCTCCCACTCCCAGTCCCTCCCAGTCCATCCCAGTATCCCCAGTGCCATTCTCAGTGCTCCCAGTGCCATTCCCAGTATCCCAAATACCTCCATGTTGCCGTTCTCCCATTCCCAGTATCCCCAATACCATTCCCAGTATTCCCAGTTTCCCCAGTACCTCCATGTTGCCATTTTCCTATTCCCAGTGCTCCCAGTATCCCCAGTGCCATTCCCAGTATCCCCAGTGCCATTCCCAGTATTCCCATTGCCATTCCCAGTATTCCCAGTATCCCCAGTCCCTCCCAGTATCCCCAGTACCTCCATGTTGCCGTTCTCGCGAGCCAGCACACACCAGTGCCATTCCCAGTATCCCCAGTGCCATTCCCAGTATCCCCAGTATCCCCAGTCCCTCCCAGTGCCATTCCCAGTATCCCCAGTCCCTCCCAGTATCCCCAGTGCCATTCCCAGTATCCCCAGTCCCTCCCAGTATCTCCAGTGCCATTCCCAGTATCCCCATTGCCATTCCCAGTCCATCCCAGTATCCCCAGTATCCCCAGTACCTCCATGTTGCCGTTCTCGCGGGCCAGCACGCACCAGTGCCATTCCCAGTCCCTCCCAGTACCATTCCCAGTATCCCCAGTATCCCCAGTGCCATCCCCAGTATCCCCAGTCCATTCCAGTTTCCCCAGTACCTCCATGTTGCCGTTCTCCTATTCCCAGTATCCCCAGTGCCATCCCCAGTATCCCCAGTATCCCCAGTACCTCCATGTTGCCGTTCTCGCACGCACCAGTGCCATTCCCAGTATCCCCAGTGCCATTCCCAGTCCCTCCCAGTATCCCCAGTACCTCCATGTTGCCATTCTCGCGGGCCAGCACACACCAGTGCCATCCCCAGTATCCCCAGTATCCCCAGTCCCTCCCAGTGCCATTCCCAGTATCCCCAGTGTCCCCAGTACCTCCATGTTGCCGTTCTCGCGGGCCAGCACGCACCAGTGCCATTCTCAGTCCATCCCAGTATCCCCAGTGCTCCCAGTATCCCCAGTGCCATTCCCAGTCCATCCCAGTATCCCCATTGCCATTCCCAGTTTCCCCAGTATTCCCAGTGTCCCCAGTACCTCCATGTTGCCGTTCTCGCGGGCCAGCACGCACCAATGGGAGGGCTCAGGGCTCAGGGGGGCGGGGTCTCTCTCGGGGGGTCCCGCCCGCCGCGGCTCCTCCCGGGGCGGGGAGCGGCCCGAGCCCCCCGATTCCCCGTAGAGCATTCCTCCTCTATCGTCACGGAGCCACTGTGGGGACATGGACACCTGAGATACCAGGGTGGCACAGGTATGGCACACCTGGGCACACCTGGCACACCAACAATCCCCCAGTCCCGTAGAGCAACTCCTCCCATCGTCACAGAGCACTGTGGGGACATGGGACACCTGAAGATACAACTGGGATACACTGGGCAACACGCTGGCACACCTGGGAAGTCAACCTGGGCACACCCTGGGCACACCTAACACCCCCAGTCCCCGGTAGAGCATGCTCCCCCATCGTCAACTAAGAGCCACTTGGTGAGAGAGGACACCTGATGAACGCACCTGGGCACAGGTATGGCACACCTGGGCACACCTAACAACCCCCCAGTCCCCGTAGAGCATCTCCTCCTCATCGTCAACAGAGCCACTGTGGGGGCAAGGGACACCTGAGATACACCTGGGCACACCTGGGCACACCCAACAACCCCCCAGTCCCCGTAGAGCATCTCCTCCTCATCATCAACGGAGCCACTGTGGGGACATGGGACACCTGAGATACACCTGGGATACACCTGGGGGCACCTGGGCACACCTGGGCACACCTGGGCACAGGTATGGCACACCTGGGCACACCTAACAACCCCCCAGTCCCCGTAGAGCATCTCCTCCTCATCGTCAACAGAGCCACTGCAGAGAGAGGGGCACCTGAGATACACCTGGGCACACCTGGGCACACCTAACAACCCCCCGAGTCCCCGTAGAGCATCTCCTCCTCATCGTCCACGGAGCCACTGCGGAGAGAGGGACACCTGGGCACACCTGGGCACACCTGGGCACAGGTATGGCACACCTGGGCACAGCTGGGCACACCTAACAACCCCCCAGTCCCCGTAGAGCATCTCCTCCTCATCATCAACAGAGCCACTGCGGGGACATGGGACACCTGAGATACACCTGGGCACAGGTATGGCACACCTGGGCACACCTGGGCACAGGTATGGCACACCTGGGCACACCTAACAACCCCCCAGTCCCCGTAGAGCATCTCCTCCTCATCGTCCACAGAGCCACTGCGGAGAGAGGGCACACCTGGGCACACCTGAGATACACCTGGGCACACCTGGGCACACCTAACACCCCCCGAGTCCCCGTAGAGCATCTCCTCCTCGTCGTCCACAGAGCCACTGCGGAGAGAGGGACACCTGAGATACACCTGGGGGCACCTGGGATACACCTGGGCACACCTGGAGACTGGGGACACCTGGGGACACCTGAGAACATCCCTGGAGACACAACTTGGAACACCTGGAGATTGGGGACACCTGGGGACATGTGGGGACACCCATGGGGACACCTGAGAACATCCCTGGACACACAGCCGGGAACACCTGGGGACACCTTGGGGATACACCTGGGGATACCTGGGGGACACCTGGGGACACCTGTGAGGACACCTGGGAACATCCCTGGACACACAACCAGAAACTCCTGGAGACTGGGGACACCTGGGGACATCCCTGGGGACACCTGAATCCAAATGAGAACATCCATGGAGACACAACTGGGAACACCTGGGGACTGGGGACACCTGGGGACACCTTAGGGACACTTGGGCACACCTGGGGACACCTGTGGGGACATCTGGGAACATCCCTGGAGACACAACCAGGAACTCCTGGAGACTGGGGGCACCTGGGGACACTCCTGGGGACATCTGGGGACACCTGACAACATCCCTGGGGATACACCTGAGACACCTGGGGACACTTGGGGACACTGGGGGACACCTGAATCCACATGAGAACATCTCTGGAGACACAACCAGGAACACCTGGAGACTGGGGACACCTGGGGACACCTTAGGGACATCTTGGGGACATCTGGGCACACTTGGGGACACCTGAGAACATCCCTGGAGACACAACCAGAAACTCCTGGAGATTGGGGACACCTGGGGACATCTGGAGACACTTGGAGATACACCTGAGAACATCCCTGGAGACAAAACTGGGAACACCTGGAGACTGGGGACACTTAGGGACATCTGGGGACACCTGGGCACACCTGGGGATACCTGAGAACATCCTCGGACACACAACTAGAAACACCTGGAAACTGGGGACACCTTGGGGACACCTGGGGACACCTGGGGATACACCTGAGAACATCCCTGGAGACACAACCAGGAACACCTGGAGACTGGGGACACCTGTGGACACCTTAGGGACACTTGGGAACACCTGGGGACACCTTGGGGACATCTGGGCACACCTTGGGGACATCTGGGGACACCTGGGGACACCTGGTGACCCACCTGAGGTCCTGGATGAGGGTCTCGGCCTCGGCGTGGGGGCGGGGCGGGGGCTCCTCACGGGGGGCGCGGCTCTCGGTGGTGAACATTCCGGAAAGGTCCCGGTACAGGCACAGAGCGGTCACCCGCGAGGGCTGCAGGGACATGGGGACACCATTGGGGACATCATTGGGGACATCACTGGGGACATGGGGACATCACTGGGGACATTGGGGACATCACTGGGGACATTCCGGAAAGGTCCCGGTACAGGCACAGAGCGGTCACCCGCGAGGGCTGCAGGGACATGGGGACATCATTGGGGACATTGGGGACATGGGGACATCATTGGGGACATCACTGGGGACATTCCAGAAAGGTCCCGGTACAGGCACAGAGCGGTCACCCGCGAGGGCTGCAGGGACATGGGGACATCATTGGGGACACTGGGGACATCACTGGGGACATTGGGGACATTCCGGAAAGGTCCCGGTACAGGCACAGAGCTGTCACCCGCGAGGGCTGCAGGGACATGGGGACATCACTGGGGACATCAGTGGGGACATCACTGGGGACATTCTGGAAAGGCCTCGGTACAGGCACAGAGTGGTCACCTGTGAGGGCTGCAGGGACATGGGGACACCATTGGGGACATCAGTGGGGACATTCCGGAAAGGTCCCGGTACAGGCACAGAGTGGTCACCCGTGAGGGCTGCAGGGACATGGGGACACCATTGGGGACATTGGGGGACACTGGGGACATTGGGGACATTCCGGAAAGGTCTCGGTACAGGCACAGAGCTGTCACCTGCGAGGGCTGCAGGGGACAGTGGGGACATCACTGGGGACATGGGGACATCACAGGGGACATTGGGGACAACACAGGGGACATGGGGACATCACTGGGGACATTGGGGGACACTGGGGACATTGGGGACATTCCGGAAAGGTCCCGGTACAGGCACAGCGCTGTCACCCAGGAGGGCTGCAGGGGACAGTGGGGACATCACTGGGGACATGGGGACATCACAGGGGACATTGGGGACAACACAGGGGACATTGGGGACATCACTGGGGACATTGGGGACATTCCGGAAAGGTCCCGGTACAGGCACAGCGCTGTCACCCGCGAGGGCTGCAGGGACATGGGGACATCACTGGGGACATTGGGGACATGGGGACATCACTGGGGACATTGGGGACAACACAGGGGACATTGGGGACATCACTGGGGACACTGGGGACATCACTGGGGACATTGGGGACAATCCAGAAAGGTCCCGGTACAGGCACAGAGCTGTCACCTGGGAGGGCTGCAGGGACATGGGGACATCATTGGGGACACTGGGGAGGGACATCATTGGGGGATTGGAACATCACTGGGGACATTCCGGAAAGATCCTGGTACAGGCACAGTGCTGTCACCCGTGAGGGCTGCAGGGACATGGGGACACTGGGGACATCACTGGGGACATTCTGGAAAGGTCCCAGTACAGGCACAGTGCTGTCACTCAGGAGGGCTGCAGGGACATTGGGGACAGCATTGGGGACATCACTGGGGACATCACTGGGGACATCACTGGGGACATCACTGGGGACACTGGGGATATTGGGGACATTTTGGGCGGACATTGAGATGTTGAGGACATTGGGGACATTGTGGGGACATTTGGGACATTCTGGAAAGGTCCCGGTACAGGCACAGTGCCATCACCCATGACAGCTGCAGGGGACACTGGGGACATCATTGGGGACATTGGGGGGACATTGGGGGACATTGGGGACATCATTGGGGACACTGGGGACACTGGGGGGACATTGGGGGACACTGGGGACATTGGGGACATCACTGGGGACATTGGGGGACACTGAGATGTTGGTGACATTCAGGGGGATTGGGGACATTGGGGACATCACTGGGGACATTCCGGAAAGGTCCCAGTACAGGCAGAGCGCTGTCACCTGGGAGAGCTGCCATGGGGACATTGGGGACATCACTGGGGACATTGGGGGGACTTTGGGGGACATTGGGGACACTGGGGACATCACTGGGGACATTGGAGGGACATTGGGGACATCACTGGGGACATTCCGGAAAGGTCCCGGTACAGGCACAGCGCTGTCACCTGCGAGGGCTGCAGGGACACTGGGGGGACATTGGGGACATCAGTGGGGACACTGAGGGGACATTCAGGACAAGGGGACACTGTGGAGAACTGGGGACAATCACAGGACACCCAGGGACTGGGGACACTGAGGACAGTTAAGGGCACGGGGGACATTGTGGAATGTGACACTGAAGGTGTCACCTGAAGCAGGGCCAGGTGGGCATGGTTGGGGACACAGGTGACAATCATGTGTGACATGGGTGGCCAAAGCAGAGACAGGCAGTGTTGGGAAGGGCTGGGGACATTGGTGACACCCACGTGTGACACGGGTGGCTGCAGCAGGGCCAGGCAGGGTTGGGGACAGTTAAGGGAGTTTGGGGACACTGGTGACACCCACGTGNGGTGGCTGCAGCAGGGCCAGGCAGGGTTGGGGACAGTTAAGGGAGTTTGGGGACACTGGTGACACCCACGTGTGACACGGGTGGCTGCAGCAGGGTCAGGCAGGGTTGGGGACGGTTGGGAAGGGTTGGGGACCCTGGGGACATTGGTGACACTCATGTGTGACATGGGTGGCCGCAGCAGGGCCAGGCAGGGTTGGGGACAGTCGGGGATGATTGGGGACACAGGTGGCACTCACATGTGACACGGGCGGGCGCAGCAGGGCCAGGCAGGGTTAGGAAGGGTTGGGGACACTGGGGACACAGGTGGCACTCACGTGTGACACAGGTGGCCGAAGCAGGGCCAGGCAGGGTTGGGGACAGTCAGGGATGGTTAGGAAGGGTTGGGGACACAGGTGCCACTCAGGTGTGACACGGGCGGGCGCAGCAGGGCCAGGCAGGGTTGGGGACAGTCGGGGATGATTGGGGACACAGGTGGCACTCACGTGTGACACGGGTGGCTGCAGCAGGGCCAGGCAGGGTTGGGAAGGGTTGGGGACACTGGGGACACAGGTGGCACTCACGTGTGACACGGGCGGGCGCAGCAGGGCCAGGCAGGGTTAGGGACACGGGGGACACAGGTGGCACTCACGTGTGACACAGGTGGCCGCAGCAGGGCCAGGCAGGGCTGGGGACAGTCAGGGATGGTTGGGGACACAGGTGGCACTCACGTGTGACACGGGTGGCTGCAGCAGGGCCAGGCAGGGTTAGGAAGGGCTGGGGACACTGGGGACAGTTGGTGGCACTCACGTGTGACACAGGCGGGCGCAGCAGGGCCAGGCAGGGTTAGGAAGGGCTGGGGACACTGGGGACAGTTGGTGGCACTCACGTGTGACACGGGCGGGCGCAGCAGGGCCAGGCAGGGTTGGGGACAGCCAGGGATGGTTGGGGACAGTTGGTGACACTCACGTGTGACACGGGCGGGCGCAGCAGGGCCAGGCAGGGTTGGGGACAGTCAGGGATGGTTGGGGACAGTTGGTGACACTCACGTGTGACACGGGCGGGCGCAGCAGGGCCAGGCAGGGTTGGGGACACAGGTGGCACTCACGTGTGACACGGGCGGGCGCAGCAGGGCCAGGCAGGGTTGGGGACAGTCGGGGATGGTTGGGGACACTGGGGACACAGGTGGCACTCACGTGTGACACGGGCGGGCGCAGCAGGGCCAGGCGCGGGGCGCGGCCGCCGTAGGTGTCCCCCTTGAGGGTGAAGGTGGCCAGGTGGCCCGTCGCGCGAGCAGCCCCGAAGGGATCGGCCCGCGGCAGTGCACGATGGGCGCCAGATCCACCGGACTAAAGTGCACTGGGTATGTGGGGGCAGCAGTGTCCCCAGGGGGTCACAGCAGTGTCACATTCGTCACAGCAGTGTCACAAGCAAGTGTCACCCTGTGTCAGCAGCCAGTGTCAATTTGTCAACAGTGGCACGATGAGCAGCCCAGATCCACCGGAGACAGGAAGTGCAGCTGTGGTCACTTGTGGGGGACAGCATTCACCAGCTGGGTCCAGCAGTGTCACAGCAGTGTCATCATCATGTCAGCACACCGGTCACCGAGATGCCAGGGGGACAAAGTGAGCTGCGTCACTGTGGGGACAGCAGTGTCACAGGGGGTCACCAGCATTGCACAGCAGTGTCACCTAAGGGGTCACAGCAGTGTCACAGAGAAGTGTCAACATCACCCCTGTGTGTCAACCAAATCCACGGGGACAAAGTGCAGCTTGCTCGTCACTGGTGGACAGACAGTGTCACCCTGTGTCACAGTGCTGTCAACCCCGAGTGTCACCCTGTGCCCGCAATGTCCACCTGTCCTGCACCTTAAGAATGACTCCAGCAGTGTCACCCTGGTGCCACCCCCACATGTCACCTCTTCCTGTGCCCCCGCTGATGTCAACCTGGGACACACTGAGCGTGTGACCCTTGATGTCATGCCCAGGTGTGTCCAGTGTGTCCTCACGCGGCCCTGCCGAAGGCACCGCACCCCAGGTGACACTGCACGATGAACTGGCTCCTGGCAGGTGTGTCCCCGGTGTGTCCTGTCCCAGGTGTGTCCCAGGGTGTGCCTGTCCAGGTGTGTCGCCTGTCCATGGTGTGTCACTGTCCCAGGGTGTGTCCTGTCCAGGTGTGTCACTCACGCCCTGCAGCAACCGCAAGCCCTCAGCGGCTGACAACCGTGCACGAGTGAACTGGCCTGCCCAGTGTTGTCCCTGTCCCAGGTGTGGTCCTGTCCAGGTGTGTCCAAGGTGTGTTTCCCCAGGTGTTGTCACTGTCCAGGTGTGTGCCAGTGTGTGTTCCCTGTCCCAAGGTGTGTCCAGGTGGTGTCAGGTGTGTCCCCAGGTGTGTCCTGTCGCCAGGTGTGTCCCCACGTGTGTCCCCAGTGTGTCCCCGCAGGTGGTGTCCAGGTGTGTGTCCTCTGTCCCAGGTGTCCCAGGCTGTGTCACTCACCGCGCCTGCAAAGGCAGCCGCAGCCCAGCGTGAGCACTCACGATGAACTGTACCTGGCCCAGGGTTTGTCCGCAGGTGTCCCAGGTGTGTCCAGGTGTGGTCCTGTCCCAGGTGTCCATGTGTTCACTCACCGCCCTGCAGCAGCCTCGCAGCGCCAGCGGTGACCTGCACGATGATCTGGCCTGGCAGGTGTGGTCGTCCCAGGTTGTGTCCAGGTCTCGGTCCCTGTCCCGAGGTGTGTCACTCACCGCCTGGTCAAGCAGCGCGCAGCCCAGGCGGTGAACTGCACGATGAATTGGCGTGCCCAGGTGTGTCTGTCCCCAGGTGTGTCCAGGTGTGTCCAGGTGTCTCAGTGTGCACCACCGCCTGCAGCAGCCGCAGC
>NDFG01000104.1:38960-56495 GCA_002167245.1 Sporophila hypoxantha | reverse complement strand
TCGGGCCCTGCGTGGCGAAGCCGCTCGTGTCCAGCTCCAGGATCTCCTGGCCCGTCTGCAGGATCTGGGGACATCGGGGACATCGGGGACATCGGGGGACATTGGGAACACCAGGGGACATCAGGGGACATGGCACCAACAGAGCCACCAGAACACGGGTGCTGTCCCCAAGGAGGGACATGGGGACAATGAGGGGACATTGGGCAGGGCCAGCGCCCAGGTGAGCCCAAATCCAGGTCACTGTCCTTTGGGGACACTGGGGACATCAGGGGACATTGGGGACTTGGGACACAAAGAGCCCCCAGAGCATGGTTGCTGTCCCCAAGGTGGGACATGGGGACAATGAGGGGACATTGGGCAGGGCCAGCCCCCAGGTGAGCCCCAAATCCAGGTCACTGTCCCTTGGGGACACTGGGGACACTGGAGACATCGGGGACACTGGGGACATCACAGGACACTGGGGACATGGGGGACATGGCACCCACAGAGCCACCAGAACACGGGTGCTGTCCCCAAGGAGGGACATGGTGACAATGAGGGGACACAGGGCAGGGCCAGCGCCCAGGTGAGCCCCAAATCCAGGTCACTGTCCCTTGGGGACACTGGGGACACTGGAGACATCAGGGGAACATCAGGACAGGGCCCCCAGGACATGGGTGCTGTCCCCATTGGGGACACGGGGACACCAGGTGACAGCAAGGAGTGTCTGTGTCCCCAAGTCCCTGGGATGTCCCCATGATGTCCCCATGATGTCCCCATGATGTCCCCAATGTCCCTCACCATGGTGGAGTCCTCACGGCTCAGGATGAGGATCCCCTGTCCCCATGATGTCCCCAATGTCCCCATGATGTCCCCAATCAATGTCCCCTCAGCACGGTGGAGTCCTCTCGGCTCAGGATGAGGAACCCCTGTCCCATGATGTCCCCAATGTCCCCATGATGTCCCCATGATGTCCCCTCACCATGGTGGAGTCCTCGCAGCTCAGGATGAGGAACCCCTGTCCCCATGATGTCCCCATGATGTCCCCAATGTCCCCAGTCAATGTCCCCTCACCATGGTGGAGTCCTTGCAGCTCAGGATGAGGAACCTGTGACCCCATGATGTCCCCATGATGTCCCCATGATGTCCCCATGATGTCCCCAGTCAATGTCCCTCACCATGGTGGAGTCCTCTCTGCTCAGGATGAGGAACCCCTGTCCCATGATGTCCCCATGATGTCCCCAATGTCCCCAATCAATGTCCCTCACCATGGTGGAGTCCTCTTGGCTCAGGATGAGGAACCCCTGTCCCCATGATGTCCCCATGATGTCCCCATGATGTCCCCANGCTCAGGATGAGGAACCCCTGTCCCCATGATGTCCCCATGATGTCCCCATGATGTCCCCAATCAATGTCCCCTCACCATGGTGGAGTCCTCGCGGCTCAGGATGAGGAACCCCTGTCCCCATGATGTCCCCATGACCCCGTGATGTCCCCATGATGTCCCTGTGACGTCCCTCACCATGGTGGAGTCCTCGCGGCTCAGGATGAGGAACCTGTGACCCCATGATGTCCCCATGATGTCCCCAATGTCCCCAATCAATGTCCCCTCACCATGGTGGAGTCCTCTCGGCTCAGGATGAGGAACCCGTGACGTTCCCCGTCCTCCTCAGAAGGTTCCGGAGCCGCCGTCGCCGCCTCGGGCTCCGCACTGGTCCCCGGGGCCACCTCGGGCTGTGGGGACAGAGCCTCAGTGGGGACAGGGGGACACAGGAGACAGGGGGACACAGGGATAGGGGGACACAGGAATGGGGGGACATGGGGACACAGGGGACAGGGGGACACAGGGCAGGGGGACACAGGGCAGGGGGACACAGGGACAGGGGGACACAGGAATGGGGGGACATGGGGACACAGAGGGACATGGGGACAAGAGGGGACAGGGACATGGGATGAGGGGACACAGAGGACATGGAGGGACATGGGGACACGGGGATGGGGACACAGGGACATGGGGACATGGGGACACAGGGACATGAGGGGACAGGGGACATGAGGATGGGGGAAAAGGGGACATGATGGAGAAAGAGGGGACACAGGGACATGGATGGGGACATGGTGGCACAGAGAGGGGGACACAGGGACAGACGGGACACAGTGACACAGGTGACACAGGGGGGTGATGTGGTGACACAGGTGACACAGTGCCACAGAGACCCACCTGTTCCCGCAGGGGGGGGCGCGGTGACACAGGGGGTGACACAGGTGACATAGGGACACAAGGGTGTGACACAGGGGGGTGACACAGGTGACACAGGGACACAAGGGTGTGACACAGTGACACAGGGGTGTGACACAGTGACACAGGGGTGTGACACAGTGACAGAGGTGACACAGTGGACAGAGGTGAACAGCGGCGGTGACCACAGGTGACACAAGGGACCCACCTTGTTTTCCGCGGGGGGGGGGGGGGGGCGGTGACACAGAGGGTGGACAATTAGGTGACACAAGGGTGCGACACCAGTGACACAGAGGGGTGACACAGGGTGACACGGAGACTCACCTGTTCCCGCGGGAGGGGGGGGGCGTGGGTACACAGGGTTGACACAGGTGACACGGGCTGTGAAAAAACAGTGACACGGGGACTCACCTGTTCCCGCGGGGGTGGGTGCGGTGACACAGGTGACACAGTGACACAGAGGTGGGACACAGGGACAGAAGGCGGGTGAACACAGTGACACAGTGAACAGGTGACAACAGGGCTCTGTGACCACGTGACAGGGGACTCACCTGTTCCGCGGAGGGGGGGGCGGGCTGAAAACAGAGGGTGACAGTAGGTGACACAAGGGCTGCGACACAGTGACACAGAGGGGGTGACAGCAGGTGACACGGGGACTCACCTGTTCCCGCGGGGGTGGGGCGGTGACCGTCCACATGTCGTAGCAGCGGGCAGCTCGAAGGGTGGTGACAACCATGGGGCTCGGATGCTGCGCTGGGTACACCGACATGGGACAGCCGTCAGGGACAGGGATGCGGGCTCGGGACAGGGATGGGGACAGGGGTGGGGACAGGGGTGGCGGACAGGACAGGGGAAGGGACAGGTGGTCACAGGGGGACAGGGGACAGGAACCGGGATGGCGGAGCTCGCTGGGGACAAGGACAGGGGATGGGACAGGACAGGGTGTGGGGGACAGGTAGGGGACAGGGACAGTGGTCACAGGGGCGACAGGACAGGGGGACAGGGACAGGGATTGGTGACAGAATCAGTGGAACGACCAGGGAAAGCCATCGGGGGACAGTTTTCAGCTTTATGGGGTACACCACAGATTTTTGGAGGTTGTCCTCATGGATTTTTGGAGGTTAGAAGGTTTTGGAATGTCCCTGGGGTACAGGTGGGTTTTGGGGGTACCCATGGATTTTGGGGTTACCCACAGGTTTTGGGGGTGTTCCCTTTGGGGGTACACGCACTTTATTGGGGATTTTGGGGCTGTCCCTGGGGGTACAGGCAGTTTTTGGGGTTCTTTGAGGTGTACCTGAGGGGTACAGCGGTCTTTTGGGGTGTCCCTTGGGGCTACAGGGCAGTTTTTGGTTTGGGGGTACAGGCGGTTTTTGCGAGGTTTTTTGGGTGTCCCTGGGGGGCACAGGCAAGTTTTTGGGTGTCCCTGGGGGGTTACAGGCGCTCCCCAGACTTTGGGTCACCCTGTTCACCCACCTGCTTTTGGCACCGGGATCGGCCCCCCGCGGAACCTCCCACGGGGGGACTCAGACGGATGCGGGGGGGACTTCTGGGTTTGGGGTTTCAAGTGGATTGGGGTTCAGGGGGTGAAACTTGGGGTTTGTGGGGTTCAGGGGGATGTTGGGGGTTCAGGGGGATCTGGGGTTTGTGGGTTCAGGGGATTTTGGTTCAGAGGGCATTTCGGGTTTGTGGGGGGGGTTTTGGTGTTTTGTGGGGCTCGGGGGTTTTGGGGTTTTGTGTTTTTGGGGTATTGTGGGGTTCAGGGGGCCATTTGGGTCCAGAGGGGGGATTGGGGTTTTTGGGGTTCAAGTGGATTTTGGGTTCACGAGGCATTCGGGTTCTGGGGGGCTTTTTGGGGTTTTTGGGGTTCAAGGGGAGTTTTGTTTGGGGTTCTGGGGTTTGTGTGGGATTCAGGGGCATTTTGGGAGTCCAGGGGATTTGGGTTTGTGCGGTTCAGAGAGGGTTTGGAGTTTGGGTTTTTTGGGTGTTCAAGGTTTGGGGTTCAGGGGGGTGTTGGGGTTTGGGGGATTTGGGTTTTTGGGGTTCATGGGGGATTTGGGGTCCAGGGGGGATTTGGCGGTTTGTGGGGTTCAGGAGGGTTTGGAGTTTTGGGTTTTTTGGGGTTCAAGAGGGTGTTTGAGGTTCAGGGGGGTATTCGGGGTTTTTGGGGCTTCAGCAGGGGGGTATGGGATTCAGGGGGGTTGTATGGGATTCAGGGGGGTTTGTGGGGTTGCAGGGGGTTTTGGGGATCTTTAGGGGTTCAAGGGGGATTTTGGATTTTGGGTGGGGTTAGGGGATTTGGAGTCTGTGCGGTTTTGGGGTTCAGGGGGGATTTGGGGTTTTTTGGGTTTTGTGGGGGGGGTTTCAGGTCTAAGGGGAGTTTGGGGTTCAGAGGAGATTTTGGGTTCGGGGGTATTTCAGTGTTTTTGGGTTCAGGTGGGATTTGCAAGTATTTTGGGCTTTGGGAGAATGTTTTTGGGCGTTTTTGGGTTTTCAGGGGGGGTTTTGGGTCCAGGGGGATTTGAGGGTTTTTGGGGTTCGGGGGGGGGTTTGGGGTTTTTGCGGGTCAGGGGGATTTGGGTTTTGGGTGTTTTGGGGTTCAGGGGGGTTTTGGAGTCCAGGGAGGGGATTTGGGTTTTTGGGGTTCGGGGGGGGGGTTTGGGGTGCTTGGGGGTTCCAGGGGGAGATTTGGGGGTTTTGTGGTTCCGGGGGGGGGTTTGGGGTTTTGGGGTCCAGGGGGGATTTGGGGTTTTTTGGGGTTTCGGGGGGGTTTGGGGGGTTTTTTTTGGGGCCAGGGAGGATTTGGGGGGTCTTTGAGGGTTCCTGTTTGGGGTTTTGGGGTCAGGGGGGATTTGGGTTTTGGGGTTCTGTTTGGAGTTTTGGGGTCCAGGGGGATTTGGGCGTTTTGGGTTCTGTTTGGGGTTTGGGTCCAGGGGGGATTTGAGGGTTTGTGATGGGTTATCAGGAGAGAGATTTTGGAAAATTGGGGTTTTTGGGGTCAAGGGGGTTTTGGGGTTTTGGGGTTCAGGGGGATTTGGAGGTCTGGGGGTTTTTGATTTCAGGGGATCTTGGGGTTTAGAGGGTTGTGGGGTTCAAGGGGGGTTTGGGATCTCAGGAATAGTTTTAGGGTTCAGGAGTGGTTTTTTGGGATGTTTTTGGGGTCGTGGTGTTGGGGTTTTTTGGTGGACCTGCAGCACGTCAGGCCCCTTCTTACCTATACCCGAGCAAGGGAGGGTTTGGGGTTTTTGGGGTTCAGGCTGCTTTTAGGATCTCAGGGATGTTTTGTGGGGTGTGTTTAGGGTTTCTGGGGTTCAGGGCTGGTTTTGGGGTGTGTTTGGGATTCAGGATGTTGTTTGGGGTTCTTTGGGTACCTGCAGCACGGATCACGGGCCCCGTTTCTTGCCGTACCCCGAGGCACAGGCCAGGGTTTTGGGCTTATGGGGTCTGTTATGTTTTGGGTCCCAGGGCGGGGTTTGGCGTTGGTTTGGGGTGCAGGGCTGCTTTTAGGTCTCAGGGATGTTTTTGGGGTGTGTTTTGGGTTGTTGGTTACCTGCAGCACGGTCCAGGGGCCCGTTCTTGCGCTGACTACCCAAAGCACAGGCGGGATTTGGGGTCCCAGGCTGTTTTGGGGTCAGGTTTGGGTTTTGTGGGTACCTTTGCAGCACGGTCAGGCCCCCTTCTTACCGTACCTGAGCACAGGCAGGTTTGGGAGTTATTGGGTCTGGTTGGGGTCCCAGGATGTTTTGGTGTTGGTGTTTTGGGGGTTCCAGGGCTCGCTATTTAGGATGTCACAGATGTTTTTGGGGTGTGTTTGGGGTTGTTGGGTAAGTGTTTTTGGGGTATTTGGGTACCTGCAGCACCGGTCAGGACCCGTTCTTGCCGTATTACCCCGACACAGGCAGGGTTTGGGGTTTTGGGGTTTCAGGCTGCTTTAGGATCTCAGGGATGTTTTTTGGGTGTGTTTGGGGTTTCTGGGCTGTTTTTGGGTCTTCAGGGCTGTTTTTGGGGTCAGGTTTGGGTTCAGGGATGGTTTTTGGGGGGTCCAGGGCTGTTTTTGGGGTCAGGTTTGGTGGTTTTGGGGGTACCTGTAGCGGTCAGGCCCCGTTGCTTGGCCGTTCTACCCCGAGCCACAGGTACGATCTCCAGTCACGGCTCGGGTGTTCTGGAACTGCAGAGAGACAGCGGGGTCAGGTTTGGGGTTTTTGGGGTACATTTTGGGGTACAATTTTGGGGTTTTTTGGGCTGTTTTTTGGGGCTTTTTGGATCCCTGCGGTTGGGCTGGGTTTTGGGGACATTTTGGGTGCTTTAGGGTACATCTTCAGAGTGATTTGGGGATTTTCTCCCTCACCTCGCTCGGACAGGGTACATGTTTGGGCGTTACTTTTGGGGTGTTTGGGCTGTTTTGGGGGTTTTTTGCGGCTGTTTTGGGGTTTTTGGATCCCTCCGGTTGGGCTGGGTTTTGGGGTACATTTTTGGGTTCTTAGGTACATCTTCAGTGCATTTTGGGATTTTTCCCCCCTTACCTCCTTGGACGCATTTTGGGGGTTTTGGCGGTACACTTTTGGGCGTGTTTAGGGCTGTTTTTTGGAGGCTGTTTTTGGGCTGTTTGGTTGGGGGGTGGTCCCTCGGTTGGCTGTTTGGGGGTACATTTTGGGTTCTTTAGAGGTAACATCTTCAGGGTGCATTTTGGGATTTTTCCCCTCACCTCCTCGGACAGGGTTCATTTTGGGGGGTTTTTGGCGGGTACCATTTTGGGCCGTTTTGGGGTGTATTTTGGGCTGTTTTTGGTCCCCTCGCCTCCTCGACAGGAAGGCCAGGTTTGTGGTGGCGTTTTGGAGTGGATTTTAGGTGGTTTTTGGGTATAGTTTGGATGTGTGGGGTTTTTTTGCTTCTCACCTCTCAGACAGGAAGGTTGGGTTTGGGCTGGGTTATTTGGGGGGATGTTGGGTTTTTTGGGCCACATTTTTGGGGTATTTTTGGGGGTAAGTTTTGTGGTGTTTTGTTGCCACTCACTCCTCAGACGGAAGGCTGCGGTTTGGGATTTGGTTTTTGGGGCAACATTTTGGGTTTTGGGTCCCTTAACCTCCTCAGATAGGAAGCTGTGTGTTTTAGGGTGGCTTTTGGGTACACATTTGGGGTATTTAGGGTGGATTTTGGGGTACATTTTGTTGGTGTTTGATGCCCCCTCACCTCCTCAGCAGAAGCCGGGGTTCTGGGGCAACATTTTGGGGTGGGTTTTGGGTTTTTTAGGGTGATTTGTGGGGTACATTTTTCAGGTTTTTCTCCCCTTCCGCTCCTCAGCCGGGGGAAAAAGGGGGGGCGGCCCTTGGGGGGTTTTTTTTGTGGGCCTTGGGTTTTGTGTGGGGTTTTTACCAAAATTTTTTTTTGGGTGGTTTTTTTTTTTGGGGTGTTTTTTGGGGCTTTCCCCCCTCACCTCCTCAGCCAGGAAGGCTTGGGTTTGGCTGGGCTGTTGTACATTTTGGTGTTTTGGTGTGGTGTTTTTTGGGCTTTCCCCCCTCACCTCCTCAGACAGAAGGTCGGGTTTGGAGGGTTTTTGGGGTACATATTTTGGGGTTTTTTGGGGTTACATTCTTTGGGGTTTTTGGGGTACGATTTTGGGTTTTTACCCTCACCTCTCAGACGGAAAGGTCGGGTTTGGGATGGATTTTGGGTGTTTTTTGGGTTTTTCGGGTGGATTTTGGGCTGTTTTTTGAGGTTTTTGGGTTCCCCCACCATCTCGGACAGGCAAAGGCCGGGTTTGGATGGGTTTTGGGGAGTTTTTGGGGCTTTTTGGGTCCCTCAACCTCCGTCGACCAGAAGGCGGGTTTGGGATGGGTTTGCGGGCACATTTTGGGTTTTTGGGGCACATTTTTGGGGTTTTTGGGGTCCCTCACCTCCCGGGACAGGAGGCCGAGTTTGGCATGGTTTTTGGGTTTTTTTGGGTTTTTGGTCCCTCACCTACTCAGACAGGAAGACCGGTTTGGGATGTGGTTTTGGGGTATGTTTTGCGGTACATTTTTGGTGTGGTTTTTGGGGTGTTTTTTTGGGGTTTTTCCCCCCTCACCGCCCCTCAGACAGGGAAAGGCCAAGCTTTGGGGATGGGTAATTTTGAGGGTACATTTTGGGGGGTTGTTTGGTGGTACCTTTTGGGGTATTTGGGTGGTATTTTGGATAAATTTTGTGTTGTTTGGGTCTCACCTCCTCAGACAGGAAGACCGGGTTTGGGTGGTTTTTGGGTACATTTTGGGGTTTTTAGCGGCTGGGATTTTGCGGGTACATTGTACAGGCTTCTCCTCACCTCCTTCCAGACAGGAAGGTCTGTTTGGGATGGTTTTGCTTTTGGCGCACATTTTGGGCACATGTTTGGGTTTTTTGGGTACATTTTGGGGTATTTTAGGGTGTTTTTGGGGTACTATTCTTGGGGGTATTTGGGTGGTTTTTGGGGTACATTTGGCGGATTTAGGGTGGTTTTTGGGTACATTTTGGGGGTTTTCCCCCCTCACTCCTCAGACAGGGAAGGCCGGGTTTGGGCATGGTTATTTTGGCGGTACATGTTTGGGTTTTTGTGTACATTTTGGACGGGTGATTTTGGAGGTTTTGGGTCCCTCACCTCTCGGACAGGAAGGCCGGGTTTTGGGACTGGTTTCTGGGGCACATTTTTTGGGTATTTTGGGGTCCATTTTGCGGGCAACATTTTTGGTCCCCTACTCCTCAGACAGGAAGGCCGGTTTGTGATGGGTTTTGGGGTACATTTTGGGGTTTTTGGGGCACATTTTATGGGATACATTTTTGGGGTTTCCCCTCACCTCCTCGGACAGGAAGGCCGGGTTTGATGGGTTTGGGTGTTTTGGGGGATTTTTGGGTACTTTTGGGTGTTTTTTGGGTTTTTGGGTCCCTCACCTCCTCAGACAGGAAGCCGGTTTGGGATGGATTTTGGGCACATTTTGGGGATTTTTGCGGTACATTATTGGGGTCCATTTTGGGGTACATTTTTGGGGTCCCTCACCCTCCTCAGACAGGCAAGCACGTGTTTGGGATGGGTTTTGGGGGCACATTTTTGGGGTTTTTTGGGGCACCATTTTTTGGGGTCCCTCACCTCCTACGGACAGGAATTCGGCAACGGCTCCCCATGGCAGCGTTGGCGCAGGGCCCCGATGTGGGAGGATGCGTCCACACACCTGGCCACGGGGACAGGTGACACAGGTTGACACACAGGGGACACAGGGAGTGACAGCGGTGGGAAAGGTGACATTAGTTTACACACAGGTGACACTCAGGTGACATCCAGCGTGACGACATGACAGTACCTTGAAGAGAGACGGGTGGCCAAGCTGGGGGTCACAGGAATGGGACACAGATAACAGCGACGGTGACAGACAGGTACACAGGTGACCAGGAGGTGACAGACCAGGTGACACAGGTAACAGTACCTCAGAAGGCAGTAGGTGGCCAGCTTGGGGCTCACAGGGACGGTTGACGACAGGTGACACAGGTGGACAGTGACCTCAAAGGAGTGAGATGGCTCGGCTAGGGTGTCACAAGGAGGTGACCACAGGTGACACACAGGTCGACAGAGATGGGACACACACGGTGACAATGACATTGTGCCTCAAAGGAGGAGGCTGCCAGTGGGCGTAAAACTAGGGAGGTGACACAGGTTGGACACAAGGTTGACACAGGTGAGAGAGGTGACACAGGTTGCAACAGGTGACAGAGTGACAACAGCACGGTCACAGAGGTGAACAGAACGGTGACAGAGCAGTGACACACAGGTGGACAATGAAGTACCTTGAGGAAGCAATGTGGCCCAAGTTGGGGTGACAGGGAGGTGACAGGGATGTGGCCACAGGTGACAGAGGTGGACAGACAGCTGAACATACAGGTGACAGAGGTGACACCAGGGGACAATGACAATTCTTGAAAAGAAGCAGGTGGCCAGCTGGGCTCACAGGGATTGTGACAGACAGGTGACACAGGTGACAGAACCTCAAGGAGCAGGTGGCACTAAGGGTCACAGGCGATGCTTTATGTATGACACAGGTGACACACAGATGACGTAGGAGTGACAGACGGTGACACCCAGGTGACAATGACAGTACCCCGAAGGAGTAGGTTTGCCAGGTTGGTGACAGGGAGGTGACAGAGGTTGTAGGGAGGCTGACAGGTGACACCAGGTGACAGTTACCGTCGAAGGAGTAGGTTGGCCAGCGGGGGGTCACAGGAGGTGAACAGAGATGACACAAGTTGACAGACAGGTGACAGGGAGGTGACCGAATGACAGGTACCTCGAAGGAGTAGGGTGGCCAGCTGTGTCCCCGACCGCCTCGCTGCGTACACCTCCGATCTCGTCCAACTCGTACCTGAGCCTGCAGGCTTCCCCCCTGCCGCGGGGACACACACCGGGTCGCCCCTGGGTCACCACATTGTCAACCTGCTTGTCACCCCCCTGCCACGAGGGCACACCCGCGGTCACCCCTGGTGTCACTACTGTCACCCCCCCACGGGCCCACACCTGGCGTCACCCCTGTGTCAACCTACTGTCACCCATTTGTCACCCCCCCCTGGCACAGGCACACACCTGTCACCCATGTGTCACCCATTGTCAATTACTGTTCATTCTACTGTCAGCCCCTGCCGATAGGCGACACCCTGTGTCACCTACTGCCACGGGCCACCCGTCGTCACCTGGCCCCTTGCGGTCATCCCTGCTGTCACCCACTGTCACCTGCTGTTCACACCTACTGCCCACCCATTGTCACCTCTGGGACAGGACACACCTGTTCACCTGTGTCACTGCTGTCACCTGTGTCACCCATTGTCACCTGACTGGCACCCATTGTTCATCTACTGTTCACCTGCTGCACCCCCTGGGGACAGGGACACACCTGTCACTGTGTCACTCACTGTCACCCCTCTTGGACAGGGGACACACCTGTCACCGATTGTCACCTTTACAGTCCCCACTGCACCCCTGGGACAGGACACACCTGTCACCTGTGTCACCTACTGTCACCCATTGTCACCTGCTGTTACCCCCCTGGAACAGGGACACACCTGTGCCACCTCTTGTCACCCTGTTGTCACCTCCCTGTTAGCCCAGATGTTCACCTCCCAGTGTCTCTTGGGGTCCCCAGGTGATCCCCAGGTGTGTCGCCCAGTATCCCCAGGTGTTCCCCTAACTGTCCCAAGCGCCTCCAGTTATCTCCCAGGGTGCCCTAGATGACTCCCGTGTCCCCAGGTGCTCCCAGTGTTCCCCCAGAGTGGTCCCCAAGGTGCCCCCAGTATCCCACATAATATAGTGTCCCCCAGGTGTCCCAGACAGTCCCAGGTGCCCCCTAGGTGTCCCCAGATACCCCCCAGGCGCCACCCAAGTGTCCTAGGCCCCCCAGGTGTCGTGCGAGGTGTCCCCAAACGTCCCCAGGCGCCCACGTGTTCCCAAGGTGTCCCCCACTGTCCCCCAGGTGTCCCAGATGTCCCCAAGTGCCCCAGGTTGCCCTGCAGGTGTGCCCATCGTGTCCCCAGTATGCCCAGCTGTCCCCAGACTGGTCCCCAGTATCCCCCAGGTGTCTGCCCAGACTATTCCCAGGGTCCCCTCAGGTTGTCCCCAGTATTCCCCGAGTGCCACCAGCTGTCCCCAGGGACTGGTCCCAAGGTGTCCAGAGGTCCCCAGGTGCCACCCAGCTGTCCCCAGGGTGTCCCAGCATGCCCCCAAGTGGTCCCTCAGTGTCCCCAGCGTTGTTGCCCAGGTGCACCCACGCTGTCCCCGACTGTCCCCAGGTTGTCCCAAGACTGTCCCTCAGGGGTCCCCAGGTGTCCCTCAGGTGTCCCGACTGTCCCCTAGGTGTCCCAGACTGTCCCCAGACTGTCCCCAGGTGTCCCGCCATGAAGGTGTCCCTCAGGTGTCCCAGCTGTCCCCACCTTGCCCACGGGCCCCGATGGCTCGAGCGATTTCTTCTTCCACCGGGGCTCCTCCTGGGGGGGACAGGACAGCTTTTGGGGTCCTCGGGTGGATTTGGGGTCCCCAGGTGAGTTAGTGGAGATCCCCAGGTGAATTTTGGGGATCCCCGTAAAGTTTTGGGGCTGCCCCGGTGATTTTTGCGGTGCCAGATGATTTGGGGTCCAGGGCTTGAATTCTTGGGAGCCCAGTGTGATTTGGGGTGCCCAGCGTGAATCTTGGGGTGCGGTGAGTTTTTGAGGTGCCCCATGGTGAATTTCTGGGATGCCCAGGTTGAGTGTTTTGGATGCCAGGTGCGTTTTGTGAATGCCCAGGTGAGTTTTGGGTCCTCGACCTGTCTGTCAGGCTCCCTCCTTCTCCACCCACCCCAGCTGGGACTTAGGATGGGACTTTTGGGTCCCAGGGTGGATTTTTGGGTGCCCAGGTGATTTTGGTCCTCCCAGGGCATTTTGGGGTTTCCCAGGTGAATGTTTGGATCCTTCAGGTGAGTTTTGGGATCACAGCGTGAGTTCTGGGGTGCCAGGTTGAGTTTTGGTGTCTCAACCTGTCTGTTCAGGTCCCTCCCGGCCCCTGGACTCTGGACAGGATTTGGGATCTTGAGAAAAGTTGGAGGTTGTTGTGGGAGGATATTCTGGGATCCTAGGTGAATTTTGGGTGTCAGGTTTGATTTTTAGGACCCCCAGGTGAATTTTTTGGGTTTCCAGGTGAATTTTGGTGCCAGGTAGTTCTTGGGGATCCCAGGGAGTTCTTGGGGGATCCCAGATCGTAATTTTGGGTTGCCCAGTGAGTTTTGGGGTTCCATGGGGATTTTGGGGTTGCCCACGTGTGATTTGGGCTTCTACCTGTCTGTCAGGTCCCTTCCTTAGCCCGCCCGGCCGGGGGCTCTGGGATGGGCATTTTTGGTCCAGGGTGAATTTGGGGTCCCCAGGTGAATTTTGGGGGTGACCCAGGTGAATTTTGGGTTTGCAGGTGAGTTTGGGGGTCCATGTGTGATTTTGGGTGCCAGGTGTGATGTGCTCTCACCTGTCTGTCGGGTCCCTCCGTCCGCCCCGGCCTGGGGGCTCCGGGATGGCAATTTTTGGCGTCCCAGGGTTGAATTTGGGGTGACCCAGCATGAGTTTTGGGTTCCCAGTGAGAGTTTGGGGTGCCCAGGAGAGTTTTGGGGATCCCCATGTGGATTTTGGGGTTGCCCAGGTTGAGATGTTGGGGTGCCCAGGTGTGATCTTGGGCTCTCACCTGTCTGTCAGGTCCCTTCCTTCCCCAACTCAGCAGGCCGCTTCCGGAATGGGTTTTTTGACGGCTTTCCCATGGTGAATTTTGGGTGCCCAAGGTGCTATTTTGGGTCAGGTGTGAATTTTGGGGAATCCCCAGGTGAATTCTGGGGGATCCCCAGGTGAATTTTGGGTGCCCAAGGTGTGTGATCTGGGGCTCTCACCTGTCTGTCGGTCCCTCCTTGCCCACCCGGCCGCGGGCGCTCCGGGTGGTGCATTTTTGGGGTTCCAGGGTGAATTTTGGGGATCCCCAGGTGAATTTTGGGGTTCCAGGTGAATTTTGGGCGGTTCCCAGGTGAATTTTTGGGGGCCCAGGAGAGTTGTGGGATCCCCATTGTTGGATTTTTTGGGTGCGCAGGTTGCGCTCTGGCTCTCACCTGTCTGTCGGGGTCCTCCTTGGCCGCGCCCCGGCGGGGCTCCGGCCAGCTTCTCCGTGTTACCTGAGCAGGAGGGAGTTTCCCCAGACGGGACCCAGGAAGAGATAACCCTGGCTCCAGAGGGACATCTGGGGTACACAGGTGTCACCTGAGCGTTCCCCTGGTAGTGTCCCCAAGCTGTTGCCAGGTGTGCAGGTGCTTAACAGGTGTTGAGGACGGAGGCGGCGGCCTTCTGTCGAAGTAGGAAGGAGCGCACGGAGCGCATCTTCCCGGTCCGTGTCAGGTCAGTGGACGTAGCTGGGGACCAGCAAAAGGGACACCTCAGGGGGGCGTGACAAAACCCCTTGGGGACACCCCCAAACCCCTGGGGACACCCCCATGACCCTCCGCAAAATCCCTGGACGACCCAGAGTCACCCCGATTAAACCAGGACCCCCCCTTTGTCCCAGGGAAGGGGAGGGAGACAGAGCTCAATCCTGTCCCCGAAGCAGTGCGATAGGACATGGTGGGGACAGGGGTGCACTTCAGGGGGGACATGGGACACCCACAAACCCCTTGGGGACACCCTTCGAATCCTTGGGAACACCCCAGAAACTCAGGGACCCCCCTGTCCCAGGGATGGAGCCATCCATCCGCTGATCAGTTAGTCAGGCACGGAGTGTTGGACACAAGGGACACCTCAGTGGGGTTGACAAAACCTTGGGGACACCCCCAACACCTTGGGACACACATAAAATCCTGAGGACACCTCAACCTGGGGGCACCCCCAAATCATTTTGGGGACACCCTCAGGGATCCCCCCTTGTCCCACAGGGACAGAAAGCGTTCATCCTGTCCGTGATTCAGGCATACAGCACAGAGCTGGGACCAGCAAAGGGACACCTCAGAGGGGGTGAAAACCCTTGGGGACACCCCCAAACCTGGGGACACCCCCAAATATTTGGGGACACTCCCAAGAAACCCAGGCACCCCCAAGGACCCCCACTCTTGTTCCCAGGGTGGAGGGGACAGAGCTCTCCTGTCCCCGGCAGTGCCAGGACATGGCTGGGACACAGGGGTGCCATTCGGGGGGGACAGGGGACACCCACAAATCCTTTGGGGACACCCCCAAGACCCCCCCAAAATCCATAGAGACCCTCTCAAGACCCTCAAGACCATCCTAAAATCCCCTGTGGACCCCCCTTTGTCCCAGGGAAGGAGGGCGACAGAGCTCATCCGTCCCCGAGCAGTGCCAGGACATGGCTGGGACAGGGGGGTGGCACTTCGGGGGGACATGGGACACCCACAACCCTTAGGGACACCCCCACACCTTGGGGACACCCTCACAGTCCTTGCGGCACCCCCAGAAACTCAGGGACCCCCCTTGTCCCAGGGACGGAGCGCATCCATCCTGACTCAGGGTCAGCCGGAGGCTGCGGACAGCCAAAGGACAGCTCAGGGGGGTGACAAACCTTGGGGCACCCCCCAAACCCGTTGGGAGACACCCAAGACCCCCCAGAATCCATGGAGACGCCTACTCAAGACCCTCAGGACCATTCTAAAAATTCCCCTCAGGGACCCGCCCTTGTCCAGGAGAGGGACAGAGCTCATCTGTCCCGAGAGTGCCAGGACATAGGCTGGGACAAGGGGTGGCACTTCAGGGGGGACATGGGACAGCCCCAACACCCTGGGACAGCCCCCATGACCCCCAGACTACATCTCTCCCCCTTGTAGCGAGATGACCATCTTGGCATAGGGAGATGAGGTGGCGCTGGGCACGAATACCAGAGTCATCCTCACGCCCTCCTGGATCCCTGGGGACAGTCAAGGGGACAGTCACAATGAGGATGGGATCACGGGGACCAGGGATGGGACAGGCACAGCTGGGATGGGGACAGATGGGAATGGGGACAGGGGATGGGACAGTCACAGCAGGGAGGGACAGGACGGGACAGCTCACGTGGGATTGGGGACACGGGGACAGGGTGGGACAGTCACAGATCGGGAATGGGACACGGGCAGGACGGGAGACAGTCAGCAGCAGGGGGACAGGACAGGGATGGGGACAGTCACAGGAAGGGAAAGTCACAGATGGGGACAGAGATAGGGGACAGTGATGAGGACAGTCAGCAGCCAGGGGACAGGGGATAGAGACAGCTTGAGGTGGGGACAGGGACGGGAGACAGTCACAGATGGGATGGGCACACAGGGACGGGATGGGACAGGTCACAGATGGGATGGGGACACGGGGACAGGGATGGGGACAGCGACAGGGACAGCTAGGTGGGAAGGACGGGGACAGCGCAGGTGGGGATGGGACAGGACAGTCACAGAGGAGACAAAGGTGGGGACAGGACAAGTGACAGAAGGGATAGGGAAGGGGCAGGACGGGAACACGGGGACAAGGAGGGGACAGGGACGGCTGGGGACAGGACAGATGGGGCACCAGTCCCAGCAGGGCAGGGATCATGGCATGGAACAGAATGGACAGGGGATGGGACAGAACAGGAATGGGACAGCACGCTGGAGATGGGGACAGGGGGCGCGGGGATGGGGACGGACTGGACAGGGTGGTTGACTGGGACACAAGGAATGGATTGGGGAGAGGATGGACAGAGACGTGACAGGACGGGACAGGGAGAGGCGGGACAGGATGGTGACAGGGACAGGGACAGTGACAAGGGCCAGGATGTGTCCATCTCTGGAGGGAATGGGACAATGTGACACTCCGGAGCGGGAAGACGTGGTTGCCACAGGTAGAGGCTGTTCCAGGGCCACCCGCGTACAGGGCAGGGGCAGGGACAGGGACGGGACAGTGACAGGGATGGTTGACAGTGACAGTGACGGGATAGTGACAGGGATTGGGGGACAGGATGGTGCGTGACCGTGACAGGATAGGACAGGGATGGTGACCGTGATAGGGGACAGTGACAGGTTGAGGACAGGTTGTGACCTCATGCGAGGAAGACAGGTTGAAGTGCTGACAGGTGATGCTGTCAGTGCCACCCGTACGGGACAGGGATGGGGACAGGGCAGTGACAGGATGGGGACGAATGACAGGGGACAGTGCAGGATTTGGGACAGTTGACAGGGGGTGGTGACAGTGACAGAGGTTGGTGGGACAGTACAGGGACAGTGGACAGGATTAGGGACAGGGAGAGGACACGTTGTGACACTCATGCAGCAGGGAGACGGTGGTGCTGCAGGTGATGCTGTTCAGTGCCACCCCATACGGGACAGCGATGGGTACAGTGACAGTTGACGGGGACAAGTAGACGAGGGAATGAGGACAGTCGTGACATCACGCACGAGGGAAGCATGGTGGTGCCGCAGGTGTAGGCTGCTTAAGTGCCACCCCGTACGGCAGGACAGGGACAGTGAAGGGGTGGTGACAGTGACAGGGGACAGTTGACAGGGCATGGGGACAGATGGTCACATCAACGGAGTGGGAAGACGATGGTGCGCGGTGGAGGGCTGTTCAGGTGCCACCCCGTACGGACAGGGGATGAGGGACAGGGGACAGTGACAGGGATGGGGACAGATGACAGGGACAGTGACAGGATGGGGACAGTGACACGGACAGTGACAGAGATGGGGAAAGGGATGGGACAGACTGTGTCACCACGCAGGGGGAAAGACGGTGGTGCCGCAGTGAGGCTGTTTCAGGGCCCACCCGTACGGGGGCACATCTGGGTATCAGGATACAGCAGCGTAGTTCACACGAGATATCTCTCTCGT
>NDFG01000104.1:25430-36604 GCA_002167245.1 Sporophila hypoxantha | reverse complement strand
TTATGGGTTTAAGGGTTTGGGTTCAAGGGGTTTCGGATCTCAGAATATTTTAGGTTCAGGATGGTTTTGGATGTTTTGGGTCGGTTTGGTGTTTGGGGTACCTGCACACCGTCAGGCCACCCTCTTACCTTACCCCGAACAAGGAGTTGTGGTTTTTGGGTTCAGGGGCTGCTTTTAGGATCCAGTATGTTTTTTGGGTGTTTTAGGAGTTTGTTCAGGCTGTTTGGTTGTGTTGATTCAGGATGTTATTGGTTTGGGTACCTTGGCAGCACGCGTCAGCCCCTTCTTCCGTACCCGGCAAGCAGGTTAGGGTTATGGTCTGTTGGTCCCAGGGCTGGTTTGGGGCGTTCTTTGGTCACTGCTTGTACTTCTCAGGGATGTTTTTGGGTATGTGTTTTTGGGGTTTTGGGTATCACCTGCACATTCCACCTGGTCAGGCCCCCGTTCCTCTTATTACCCCAAGCACAGGGCAGGGTTTGCACGTCCAGCTTTTTGGTCAGTTGGTTTCCCCAAACCCACCATTACCTCCCACGCACGTGGTTCAGGCCTCCCATTCTTACCACACCTCTAGCACAGGCAGGGTACTTGATACGGTCTGTTTCCCAGATGTTTTTTGGTGGTTTGGTTCAGGCTGCTTTAGATGTCCACAGATTGTTTTGGGGTGTGCTTGGGTTTGGTGGGTGTTTTTGGTTTTTGGATGTAACCTGCAGCACGGTCAGGGCGCCCCGTTCGTGCCTTACCCCGAGCACAGCAGGGTTTGGGTTTTGGGGGTCCAGGCTTTTAGGATCTCAGGGCATGTTTTTTGGTGTGTTTGGGGTTTCTGGCTTTTTGGGGTCTCAGCGTTTTGGTCATTTGGGATTCAGGATGGTTTTGGTCCCAGGCTGTTTTTGGGTCAGTTTGGGTTTTTGATAGTGGTACCTGTAGACGGTCAGCCCCGTTCTTGCGCGTACCCGAGCACAGGACGTCTGCAGGTCAGGCCGGCTGTCTAAACTTGCAGAAGACAGCTGTGGTCAGTTTGGGTTTTTGTACACTTTTGGGTACATTTGGGTTTTTGGCTTTTTTGGGTCTTCTTTGGATCCTCCGTTTGCTGGTTTTGGTAATTGCTTCTTACTTACATCTTCAGTGTATTGGATTTTCTCCCCTCACCTTCCTCGGACAGGGTACATTTTTCGTGGTACATTTGGTGTTTGCTGTTTTGGGAGGTTTTTTTTGGCGTTTTGGTGGTTTTTGATCCCGGTTGGCTGGTTTTGGGACATTTTTTGGTCTTAGGACATCTTCAGGTGCATTTGGATTCCCCCCCACTCCTGACCAGTTCATTTGGGTTTTGGTACATTTGGTGTTTGGCGTTATTTTGGGCTGTTTTTGGTCTGTTTTTGGTGCGGCGTTTGATACCCCGCTGGGCTGGGCGATTTTTGGGTACTTTGTTCTTCTAGCCACGTACATCTTCAGGTGCCATTCGGACTTTATCTACCCACTCACCTCATCAGGACAGGGTCATTTGGGGTTTTTTTGGGGGTCATTTGGGTTTTGGCGGATTTCGGCAGTTTTGTTTCCCCCTCCCTCTTCGCGACATGTTTAAGGCCAGGTTTGGGGGGGTTTGGTGGATTTAAGTGTTTTTGGATAATTTGGGATGGTTTTTGGGGTTTTTGCTTCTACCTCCTCAGACAGGAAGTTGTCGTTTGGCTGGTTTCGGGGAGGATGTTGAGGTTTTTTGGGGCACATTTTGGTGTATTTTAGGGTACATTTTGTGGTGTCTGTGCCACTCACCTCCTCAGACAGAAGCGGGTTGGGGAGGTTTTGGCCACATTTTGGAGTTTTGGTCCCTTACCTCCTCAAGATAGGGGTAAGCTTGTTTAGGGTGGCTTTGGACATTTGCGGTATTTAGGTGGATTTGGTACATTTTGTGCTGTTTTGCCCCTCACCTCCTACAGACAGCAAGCCGGGTTTTGGCACATTCATTTGGGTGTGCTCTTTGGAGTTTTTAGGGATTTTGGGGTACATTCAGGTTTTCTCCCCTCACCTCCTCAGCAGCGGCTGTGGTTTGGCTGTGGGTACATTTTGGGTCGTTTTTTGGTGTTTTTTGGGGCTTTCCCCTCACCTCCTCAGCCCAGGAGGCTGGGTTGGCTGGGTGTTGGTACATTTTGGGGTTTTTTGGGTGTTTTTTTGTGCTTTCCCCCCACCTTCCTCATATTCAGTAAGCTGGTTTGGATGTTTTGGCGTACATTTTGGGTTTTTGGGTACATTTTTGGGTTTTTGGGGTACATTTTAGGAGGTTACCCCCTCAAACCTCCCTCACAGAAGTCGGGGTTGGTATGATTTGGGTGGTTTTTTGGCGTTTTTCGGGTGGATTATTGGGTGTTTTGCGGTTTTTGGTCCCGCACCTCCTCGACAGGAGGCCGTTTGGATGGGTTTTGGGGTGTTTTTTGGGGTTTTTGGGTCCCTCACCTCCTCAGACAGGAAGGCCGGGTTTGGGATGGGTTTTGGGGCACATTTTGGGGTTTTTGGGGCACATTTTTGGGGTTTTTGGGTCCCTCACCTCCTCGGACAGGAAGGCCGAGTTTGGGATGGTTTTTGGGGTGTTTTTTGGGGTTTTTGGGTCCCTCACCTCCTCAGACAGGAAGACCGGGTTTGGGATGGTTTTTGGGGTATGTTTTGGGGTACATTTTGGGTGGTTTTTGGGGTGTTTTTTGGGGTTTTCCCCCCTCACCTCCTCAGACAGGAAGGCCAAGTTTGGGATGGGTTTTGGGGTACATTTTGGGGTTTTTGGGGTACCTTTTGGGGTATTTGGGGTGGTTTTTGGATTAAATTTTGTGTTGTTTGGGTCCCTCACCTCCTCAGACAGGAAGACCGGGTTTGGGATGGTTTTTGGGGTACATTTTGGGGTTTTTAGGGTGGATTTTGGGGTACATTTTCAGGCTTTCTCCCCTCACCTCCTCAGACAGGAAGGTCGGGTTTGGGATGGTTTTTGGGGCACATTTTGGGGCACATTTTGGGGTTTTTTGGGTACATTTTGGGGTATTTAGGGTGGTTTTTGGGGTACATTTTGGGGTATTTAGGGTGGTTTTTGGGGTACATTTTGGGGTATTTAGGGTGGTTTTTGGGGTACATTTTGGGGTTTTCCCCCCTCACCTCCTCAGACAGGAAGGCCGGGTTTGGGATGGTTTTTGGGGTACATTTTGGGGTTTTTGGTGTACATTTTGGGGTGATTTTGGGGTTTTTGGGTCCCTCACCTCCTCGGACAGGAAGGCCGGGTTTGGGATGGGTTTTGGGGCACATTTTTGGGGTTTTTGGGGTCCATTTTGGGGCACATTTTTGGGTCCCTCACCTCCTCAGACAGGAAGGCCGGGTTTGGGATGGGTTTTGGGGTACATTTTGGGGTTTTTGGGGCACATTTTGGGGTACATTTTTGGGGTTTTCCCCCTCACCTCCTCGGACAGGAAGGCCGGGTTTGGGATGGGTTTTGGGGTGTTTTTGGGGTTTTTGGGGTACATTTTGGGGTGTTTTTTGGGTTTTTGGGTCCCTCACCTCCTCAGACAGGAAGGCCGGGTTTGGGATGGATTTTGGGGCACATTTTGGGGTTTTTGGGGTACATTTTGGGGTCCATTTTGGGGTACATTTTTGGGTCCCTCACCTCCTCAGACAGGAAGGACGTGTTTGGGATGGGTTTTGGGGCACATTTTGGGGTTTTTGGGGCACATTTTGGGGTCCCTCACCTCCTCGGACAGGAAGGCCGGCTCCCCCATGGCAGCGTTGGCGCAGGGCCCGATGTTGAGGATGCTGTCACACACCTGGCACGGGGACAGGTGACACAGGTGACACACAGGTGACACAGGGAGGTGACAGGGGTGGGAAAGGTGACATTAGTTACACACAGGTGACACTCAGGTGACATCCAGGTGACAATGACAGTACCTTGAAGGAGCGGGTGGCCAGCTGGGGGTCACAGGAATGTGACACAGATAACAGCGAGGTGACAGACAGGTGACACAGGTGACAGGGAGGTGACAGACAGGTGACACAGGTAACAGTACCTCAAAGGAGTAGGTGGCCAGCTGGGGCTCACAGGGAGGTGACAGACAGGTGACACAGGTGACAGTACCTCAAAGGAGTAGATGGCTGGCTAGGTGTCACAAGGAGGTGACACAGGTGACACACAGGTGACAGAGATGACACACAGGTGACAATGACAGTGCCTCAAAGGAGGAGGTGCCCAGCTGGGGGTAACAGGGAGGTGACACAGGTGACACACAGGTGACACAGGTGAGAGAGGTGACACAGGTGACACACAGGTGACAGAGGTGACACAGAGGTGACAGAGGTGACACAGAGGTGACAGAGGTGACACACAGGTGACAATGACAGTACCTTGAAGGAGCAAGTGGCCAAGTTGGGGTGACAGGGAGGTGACAGGGATGTGGCACAGGTGACAGAGGTGACAGACAGCTGACATACAGGTGACAGAGGTGACACCCAGGTGACAATGACAATTCCTTGAAGAAGCAGGTGGCCAGCTGGGGCTCACAGGGATGTGACAGACAGGTGACACAGGTGACAGAACCTCAAAGGAGCAGGTGGCCAGCTAAGGGTCACAGGGATGTGACACAGGTGACACACAGATGACGTAGGTGACAGAGGTGACACCCAGGTGACAATGACAGTACCTCGAAGGAGTAGGTGGCCAGGTTGGGGTGACAGGGAGGTGACAGAGGTGATAGGGAGGTGACAGGTGACACCCAGGTGACAGTACCTCGAAGGAGTAGGTGGCCAGCGGGGGGTCACAGGGAGGTGACAGAGATGACACACAGGTGACAGACAGGTGACAGGGAGGTGACAATGACAGTACCTCGAAGGAGTAGGTGGCCAGCTGTGTCCCCGAGGCCGCCTCGCTGCCGTACACCTCGATCTCGTCCACCTCGTCCTGAGCCTGCGGCTTCCCCCCTGCGCGGGGACACACCCGGGTCAGCCCTGTGTCACCCATTGTCACCTGCTGTCACCCCCCCTGCCACAGGGACACACCCGGGTCACCCCTGTGTCACCTACTGTCACCCCCCCGCCACAGGGACACACCTGCGTCACCCCTGTGTCACCTACTGTCACCCATTGTCACCCCCCCTGCCACAGGGACACACCTGTCACCCATTGTCACCCATTGTCAATTACTGTCATCTACTGTCACCCCCCTGCCATAGGGACACACCTGTGTCACCTACTGCCACGGGCCACCCGTGTCACCTGTGACCCCTGCGTCATCCCTGTGTCACCCACTGTCACCTGCTGTCACCTACTGCCACCCATTGTCACCCCTCTGGGACAGGGACACACCTGTCACCTGTGTCACCTGCTGTCACCCTGTGTCACCCATTGTCACCTACTGCCACCCATTGTCATCTACTGTCACCTGCTGCCACCCCCCTGGGACAGGGACACACCTGTCACCTGTGTCACTCACTGTCACCCCTCTGGGACAGGGACACACCTGTCACCCATTGTCACCTACAGTCCCCCACTGCCACCCCCTGGGACAAGGACACACCTGTCACCTGTGTCACCTACTGTCACCCATTGTCACCTGCTGTTACCCCCCTGGGACAGGGACACACCTGTGCCACCTGCTGTCACCCCTGTGTCACCTCCCTGTCACCCAGTGTCACCTCCCAGTGTCTCTGTGGGTCCCCAGGTGTCCCCCAGGTGTGTCCCCAGTATCCCCCAGGTGTCCCTAACTGTCCCCAAGCGCCTCCAGTATCTCCCAGGTGCCCCTAGATGACCTCCAGGTGTCCCCCAGGTGTCCCCAGTGTCCCCCAGAGTGTCCCCAAGGTGCCCCCAGTATCCCACAGTGTCCCCCAGGTGTCCCAGACAGTCCCCAGGTGCCCCCTAGGTGTCCCCAGTACCCCCCAGGCGCCACCCAGGTGTCCTAAAGTGTCCCCCAGGTGTCTCCAGGTGTCCCCAAACGTCCCCAGGCGCCCCCAGGTGTTCCCAAGGTGTCCCCCACTGTCCCCCAGGTGTCCCCAGACTGTCCCCAAGTGCCCCCAGGTGCCCTGCAGGTGTGCCCATGTGTCCCCAGTATCCCCCAGCTGTCCCCAGACTGTCCCCAGTATCCCCCAGGTGTCCCCAGACTATTCCCAGGTGTCCCCTCAGGTGTCCCCAGTATCCCCAGGTGCCACCCAGCTGTCCCCAGACTGTCCCAAGGTGTCCCAGAGTGTCCCCAGGTGCCACCCAGCTGTCCCCAGGTGTCCCAGACTGCCCCCAAGTGTCCCTCAGGTGTCCCCAGCTGTTCCCAGGTGCCACCCAGCTGTCCCCAGACTGTCCCCAGGTGTCCCAGACTGTCCCTCAGGTGTCCCCAGGTGTCCCTCAGGTGTCCCCAGACTGTCCCCTAGGTGTCCCAGACTGTCCCCAGACTGTCCCCAGGTGTCCCCAGGTGTCCCTCAGGTGTCCCCAGGTGTCCCCACCTGCCCACGGCCCCGATGGCTCCGAGCGTTTCTTCTTCACCGGGGGCTCCTCCTGGGGGGGACAGGGACAGCTTTGGGGTCCTCGGGTGGATTTTGGGGTCCCCAGGTGAGTTTTGGGATCCCCAGGTGAATTTTGGGGTCCCCAGGTAAGTTTTGGGCTGCCCAGGTGATTTTTGGGGTGCCCAGATGATTTTTGGGTCCCAGGGTGAATTCTGGGGAGCCCAGGTGTGATTTGGGGTGCCCAGGTGAATCTTGGGGTGCCCAGGTGAGTTTTGGGGTGCCCAGGTGAATTTTGGGATGCCCAGGTGAGTTTTGGGATGCCCAGGTGAGTTTTGGGATGCCCAGGTGAGTTTTGGGGTCTCACCTGTCTGTCAGGTCCCTCCTTCTCCACCCACCCCAGCTGGGAGCTCTGGGATGGGGACTTTTGGGTCCCAGGGTGGATTTTGGGGTGCCCAGGTGAGTTTTGGGTCCCCCCAGGGCATTTTGGGGTTCCCAGGTGAATTTTGGGATCCTCAGGTGAGTTTTGGGATCCCCAGGTGAGTTCTGGGGTGCCCAGGTGAGTTTTGGGGTCTCACCTGTCTGTCAGGTCCCTCCCTGCCCCCCTGGCTCTGGGACGGGGATTTGGGATCTTGAGAAAAGTTTGGGGTTCTTGGGGAGGATTTCTGGGGATCCTCAGGTGAATTTTGGGGTGTCCAGGTGATTTTTAGGGACCCCCAGGTGAATTTTTGGGTTTCCAGTGAATTTTGGGTTGCCCAGGTGAGTTTTGGGGATCCCCAGGTGAGTTTTGGGGATCCCCAGGTGAATTTTGGGTTGCCCAGGTGAGTTTTGGGGGTTCCCATGTGGATTTTGGGGTGCCCAGGTGTGATTTGGGCTCTCACCTGTCTGTCAGGTCCCTCCTTGCCCGCCCCGGCCGGGGGCTCTGGGATGGGCATTTTTGGGTCCCAGGGTGAATTTGGGGTCCCCAGGTGAATTTTGGGGTGCCCAGGTGAATTTTGGGTTGCCCAGGTGAGTTTGGGGGGTCCCCATGTGGATTTTGGGGTGCCCAGGTGTGATTTGGGCTCTCACCTGTCTGTCGGGTCCCTCCTTGCCCGCCCCGGCCGGGGGCTCCGGGATGGGCATTTTTGGGTCCCAGGGTGAATTTGGGGTGCCCAGATGAGTTTTGGGGTTCCCAGGTGAGATTTGGGGTGCCCAGGAGAGTTTTGGGGATCCCCATGTGGATTTTGGGGTGCCCAGGTGAGATTTGGGGTGCCCAGGTGTGATTTGGGCTCTCACCTGTCTGTCAGGTCCCTCCTTCCCCAACTCAGCCAGGCGCTCCGGAATGGGGATTTTTGGGTCCCATGGTGAATTTTGGGGTGCCCAGGTGTATTTTGGGTCCCAGGGTGAATTTGGGGATCCCCAGGTGAATTTGGGGGATCCCCAGGTGAATTTTGGGGTGCCCAGGTGTGATCTGGGCTCTCACCTGTCTGTCGGGTCCCTCCTTGCCCACCCCGGCCGGGGGCTCCGGGATGGGCATTTTTGGGTCCCAGGGTGAATTTTGGGGATCCCCAGGTGAATTTTGGGGTTCCCAGGTGAATTTTGGGGTTCCCAGGTGAATTTTGGGGTGCCCAGGAGAGTTTTGGGGATCCCCATGTGGATTTTGGGGTGCCCAGGTGCGCTCTGGGCTCTCACCTGTCTGTCGGGTCCCTCCTTGCCCGCCCCGGCCGGGGGCTCCTGCAGCTTCTCCGTGTACCTGAGCAGGAGGGAGTTCCCCAGACGGGACCCCAGGAAGAGATAACCCGGCTCCAGAGGGACCATCTGGGGACACAGGTGTCACCTGAGTGTCCCCTGAGTGTCCCCTGAGTGTCCCCTGAGTGTCCCCAGGTGTGCCCAGGTGTGCCCAGGTGCTTACACAGGTGGTGAGGACAGAGGCGGCCGCTTTGTCGAAGTGGAAGGAGCGCACGGAGCGCATCCCGTCCGTGATCAGCGTCAGGACGTAGCTGGGACAGCAAAGGGACACCTCAGGGGGGGTGACAAACCCTTGGGGACACCCCCAAACCCCTGGGGACACCCCCAGGACCCCCCCAAATCCCTGGAGACCCCCAGAAGTCACCCCAGAAACCCAGGACCCCCCCTTGTCCCAGGGAAGGAGGGGACAGAGCTCATCCTGTCCCCGAGCAGTGCTAGGACATGGCTGGGACAGGGGGTGGCACTTCAGGGGGGGACATGGGACACCCCAAACCCTTGGGGACACCCTGAAGTCCTTGGGGACACCCCCAGAAACTCAGGGACCCCCCCTTGTCCCAGGGATGGAGCACATCCCATCCCTGATCAGTGTCAGCACGGAGTGTGGACAGCAAAGGGACACCTCAGGGGGGTGACAAACCCTTGGGGACACCCCCAAACCCTTGGGGACACACATAAATCCCTGAGGACACCTCAAACCCTTGGGGACACCCCCAAATATTTGGGGACACCCTCAGGGATCCCCCCATTGTCCCACAGGACAGAGCTCATCCTGTCCGTGATCAGCATCAGCACAGAGCTGGGACAGCAAAGGGACACCTCAGGGGGGTGACAAACCCTTGGGGACACCCCCAAACCCTTGGGGACACCCCCAAATATTTGGGGACACTCCCAGAAACCCAGGACCCCCAAGGACCCCCACTCTTGTCCCAGGGTAGGAGGGGACAGAGCTCATCCTGTCCCCGAGCAGTGCCAGGACATGGCTGGGACACAGGGGTGGCACTTCAGGGGGGGACAGGGGACACCCACAAATCTTTGGGGACACCCCCAAGACCCCCCCAAAATCCATAGAGACCCTCTCAGACCCTCAGGACCATCCTAAAATCCCCTGTGGACCCCCCCTTGTCCCAGGGAAGGAGGGGACAGAGCTCATCCTGTCCCCGAGCAGTGCCAGGACATGGCTGGGACAGGGGGTGGCACTTCAGGGGGGGACATGGGACACCCACAAACCCTTGGGGACACCCCCAAACCCTTGGGGACACCCTCAAGTCCTTGGGGACACCCCCAGAAACTCAGGGACCCCCCCTTGTCCCAGGGACGGAGCGCATCCCATCCCTGATCAGGGTCAGCACGGAGCTGGGACAGCAAAGGGACAGCTCAGGGGGGTGACAAACCCTTGGGGACACCCCCAAACCCTTGGGGACACCCCCAAGACCCCCCCAAAATCCATAGAGACCCTCTCAGACCCTCAGGACCATTCTAAAATCCCCTCAGGACCCCCCTTGTCCCAGGGAAGGAGGGGACAGAGCTCATCCTGTCCCCGAGCAGTGCCAGGACATGGCTGGGACAGAGGGGTGGCACTTCAGGGGGGGGACATGGGACACCCCCAAACCCTTGGGGACACCCCCAGACCCCCCCAGACTCACATCTCCCCCCCCTTGAGCGAGATGACCATCTTGTCATAGGAGATGAAGGTGGCCTGGGCACAGTCCAGAGTCATCCTCACGCCCTCCTGGATCCCTGGGGACAGCAACGGGGACAGTCACAATGAGGATGGGGACACGGGGACAGGGATGGGGACAGTCACAGCTGGGATGGGGACAGGGATGGGGACATGGGGACAGGGATGGGGACAGTCACAGCAGGGGATGGGGACAGGGACGGGGACAGTCACAGATGGGATGGGGACACGGGGACAGGGATGGGGACAGTCACAGATGGGATGGGGACACGGGGACAGGGACGGGGACAGTCACAGCAGGGGACAGGGACAGGGATGGGGACAGTCACAGGGACAGGGAAAGTCACAGCTGGGGACAGAGATGGGGACAGTGATGGGGACAGTCACAGCAGGGGACAGGGGATAGAGACAGCTGAGGTGGGGACAGGGACGGGGACAGTCACAGATGGGATGGGGACACGGGGACAGGGATGGGGACAGTCACAGATGGGATGGGGACACGGGGACAGGGATGGGGACAGGGGACAGGGACAGCTGAGGTGGGGACAGGGACGGGGACAGTCGCAGGTGGGGATGGGGACAGGGACAGTCACAGAGGAGACAAGGATGGGGACAGGACAGTGACAGCAGGGATAGGGAAGGGGACAGGAGGGAACAGGGACAAGGAGGGGACAGGGACAGGGATGGGGACAGGGACAGGAATGGGGACAGTCCCAGCAGGGACAGGGACATGGATGGGACAGGAATGGGACAGGGATGGGGACAGGAACAGGAATGGGACAGTCACAGCTGGGATGGGGACAGGGACAGCGGGGATGGGGACAGGGACTGGACAGGGATGGTGACGGGGACAACAAGGAATGGATGGGGAGAGGGATGGGAACAGAGACAGTGACAGGGACGGGACAGGGAGAGGGACGGGACAGGGATGGTGACAGGGACAGGGACAGTGACAGGGCCAGGTGTGTCACTCATGGAGGGATGGGGACAGATGTGACACTCACGGAGCGGGAAGACGGTGGTGCCACAGGTGAGGCTGTTCAGGGCCACCCCGTACAGGGGCAGGGGCAGGGACAGGGACGGGGACAGTGACAGGGATGGTGACAGTGACAGTGACAGGGATAGTGACAGGGATGGGGACAGGGATGGTGACAGTGACAGTGACAGGGATAGTGACAGGGATGGTGACAGTGATAGGGGACAGTGACAGGGATGAGGACAGGTGTGACACTCATGCAGAGGGAAGACGGTGGTGCTGCAGGTGATGCTGTTCAGTGCCACCCCGTACGGGACAGGGATGGGGACAGGGACAGTGACAGGGATGG
>NDFG01000104.1:7096-23251 GCA_002167245.1 Sporophila hypoxantha | reverse complement strand
TGGGGGGGTCACAGACACACCCTGACCCCCTCTGACCCCACCTGTGTCCTGTCGCACTGCCACCCTCCTGTGGGGACACCTCTGTCACCTGGGGGTCACAGACACAGCCTGACCTCACCTGTGGCACTGCAACCCTCCTTTGGGGACAGCTGTGTCACCTCTGTGTCAACTTGGGGGTGACAGACACCCCCTGACCCCACCTGTGTCCTGTCATATTGCCACCCTCCTGTGGGGACACCCCAATGTCACCAGAGGTGACCTCTGTGACCCCCCAGCAACTCAGCACTGTCCCTGTGTCTCTGTGTCCCCAATGTCACTGTTCCCTGTCCCTGTGTCCCCAGTCACTGTCACGCCAAATTGGGCACTGTCCCTGTGTCCCCAGTGTCACTGTCCCCTGTCCCTGTGTCCCCAGACTCACTGTCACCCCAAACTGTCCCCTGTCCCTGTGTCCCCGATGTCACTGTCCCCTGTCCCTGTGTCCCCAGTGTCACTGTCACCCCAAACTGGGCACTATCGCCCTGCACTGGGACCTTCCAGAGCCCCCTGGGACCCCAAAATCCCCCAAATTCCCCCCAAATTCCTCCCCAAACCCCAAAACTGACCCGGGCCAGGTCTGGTGGGGCTCAAAGAGGATCAGCAGCGTGGGCTCACAGTAGCCATGCAGGAACTGCATGGGCTGGGACCCCCAAAACCCCCTGAAATCCTCCCCAAAATCCCCTTAAAAACTCAAAAAACTGCCCCAAAGACCCTGAAACCTGCCCCAGAATCCCCTTAAATCCCCCTGGGACCCCAAAACTGACTCGGGCCAGGTCTGGTTGGGCTTGAAGAGGATCAGCAGGGTGGGCTCACAGTAGCCATGCAGGAACTGCATGGGCTGGGACCCCTTGAAACCCCCTGAAACCCCCCCAAAACCCCTAAATTCCCTCCAAACTGGCTCACATTCCCTCCAAACCACCCCAAATCTCCTCAAAACTGCCCCAAATCCCCCTGGGACCCCAAAACTGACCCGGGCCAGGTCTGGCTGGGCTCAGAGAGGATCAGCAGGGTGGGCTCATAGAAGCCATGGAAGAACTGCATGGGCTGGGAACCCCAAAACCCCCTGAAATCCTCCCCAAAATCCCCTTAAAAACTCAAAAAACTGCCCCAAAGACCCTGAAACCTGCCCCAAAATCCCCTTAAATCCCCCTGGGACCCCCAAATGGACCCGGGCCAGGTCTGGTTGGGCTCTGAGAGGATCAGCAGGGTGGGCTCACAGTAACCATGGAAGAACTGCATGGGCTGGGACCCCCAAAACCTCCTGAAAACTGCTTCAAATTCCCTCTAAACTGCCCAAATCTCCCCAAAACTGCCCCAAATCCCCCCAAAATCCCCTTAAATCTGCCCAAACCCCCAAAGTGACCTGGGCCAGCTCTGGTTGGGCTCTGAGAGGATCAGCAGCGTGGGCTCACAGTAGCCATGCAGGAACTGCATGGGCTGGGAACCCCTGAAACCCTCTGAAATCCCCCCAAAACCCCTCAAATTTCCTCAAAATCCCCCAAAATCCCCCTGGGACCCCCAAACTGACCCAGGCCAGGTCTGGTTGGGTTTGAAGAGGATCAGCAGGGTGGGTTCATAACAGCCATGTAAGAACTGCATGGGCTGGGACCCCCAAAACCTCCTGAAATCCTCCCCAAAATCCCCTTAAAAACTCAAAAAACTGCCCCAAAGACCCTGAAACCTGCCCCAAAATCCCCTTAAATCCCTCTGGGACCCCCAAACGGACCCAGGCCAGGTCTGGCTGGGCTCTGAGAGGATCAGCAGGGTGGTCTCATAACAGCCATGTAAGAACTGCATGGGCTGGGACCCCCAAAACCTCCTGAAAACTGCTTCAAATTCCCTCTAAACTGCCCCAAATCTCCCCAAAACTGCCCCAAATCTCCCCAAAATCCCCTTAAATCTGCCCAAACCCCCAAACTGACCTGGGCCAGGTCTGGTTGGGCTCTGAGAGGATCAGCAGGGTGGGCTCACAGTAGCCATGCAGGAACTGCATGGGCTGGGACCCCCTGAACCCTCCCAAATCCCCTCCAAACCCTCCTAAATGCCCCAAACCCCTCTGAAATCCTCCCAAATACCCCAAATTTCCATCCAAAACACCCAAAATCCCCTGGGACCCGCAAATGGACCCGGGCCAGGTCTGGTTGGGCTCTGAGAGGATCAGCAGGGTGGGCTCACAGCAGCCATGCAGGAACTGCATGGGCTGGGACCCCCAAAACCCCCTGAAAACTGCCTCAAATTCCCTCTAAACTGCCCCAAATCCCCCCAAAATCCCCTTAAATCTGCCCAAAACCCCAAACTGACCTGGGCCAGCTCTGGCTGGGCTGTGAGAGGATCAGCAGGGTCGGCTCACAGTAACCATGCAGGAACTGCATGGGCTGGGACCCCTTGAAACCCCCTGAAACCCCCCAAAACCCCTAAATTCCCTCCAAACTGGCTCACATTCCCTACAAACCACCCCAAGTCTCCTCAAAACTGCCCCAAATCCCCCTGGGACCCCAAAACTGACTCAGGCCAGCTCTGGTTGGGCTCAAAGAGGATCAGCAGGGTGGGCTCATAGCAGCCATGGAAGAACTACATGGGCTGGGACTCCCCCAAAACCTCCTGAAAACTGCCTCAAATTCCCTCTAAACTGCCCCAAATTTCCCCAAAACTGCCCCAAATCCCCCCAAAATCCCCCCAAACGGACCCAGGCCAGGTCTGGTTGGGCTCAAAGAGGATCAGCAGGGTGGGCTCACAGTAACCATGCAGGAGCTGCATGGGCTGGGACCCCTAAAACCCTCTGAAATCCCCCCAAAACCCCTCAAATTTCCTCCAAACACCCCAAAATCCCCCTGGGACCCCCAAACGGACCTGGGCCAGCTCTGCTTGGGCTCTGAGAGGATCAGCAGGGTGGGCTCACAGTAGCCATGCAGGAACTGCATGGGCTGGGACCCCCAAAACCCTCCCAAATCCCCTCCAAACCCTCTGAACCCCCCCCACAACCCCTAAATTCCCTCCAAACTGGCTCACATTCCCTACAAACCACCCCAAATCTTCTCAAAACTGCCCCAAATCCCCCTGGGACCCCAAAACTGCCCCAGGCCAGGTCTGGTTGGATTTGAAGAGGATCAGCAGGGTGGGCTCATAGCAGCCATGGAAGAACTGCATGGGCTGGGACCCACAAAACCTCCTGAAAACTGCTTCAAATTCCCTCTAAACTGCCCCAAATCTCCCCAAAACTGCCCCAAATCCCCCCAAAATCCCCTTAAATCTGCCCAAACCCCCAAACTGACCCGGGCCAGGTCTGCTTGGGCTCGAAGAGGATCAGCAGGGTGGGCTCATAGTAGCCATGCAGGAACTGCATGGGCTGGGACCCCCTGAAACCCCCTAAATTCCCTCCAAACTGGCTCACATTCCCTCCAAACCACCCCAAATCTCCTCAAAACTGCCCCAAATCCCCCTGGGACCCCCAAACTGACCTGGGCCAGGTCTGGTTGGGCTCAAAGAGGATCAGCAGCGTGGGTTCACAGTAGCCATGCAGGAACTGCATGGGTTGGGACCCCCAAAACCTCCTGAAAACTGCCTCAAATTCCCTCTAAACTGCCCCAAATTTCCCCAAAACTGCCCCAAAACCCCCTTAAATCCCCCTGGGACCTCAAAACTGACCCGGGCCAGGTCTGGTTGGGCTCGAAGAGGATCAGCAGGGTGGGCTCATAGTAGCCATGCAGGAACTGCATGTCGATGATGTTGAGCAGTTTCTCGTCCAGCTCCCGCACGTCGATGATGTAGCTGGGCAGGAAACTCGACTTCTGCCTGCGGGGATTGGGGGGTTCAGGGGGGCTGCCCGGCTTTTGGGGCGCCCTGGGGGGGTCTGGGGGGTCTCTCTCACCCCTCTCCCACCAGCCCCTCGTGCTCATCGGCCAGGGAGTCGCGGCGGAAGGGCAGCACCACCAGGCGAGTGCCGTAGATCAGCATCACCGCGCAGCGCCCGTCGGGGTCCACGCGCACGCGGGGGGTGTGCACGTTCTGCACGAAGCCATCCTGGAAAAAACGGGGGTTTGGGGGGGCTCTGGGATCGAGGGGAACCCCAAAATCCATCCCAGAGTGACCCCACACCCACACTCAGGGGGTGTGCACGTTCTGCACGAAGCCATCCTGGAAAAAACAGGGTTTGGGGGGCTTTGGGACCCAGGGGAACCCCAAAATCCATCCCAGAGCTATGCATGCACGTTCTGCACAAAGCCATCCTGGAAAAATGGGTGTTTGGAGACCCCAAATGGGATTTGGGAACCCCAAAATCCATCCCAGAGTGACCCCAGAGGGATGGATCCCCCAAGGGCCACACGCACACACGTGTAGGGTGTGCACGTTCTGCACGAAGCCATCCTGGAAAAAATGGGGGTTTGGGGGGGCTTTGGGATGGCTCTGGAACCCCAAAATCCATCCCAGAGCTCTGTGTGCACGTTCTGGATGAAGCCATCCTGGAAAAATGGGTGTTTGGGAACCCCAAATGGGATTTAAAAACCCCAAAATCCATCCCAGAGCTCTGTGTGCACGTTCTGCACAAAGCCATCCTGGAAAAATGGGTGTTTGGGGACCCCAAATGGGATTTAAAAACCCCAAAATCCATCCCAGAGCCCTATGAGCAGGATCTGCACAAAGCCATCCTGGAAAAAACGGGGGTTTGGGAAGCCCAAATGGGATTTGGGAACCCCAAAATCCACCCCAGAGGTCTGGGTGCACGTTCTGCACGAGGCCATCCTGAAAAAATGGGAATTTGGGTTGTTTGGGATGGCTCTGGAACCCCAAAATCCATCCTTGGGGGGAAAATTCAGGGATTTTGTGGCTGTGGGATGATCCTGGGATTTAAGGGAACCCCAAAATCCATTTTTTGGGGGGGAAATTCCGGGATTTTGGGGGCAAATTGAGGGATTTTGGGGTCGTGGGCTCACCCTGAGCTCCGGCTCCTCGAAGTAGTGCAGGGACAGAGTCTTGAGGTCGTGGGTGCCGGGGTCGTACTCCACCACTGAGAGCTGAGAACAGCACCCCAAAATCGGGTTAGGGCACCCCAAAATCATCCACAGCACCCCAAAGTTATCAATGGCACCCCAAAGTTATCTACAGCACCCTAAAATTGAGTTTTGGCACCCCAAAATCGAGTTCCAGCACCCCAAAACGGGGTCGTACTCCACCATGGACAGCTGAGAACAGCACCCCAAAAACGGGTTAGGGCACCCCAAAATTATCCACAGCACCCCAAAGTTATCAATGGCACCCCAAACTTATCAATGGCACCCCAAAATTGAGTTCTGGTACCACAAAACTGAGTTCCAGCACCCCAAAATGGGGTTGTACTCCACCACTGAGAGCTGAGAACAGCACCCCAAAAACGGGTTAGGGCACCCCAAAATTATCAATGGCACCCCAAAGTTATCAGTGGCACCCCAAAATTGAGTTGCAGCACCCCAAAATGGGGTCGTACTCCACCACTGAGAGCTGGGAACAGCACCCCAAAATCGGGTTAGGGAACCCCAAAATTATCCACAGCACCCCAAAGTTATCAGTGGCACCTCGAAATTGAGTTCTGGCACCCCAAAACTGAGTTAGAGCACCCCAAAATAGGGTTGTGCTCCACCACTGAGAGCTGAGAACAGCACCCCAAAAAAGGGTTAGGACATCCCAAAATCATCCATAGCACCCTAAAATCGAGTTCTGGTACCCCAAAAATGAGTTAGAGCACTCCAAAATCAAGTTCCAGCACCCCAAAATGGGGTCGTACTCCACCACTGAGAGCTGAGAACAGCACCCCAAAAACGGGTCAGGGCACCCCAAAGTTATCCACAGCACCCCAAAGTTATCAATGGCACCCCAAAATCATCTACAGCACCCCAAAATTATCTACAGCACCCTAAAATTGAGTTCTGGTACCCCAAAACTGAGTTAGAGCACCCCAAAATGGGGTCCTGCTCCACCACTGAGAGCTGGGGGAACAGGTTTTTTTTAGGGTTTTTTTTTTACAATTTTTTGGGGTTTTTTCCAGGGTTTTGGGTTTGTTTTGAGGTTTTTTTGGGCATTTTTCTGGTTTTTTTTTAATTTTTTTTTTATTTTTTTTGAGGGTGGTTTTTTGGAATTTTTTTCTGGGGACTTTGGCGTTTAAGGGGGTTTTTTTGGGTTTTTTTTGGTTTTTTTTTTCTTTTTTTTTTGGGTTTTTTTCTAGTTTTTTTTTTTTTATTTTTGGGGGGGATTTTTTAGGATTTTCTGTGGGATTTTTTTTGGTTTCTCCCCTACCTTGGCATCCTTGAAGCTGAGCAGCAGCGCGTCCCTCTTGGCCCCGGCCAGCTGCACGCTGGCCATGGACATCACATTCCCAAAAAATGAAAATGAGGCCACCAATTCCAGCTTCTCCCGCTGCCCTTTGCCCTCTGCAAGGAAAAAATGAGATTTTTTGGGTTTTTTTTGGGGTTTCCTCCAAGTTCTGCACCCCCCAAAATTGAGAATTTAAAAATTGGGGAGATTTTTTGGGTTGGGATTTTTTTGCTCATTGGTGATTTTTTGTTGTGTCTGTACTTAAAATGAATTAAATTTAATTAATTGGATGGTTTTAGTATTGATTGGGAGTTCAATTGGGTAGAAATCCTATGGAGGGGGAGATCAGGGGGGAGGTTTTGGGCAATGGGGGAAAGGGTTTTAAAAAGGGGGAAAATCAACCCAAAAATGGAAGAAATCACCCTAAAAATGGGGGAAAATCACCCTAAAAATGGGGGGAAATCAATCCAAAAATAAGGAAATCAACCTAAAAGGGGGAGAAATTGTCCCAAAATATGAGGAAATTGCCCAAAAAAGGGGGGAAATCAACCCAAAAATGGGGGGAAATTGTCCCAAAAAAGGGAAATTGTCTCAAGAAAAGGGGAAAAATCACCCCAAAAAGGGAGGAAATCACCCTAAAATCGGGAAATCACAGCAAAAAGGGAGGAAGTCAACCCAAAAAAAGGGAAAATTGACCCAAGAAGGGGGAAATTGTCCCAAAAAGGGAAAAATCACCCCAAAAAAGGTGGAAATCAACCCAAAAAGGGAAAAAATCACCTTAAAAAAGAGGGGAAATCAACCCCAAAAGGGAGGAAATCAACCCAAAACCAGGAGAATCATCCTAAAAAAGGCAAAAAATCACCCCAGATATTTCAGGTTTCTCCCCCAAAAAAGGAAGAAAATCTCCCTACAATTCCCAAATTCCCCCCAAAAAGTCCCAAATTCCCCCAAAAGTCCCAAATTCCCCCAAAAATTCCCAAATCCCCCCAAAATGAGGTCACTCACCCCCATTCCTGTCGCCTTTTCCTGGGGCCTGTGAGAGAAAATGATGAAATTTCAGCAATGAGCCCAAATTTGGGGATTTTTGGGGAAAAGGGGGGGAAATGAGGGAAATTTGGGAGGAATTTGGGGAAAATTGGGGAGAATGGAGAAATTTGGGGGGGGATTTGGGGGAAATTGGGGGAAATGGGAAAATGGGGGGAGGGAAATTATGGGGACTGGGGAATTTGGGGGGAGAAATGGGGAAATTCGGGGAGAAATTTTGGGGGAAATGGGGATGAGGAGGGGATTTTGGGGGAGAAATGGGGGAATTTTTGGGGGAAATTGGGGAAAATGGGGAAATTTGGGGAAAAGGGGAAAATAGAGGAAGGAAATTTGGGGGGAAATGGGGAAATTTGGGGTAAAAATTTGGGAGAAATGGAAAAATTTGAAGGGTAAAAATTGGGAAATGGGGTGAAATTTTGGGATGGGGGGGAAATGGGAAAATTTGGGGAGAAAATTGGGGGTAAATGGGAAAATTTGGGGAAAAGGGAAATGGAGGGAGAAATTTGGAGCATGGGGAAATTTGGGGGGGAAAATTGGGAACATTTGGGGTGAAAATTTGGAGGCAAATGGGGAAATTAGGTGAGGGAATTTGGGGAGAAATTGGGGAAAGGGGACATTTGGGGAAGAAATGAGGGAAAATTTTTGGGGGGGAAATTGGGGGGAAATTAGGAATTGAGAGGGAATTGGGAGTAAAAAGGGACTTGGGGGGAAATGGGGATAATTTGGGGTGAAAATTGGGGGAAAGGGGGATGGGAAATGTGGGGGAAGGGGAAATTGAGGGGAATTTGATGGGATGGGGAAATTTGGGGAGAAAATATTGGGCGGAAATGAGGAATTGAGGGGAAAATTGGGAGAATGGGAAATTTGGGGAGAAAATTGGGGGGAAATTGGGGGAATTGGGGGAAATTGTGGGTGAATAGGGGAATTGGGGGAGAATATTGGGGAGGAAGCAAGGGAAAATTGGGGGGTGGATTTTTTTTGAGGGGAAGTCGTTTTTGGGGGATCATTTTTGGAGGTTTTATTGGAGAGGATTTTGTTTGGGTTTTTTTTTGTTTGTTTTTTTTTTTTGGAGAGTTCATTTTTTGGGGTTCATTTTTTGAGGGCCAACCTCAGGCTTCGTGGTTGAGGCGATAGACAAAGAGTGCGAGGTGCCGGCCACAGCACCAGGTTCGCTCGGCGCGGAAGAAATGGCAATAAAGGGAAATTCCAACCCGTGGGGGGGTGGGTCTGTTGTCACGGCGTAATGCCAAAAATCCCAAATTCCACCGGGGGGCCTGGGGGGGCCTGTGGGGAGAGAGAGGGCTGGGATGAGAAATGGGGAATTGGGGGGAAAAACGAGAAACCCAAAATTCCCTCAGATTTTTCGATTCCTACAATGATCCTAATCTCCCGCCATTTTCCCCTCAATGGACCCTGAATTTCTTGCTCAGACCTAAAAGCTCCACTCTCAGTCACATTTTCTCCTCATGCAGGCCAAATTTTTTCCCTCAGACCCGTCCCAAAGGAAACCCCCAAAACTCCTCATCAATTTCCCCCCATTTCTCCTATGCACCCCCATTTCCTTTTTCCTCGGACCGCTCAAATTTCCTTCAGCCCCCAAAGGACTCCTCAATCTCCCTCGTCAGTCCCTTTCCATTTTCCCCCTCATGGACTCCCAAATTTCCCCTCAGGCCCTCCAGGACCCTCCCATTTCCCTCAGCCTCCCCCATTTTCCTACAGACCCTCAATTTTTCCCCTCAGACCCCCAATTCTCCCCTCAGTCCTTCCCCATTTTTCCCCTCACAGAACCCCAAATTTTCCCTCAGACCCTACAGGACCTCGCCCCATTTTCCTACAGCTTCCAATTTCCCCTCAACACTCCAAAGGACCCTCAAAATCTCCGCAAAACTGCCCTCAGACCCTCCTTTTCCCTCACGACTCCCCAAATCTACTCAGACCCCCAAAAAGATTCTAAAATCTCCTCATCAGTCCCCATTTCCCCTCAGACCCAAAGGAATCGCCCAAACGCTCTCCTCAGTTCCGCCATTTTCCCTACAGACCCAAATTTCCCTCAGACCTCACAGGACCCTCCCATTTTCCCTGTTAGTTTCCCCCATTTCCCTGCCTGCACCCCAATTTTTCCCCTCAGACCTCTCAGAACACCCAAGTCTCATCCCAGCGAATGCCTGACACCAAAGTGTCTCAAACTTTTCCCCCTCAGTTTCCCCCTTTTCCCTCACAGAGCCCTCTCAATTTTTTCGCCTAAGTCCCCCAGATCTTCATCCCATGGATCCTCAGCACTCAAAGTGTCCCCCAAACTTTTCCCTCAGTTTTCCCCATGCAGCCCCAAAATTTCCCCTCAGACCCTAAAGGAACCCCTCAATCTCCCCTCTCAGCCTCCTCCTCTTTCATTAATACAAATTTTTTTTTCCCACCGCTCATACAGACCCCTAAATTCCCTCAGACCTCACATTTCCCCTAAGTTCCCGCCATTTCCCTCACGATTCAAAATTTTCCTCACAACTCCAAAGGAGCTCTCAAATATCCCCCAACCTGCCCCTCAGCCCTCCATTTTCCCTCACAGATCCAAAACTCTCTCAGACCCAAAAGTTCCTAAAATCTTCTCTCTGTTCCCCATTTTTCCTATTAGGATCCCAGAATGCTCCCAGATACGCCTCCAAAGGATTCTAAAATCGCTGCATCGTTCCCCATTTTCGCCTCAACAGAACAGCCAATTCCCTCAGACCTCACGGACCTGCCATTTCCTTCACAGACCTCAATTTTCGCCTCAGTCCCCCAGATCTCATCCCATGGATCCTCAACACACCTCAAAGTGTCCCCAAACTTTCCCCCTCAGTTTCCCCTCATTTTCCCCTCATGCACCCAAAATTTACTCAGACCCCAAAGGACCCTCAAATCTCCCCTCTCAGCCTCCTCCCTCATTTTCCCCTCACAGACCCTCAAATTTCCCCTCAGACCCCTCGAGGACCTTCCCATTTTCCCCCTCAGTTCCCATTTCCTCATGGACCCAAATTTCCCTCAACCCTCCAAAGGACCCTCAAATTCCCCAAAACTGCCCTCAGCCCTCCATTTTCCCTCACAGACTCCCAAAACTCTACTTAGAACCCCAAAAGATTCCTAAAATCTCCCCTCAGTCCCCCCCCATTTTCCCCTCAGACCCCCAAGGATCGCTCAACTCTCCCCTCAGTTTCCACCATTTTCCCCTCATGCACCCCCCAAAATTTCCCCTCAGAACCGTCCCAAAGGAACCCCCAAAGCTCCCTCATCAATTCCCCTTTTCTCCTCCATGCACCCCCAAATTTCCCTTCTCCCTCACAGACTGCTCAATTTCCCCTCAGACCTCAAAGAACTCTCAATCTTGCCTCTCAGTCCCTTCCCATTTTCCCTCTATGGACCCCCAAATTTTCCCCTCAGACCCTCACAGGACCCTCCCCATTTCCCCCCCTCAGTTCCCCCATTTCCCTCAGGGACCCTCAATTTTCACCTCAGACCCCAAATCTCTCCCTCAGTCCCTTCCCATTTTTCCCTCACGACCCCCAAATTCCTCCTCAGCCCTCCCAGGAACCTCCCATTTCCCCCCTTCAGTTCCCCATTTTCCCCCTCAAATTCCAAATATTTCTCAACATCCAAGGAACCTGCAAATTCCCCAAAACTGCCCCTACCCTCCATTTTCCCTCACAGACTCCCCAAAACTCTCCTCAGACCCCCCCAACAAAGATTCCTAAAATCTCCTCTCAGTCCCCTCATTTTCCCCTCACACCCCCAAAGGATCGCTCAAACCTCTCCCCTCAGTTCCCTCATTTCCCCTCACAGACCCCCCAAATTTCCCTCAGACCCCTCCAAAGGAACCCCCCAAAGCTCCCTCATAACTCCCCCTCATTTCTCCTCATGCACCCCCAAATTTCCCCTTTTCCCCTCACAGACTGCTCAAATTTCCCTCAGACCCCCAAAGGACTCCTCAAATCTGCCTCTCAGTCCCTTCCCCATTTTCCCCTCATGGACTCCCAAATTTCCCCTCAGACCCTCACAGGACCCTCCCCATTTTCCCCCTCATTCCCAATTTTTCCCTCATGGACCCCCAAATTTCCCCTCAACCACTCCAAGGACCCTCAAATCTCCCAAAACTGCCCCTCAGCCCCTCATTTTCTCCTCACAGACTCCCAAAACTCTACTCAGAACCCCCAAAGATTCTCTAAATAATGAATTAATAAAATAAAAATAAATAAAAAAAACATCGATTAAACAAAGAAAACAAGAAATATAAATAGTACTAAGTAAAAAAAAAATAAATAGAAAAAAAAAAGATTAAAGATACAAAAAAAAAGAAAATTATAATAAAAAAATCAAAATATTCATCCTCTCTGCAATTGTCGCAGGTCTCAAGGAAAATGGAATAATACCCAAATTAATACCTTTCCACTGCTTTTCCATGGAAACAACTATAATACTAAAAAGGTAGTCTTTGGTGTATTATAGATTGATTTTTCAATATAAGCACGTCTAAACTGAAGGCTTGCTGGGAAATACCAATTAAGTTATCAGAAGAACCGGATTCTGCTAGAAATTTTGTCTTTTCATGCTACAATTTTACATAGGAAATTCTGAGTTATTTGCTAATGACATTTATGGTCCATAAATAATAAGAGAACACATGGGAGTATAAAACTGATCCAGATCCAGAACAGGCACTGGCAATTCTTTTACTCAATAATACCACCACGAATGTACCTTTATCAGAATTAATTTGACACAATAGTTTTAGCTAATTGTAGGATGACAGGCACCTATTGATTTAATTTAAGATTAAAGTAACTTGGTAAATATATAGAAAAGCTGTTTGCATGCAATGGGTTCTGCAACATGTTATCAAAGCCAAATTTGATACAGTGAAAGTTTATACAAGATCACGTGCTTTCTATATTGCAGTGGGTGGTCATGACTGTGATTCCAAAACTCAGTGCTTGTACACAGAGTATTTTTTTATTCACAGAAATCCACAGTGCCTGACAGCATTTCCTCAGTGCAACAAGAATTAGATGTTCCCACTTGAAAGTTGGTCCGAAATAAGCTTTGAGTGTACTGAAAATGCTAGAGGGGCTTCATTCATATTAAAGACTGTCTTGCACAGGTCCTGCTGGGCTAAAAAATAAAGCTGTAGAAGAAAGTTAAGGAAACACTTATGAGCTTTGCTGTCTATGAAAGACTAGCAAAGGCCTAAAGAAGATCTCATGAAATAATCTAGATATCCTGGAGATATCTAAGATATCTCCTTATTATATACAAAATTTTATACACTTGTTTACCTCTTTAAATACTGACATTCTCCTGATTTCATCTCAAATTAAAACTGTTTGAGTTGGGTCTTGAGGCTTAGCTAAAAACAACAAATTAAATTTGAGGCACTTGGGATGGGAAACTTTGAGTGGCATTTTCGCTCCATCTTTAACAGAGGTTTGGTAGGAGAAGAAGCAGTAGCATAAAAGTGTGGCCAATCAGAAAGAAACCTAGGAGGTGAAGCAAAAGAGTTAAGAAAAGGTCTGGCCAGGTGCACAAGGAGAAGTAAACCATGCTCCAAGCAAGATTACAGTTTAAAGACAGATAAAACAAGAAACCCACAGAAATAACACAGGTTTCCTCAGCTTGAAGCAGGTGTGCAGAAGAAAAGCACGATGTCAGCCAGAGAACACAGAAGCGATATACAATCAGGACAGGCCAAAGACGGGGCAATAAAAATCAAATCTGAAAAAGACTGTCAACTGACCTAGAATAAACAATAGATAAAACAGCTGAGGTTCCCTTATACATTACAGGAAAAACAAAGTCAGGGGTAGCAGGCCAGGGATTCTGCTAGATCTCGGTCAGTGTAATAGGATGCCAACTGAAGCTATCTGAAAGACTACAAGTGGGGACAGGCCTGATGGAGAGTCCTTAACTGACACACAGCTTTCATGTTCCACAAAGTGTTGTAAAATTATACTTCTGAGAGCTTCTTTGTTATTGCTGTAATAGTACAACAAGGATGCTTAATAAAGAAAGTATCATACCTAAAGAATGACATGCTGTTTCTCTAGGTAACATACACTTGGCTTTCCTTATGGGAAAAGAATGCCCCACATTAACTAGTCATTCAATAAGGACCCTGAATAACCGTAATGCAAAAGATTAAAGGCAAAGAAGGTCCTGGTCCAATTGAGACAGCTGGCGCAGAAAGTCTGCAGAGAAGTTTAATGAATAAAGGCAAAATTTCCACTGACTTTGAAGTTAAGCATAATGCTTGCTGATAAACCTCATCATGCAAAGCAGAGAGTTGCATGTCCATGATGGTATTCAGCAAAAATATGGTGGACATAAAATATCCAGATAGTATTGTACATGAATGGCGTTCACAGTAAGGTCAAAGCTATGGCCCAATGGCCAGTAGCATTGGGAAGCATAACTTCAGTCATAACATGTAAACCAGCTAAGTTAGGAAAAGAGTTCATTACAAAGAAAAAGCAAGGAAAAACTGTCATGAACTCTCATAGTGATTTCTCCAGCTAAAAAAGTCTGTTATTTGCTTTAAAGCATCAACTATAAAATACAGTTGCTTGTGAGAATTACACTCCTTATAATATCGTTGTTGTTTCATGTACCTACTTAGGAAAGTTTGAACATTAAAATTGCTGAAATTATATAAGTATAGTAATAAAAAGTTGTTTTATAAATCAGATTCTCATTGTTCCTCGTCCTGTAGGAACTGTAAGAAAAGTGAAGAAATCTGATAAATACTGCAATTGCTAAAATACAGGCTTTTTTAAAACTGATCTAAGTCATATCTTTTATAACGCTTTAAAGAAGAGAAACCCTAAATTTAACATAGGAACAGAAATGAAAGTATCTTCTGAGGGTTCTTCAGTAAAGGCAAATTTTTTCCAATCTAGGACTCAATACAGGAACAGCAGAAAACAGAAATATGGAAATTCTGATACAAATTATGACAATAGGAACCTATGATTCATTAAAACTCAGTAGTTATCTGTGGTTTTGAAATCCTACAGGAAGCCTTGCACTGTGAGAAATAACCCTTCCCTCTCTCTGCTGCCTCAGGAAGGAGGTCTTGGCAGCTTACCAGTATGAGTCATAACCGAACAAACAGTATGAAGACCTGCTGGGCTCTACACTAAGTTAGGAATCCAAACTTGGGCACTTGTTCACCTTGTGGGTCGCAGTGTAAGGCAAACAAGAGCATCAGTTGATCTCAAGACTTTTCAAGTCTGGGTAATCCAAGAAGAATTTCAGGATCTGTCATGCTTCCTGTTCTATCAGTCACTCACAGGACATGAATATACTAGTTTTTACTTCCTTTAATGCCAGAAAGACAACTATGTAATTCAGCGCCCACAGAGACATTAATATTCTAGTGGAGTTATTCTCTAATTTTCCATTCTAAACTAAAAGCATAACAGGTCACAGTGGAGATGACCATCTTGCATATGCAGAGATTGTATTCAATTCTGCAATATTTAATTAAAAGATTAGGAATCCTCCTCAGTTTTTAAACTTACTGACAAGCAGATCTGGAACAATATGAAAATTAGTCTACTTAAAAACAAGTTACCATTTAATCTGGTTGGAATGGGAATGACAATTTGTTCCTGTTTTTACTGCTCTTCACACATGCCTTGAACTTCTTTTTTGGGGAAAGAATGTCAATTGATATGAAAAAAATGTAGTATCATAGAAATTTATGTGGCAAAAAGATTGCTTATATGACTATGTCACTGTGTCTCTTAGCTACCATTTTGTGTCTTTCAGCTCATGTCCTGCATTACAAAAATGACCAATAATTGAAAGGAAAGCAGAACTTTACAGATACCTCTGGAAAAAACCAAAACCACAAAACAAACAAAAAATCAAAAACAGCCAAGCAAAAACCAAAAACCAAGCCAGCAAAACAAAGCAACCCCACAAAGCCACAAACAAACCAAAGTAAAAAAAGAACCTCAAAAAAAAAAATCAAACAAATTACAAGAAATTCCCCCCACATAAAAAAAAAAAAAAAACAAAACCAAAAAAAAAATCCAAAACCTAAACCATAACAACAAATCAACAAAAACTCTACCAAGAAATTCCAAAACCTAAGGGAAAAAAAAAAAGAAAAATGAAAAGCTCAGAAAGAGAACATGCACAAGATTACTAATTTCAAGAACTGATCTGAAACTGGCTCCATCAATGGTTGAAGAGGCCAGTTGGTGTGAGGTTCAACAAGGCCCGTGCTGGGTCCTGCCTTGGGTCACAACAGCCCCAGGCAAGTGCCACAGGCTGGAGGGCAGAGTGGCTGCAAAGGACCTGGGGGTGCTGGTGACAGCACTGACACGAGCCAAGGCTGTGCCGGGGGCCAAGAAGACACCAACAGTTGTTTAAGAACTCAAATCATTTTTGAATTATTTTAGGCATGTGATTGCCTCATGGATAATGTTTGCAAAACAGAGAATGAGGTCACTAAGAATATTCTGGAAGTTTTTTGAAAAGAAGATAGCATCAAATCAAAGGAAAGAGATTTAATACATACGCATTTCTAGTCATAAGTGAATTAGGAACATAACATTTAATCCAGAATGCATTTCACCTATTTAAGAACAAAACGGCTATGCAGAATATATTCTGCGATCAAAAAAATATACAAAGTGTAGCTTTGAAAGATATCATTGGTCTGTATTGTTTAGTGTTCTTGGAATGTTTGCATCTACCCAATGCATAAAATGGGGATTGCCATTCTGTCCCCCAAAAGACCATTTTTGCAGCATTATC
>NDFG01000103.1:266427-282492 GCA_002167245.1 Sporophila hypoxantha | reverse complement strand
GCAGGGACAAGAGATTGAAGCCACCCTACCAAGGTCACAGACGGGACCCGTCATTTTCTGATGCAGGGCTGCTGGCCTGACTAGAGCGACAATGCCTCTGCTAAGTTGTGGCCAGGGTAAAGGTTGTGTTCTACTAGACCCTAGACGCTTTCCCCTAGAAAGGCATCCTGAAACATGGCTTTCCCGAGACTCACTGCAGCCCTATTGAACTTCTCCTGCTGAAACATGACTTGTCTGTAGCCGTCTTCAAATACCTTTTTCCCCTAGCAATTTAAGAAGACTTCTTTCTTCTTCGATTGGACTCTGTTTCCCTCCAGACCATATTCAAGAATCTGTTTCCGAACCTCCCTCAGCATAGGAGACGTGGAGAGGATGTCAACATTCGGATAGGGCCAGGACTGGGAGAGTCTTCTCAGTGACTCCAAGAGCGACTCAGACTAGGGGCACTTAACACCGGTCTCTTTGGGCATGGACCTAGAGAGGCGAGGACTTCGTGTCTCAAGGCTTTAATAGCGCATAGGCTGACCAATCACTGTCCTGCTTACAGGGGAAAGACATTTGTGGACCAGGGACCGCGAAACACGAGCTGGGCACGGAAAAAGGGTTCCGACATCTCGCTCGAGGCTCGGGAAGCAGAGGTGGTCTGATACAATATGGCCCGGGTGGTAGCTCCAGACAGAACTGCCAGCCGGTCCAAAGGAAGCAAAAGAAGGGCTCGCTTGGTAAGAAAGATCGGGAAGAAACAGCTGGTGGTTACCGTGATACAGAAACATCGGGAGGCAGAGTCCTTAAACGAGGAGTGCTTCAACTGGGAAGTGACAACACTGGGGTGACACAGGGGTGACACAGGGTGAGGGCTGACACAGAACTGAAGGCCTGACAAAGGGGCTGAACACAAGGCTGGGCAGGTGACCAGAAACTCGAGAGGTGAACAAACCAGCCTCAAGAGGTGACACCACGGGCTGTGGAGGTTGACACAGGATCCTTGAGGTGACAAGCTGAGAATGTGGGCACAGACCCCGTTGTTGGCTGCATGGGAGGGCGCCACAGAGTGACCCTGCAGAGTCCCCTCCCCGGGCATTGCAGTTTCCTCACAAGCAGACACCGGCAGGAGGTTACCTTTTCGTGGGAGCAACCTGGATTTGCGCCAAGGTGTCAAGCATGAAACAAAAATGGTCAAGGGCCAGGCCCGGCTAGTGGGAGGGGCTCAGACCAGCTGCTCAGAAGTGCGCTGCTCTTTAGCTGGCTGTTCAAAGCTCCAGAAGCCACTTCAGAAGGTCAAAGAAAAGGGAAAAAAGAAACAACAACCACGCTCAAGAGAAAGCAAATCCTTGCCTCAGGCAAGCTGAAAAACCAAACTAAATAGCAAACGGAAAGCTCTGTCCGCTCTCTGTTCTCCACAGACACACGTCCAGGAAGCAGGAATGTGGAGGGCTGATGTGCAGCGTCTCAAAACAAACTCATGCCTGGCTTCTCTCCCGCCTTCCTTCACTTCTGCAAAAAGTTTCAGGGTCAAACTGTATGTGCGTTGCAGGACAATCAAGAGAACAAAGAACGAGTTGCGATAAATAGCATCATCGTCAGGCAAGGGACCAATGCCTCCTCTCTTTCTCGCCTCTCGTTTTCTATTCTTTTCCTCTCCCAATTCCTTTTCACACATTTGCTCTGGTCATTGTAGGAAACGGTGGCATTTTGTTTGGATACTGCAAATCAGAGAGCTATGTCACCGTCTTGTCTGTAGCACTGCCCAGATCAGTTAACGAAGCGTCAAGGTGACACACCCACGCTGGTGATGCGCGGATGGGTGACTGAGACCTTCTGATATCAAGCGAATATTGCATTCTAGTCCCTAAAAACACACGCGTGAGCTGAGAAGTGAAAGGAGTAGATTCTCACTCAAGATAACATTACAGACATCTGTGGTTACCTTGTCTTTCCATTCAAGCAAATGAAGAAAAGGGTTCGCAGACAGGAGATGTCTTCAGAATAACATGCTGATAGCCAATCATTAGGAGCAAAAGAAGATTTCTTCTCCGTATTTTACTGGAACGAAACTGATGAGACGCTACGAGCGACCATTGAAATATATTCAGACAGATGGAAAGGGTCAGTAGTGAACTGCTAAATCTAAATGGAAAAGGTTTTAATGAAATAAGATATTCTGTGTATGGTACACCACATCACACTGATCAGAGTGATGGTCAAGTTTACACAGAGAAAGCAATTCCACACTGGGTCTCGATTTAGGAAAACAGCTGAGACATGGTTTTTTGCTTAAGTTACAACCTGAGGAGTACTGTCAAGAGAGGGAGCGGTTCGTGGAAATTACCAAAGATTAAGGCGAACCTGTGACAGATAGCCGAAGGACGTAGCGACATTCCATTCAAGACTCTTACAGTCTCTTTCAAATAAGATTTACCTATTAACTACTTCTTGTAGTAGGACTGAAGACGTGCAGGAATGAGTCGTCCAGGGAGCAGACAACAACAACACAACAACACAACAAACAAAACACAAACAAAACAAAAACCCAACCATAGATAACAACACACAAGTTCACTATCCTAGAGAAAGGTTGTAGGAACCAAGGAGAAATGGTGTACTATTTTTAGGGTGTGAAGTAGTGCTTATCAAAAGATGTCTGATGTGTGGACAGAAGAGATAAAAAACCCACCAATTTGAACGTGGTGGAGTTAGATTCAAGCAACTATCATCACACACGACCAATGGAAGTGGCAAGAGCGCTGAAATCATAAAGCCTACTATGGGTGGTCTTCTTCGTAGTAGAAAAGCATGCGAATACTAGAAATGCTTGAAGATGGAATCTACAATCATGTGGAGATTAATAACAGTTAAAAATAATAAAAACAAAAATACGGATGAAGAAATATTAAGTACTAAATACACGAAAACATCAAACAGAAAAAGAAGCATTTTGAACATGTTTTTCCCATTCCAAGATGGTATGAAGCGGCTTGATTTCATGTTTGTTCTAAGACTGAATTTATTATGGCTTATGATAAGTGTTTTACACTCGAGAGTGAGAGGTGATTCACACCTAACCATACCATTTGGATGTGATCTCTTTTGACTTTGGCACAGCAAGCAGCCAGCGGCTTTATGATTTAGCATCTCCCAATTTCCCGTCCAGAAGTGAATGGGTGTGGCAAGATTTCAACCTGATATGTTGCTGTTGATCAGCCCCCCACCAGAACTGCTAATTACCTCTTGCAAAATGCTTTGCTGTAGCCATGATCTGGACATGTCTCTCAGCTCACTTGGAGCTCCTTGATTTTCATCTACTAGGATGAGATCCAGATTTAGGTTATAGAACGAATGAGTAATACTGCCCTCTCAAAACATAACCACTCTTTTATCTTCTCTATTCATACAAGGTCCATTTTCTACTGGCAGGGAAGCCCTTTGGAGCGATCTGAATTTTTTGTTTTCAGAGCTATTGTTGTGTGACCCGCATCAAATAAGCTCTTCGTAGTCGCAATAGTTACTTTTTCCCCTGCCTAAAGTTACTCAGTGCATCCTGGGTCGAAATGATTGGCTCGATAAAAGTGAGAAACTCACTCAGACTTCGAGTACTCGTACAGAGTAACTCGCAGCAAAGTTTGATTGCTGCACTGAGGCGACATTCACTCCAGTAATGTGAAGCCCAAAAATGCTGAAAAGACTAACTCGCTACGTGTACCATTCGCAAAGCATATTGATGACAAGTGTTGCCTGACACATTGTCTAATGTCTCAGCGGATCAGCAGGAAAAGTGTGCTCTTGTGTTTTCTGTAAATTCATGGTCAGCTACTGTTGGGATTTATAAGCCAGAGCACGATCATATGAAACCAAGCAAAGATATCTGCATGGAAGAAAAAGAAACCAACGCACAAATATCGACCTTTGTCTGTGATTTCTGCACTAAGTGACCAAGAAAGAAGTTGGGAAGCGCTCATTTCAAGTGGCTAAGACGGTAATCATCCTTTTGGGCCAGTTTTCCTCAAGATTTTTGACCAACCTGGACACAGCAGCTTGAGGATAGGAAGCTAAGTTTGGCCAAAGACACTCAGTTGGGAGGACGCCTGTTGCAATAACCTCCTTTGAGGACACAGAGACCTTGCAGACAGGTTTGCAACTAGGGAGAGATGGGCAATTTTTCGCGCTGCGCGAAGTCCTAAACGGCAGACATCCACCAGAATGGGATGGGATTCTCGCTGGGCCGACAGATGTTTCATCTTTCAAGCTGTTGTTATTTTCCAAGCATCAGTCCTTGATCTCCACCACAATGCTGAATTTTTTTGTACTAAATGGCGAAGCTTGCCAAGAGCTTTGTCTATGCTCACTCAGCATTCAACAAGACGCTCTATTTCTTATTTTCTCATTTCATTCTTCTTGCATTATCCAATATACTCACCAATCCTATTAGCATAAATATAGCTCAATTTCTGACTTCTATTTGACGATAGTTCTATCCAACTCACTAGAAGCAATGGAACCCATAGGTAGCTTCCACACAAAGGTCCGCTCTTGCTTTCTTTCGAAGAAAGACCTGCTTTGTTAGCACTCTAGATACAATCGCCAGAGCTCCTGTCGATTAAGGCTCAGAACTTCGCCTAACGTCCTGGAAATCTATCTTTGCTGAGTATCGTCTAGGCAGAGGATTGTTTTTCGCTTCTAGACACTAGCACTATACAAACCAAGATTCTCCACGCATGCTGTCTCCTACTCATACCTTTCTACTTCTCAGTGACTGGTTTTTCTGCTTTGCTCATAAACTTAGTATCTATGCTTAGCCTCCAAGGACAGTTCTGTCTGTTCTTCTGAATGAGCTCTCCTTTTCCAGCTTTCCACCCCTATCTGTTTTGTAATGATTCTAGTTATAAGGACAATCGAGCCCAAAAGCAAGAATGGGAGTTTGAAACAAGTCCTCAAGCGCTGGATTTAGTTCTGCCAACAGGCAGTCCTGGTGGTGCGTGAGTGGACTAGGTGAGTCTAATGTTATAGACGCTGGAAAGAGAAGCACTGCTGGAAGGGACGTCTATAGGCTCAACCTGACACATGGCAAGCTGACACTTCAGTGCAGCAGTCGACCTGGCAGCCAGGAGGGCGAGCCTGTATACTGGGCTGGCATCAGGCACAGGATGGAAACTAGATATGGGCAAGGTGTAGGACATTTGAGTATCCTTTAGCTTGGCTCTGCTCTGCCTCTGCTCTGCACATTCTTATGGTGCCACGCTCTCAGCTTTGGGATTAAATTGTTGGAAGAAAGTTAACCTCAAAAAAGTAATGGTTATAACGAAAGGTGTAGAGACTCCAAGAAAATGGCAACAGCTGAAAATCTTCAGGAGGAGAGTTTATGGATCGGCTATCAGGAAAAAGTTTTGAAGCAGAGGATGGCTGGGCAACTGGAAGAAGATCTTCCAGGGAGAGTGAGGTGACAGCATAACGCCGCCTGTCTGAGTCTCGACACATCTGCACCTCAGGTAGATTAGAGTGGGATTCTCACACAAGAGATGGTTTACAAATGCTTCGCCAAAGGTCTGGGTGACATATTAGTGTGAGTGCCTGTTGGGCCCCTTCGAAAAAATTCAAACTAGATTCCACCTGTCTTCGACAGTATGCTTCTGTCACTGTGCAACGCGTGCGAGGAATAAGTTGCTGGCTTTGTCTGTGTCATCAGATTTTCAGCCATCGCTACTTGAGTAGAGCTACACAAGTGTGCTTGTACCTCCATACTGAGCTATAATTGCTATTGATGCATAATAAGAGACAAAGTGCCTTTTCTCACATTTATCGTGCAAGCCATTGGAAGTGGGCAACCATAGAATACCTATAATGTAAAGTCATTTGTCGGCTTGAAACAACACTGTCTCCTGACTACAATAAGCACTTTCTCCGAGAGGTCAAAGCAGGAGAAAGAAAAGTCATAAATGAGGAGGGACGTTGTTTGTGAATAATATTCGGAGGGATAGGGCATTGAGCAAAAATAGTGTGATATCTTTGTGGCTTCTCTTTAGCAAGGGTGGGGGATTTCTGGAAACATAATTCACACATCTCTTAAAAAACTGGCTATCATTTATGGTTATATCTAGAGGAGCCCAGTGTGTCGTGAGCAGAGATACCATTTACGTTGCTAGTGAGGCCCATCAGTCTGTGAGAGCAAATCATTCATTAAGATCGAGAAAATATCTCATAAAAAAATGAGAGAAGGCTGCTCGATGAAATCTAGATGGGAGATAAGAAATAGAGAATGAGAGCGCTCGAAGAGCTTCCGTCGATACCTTCAGAGACGCGAGGAAGAGGGATTTGTCGTGACAGATTTTGACAAAGATCAGAGAAAATAATTCACAGTCCTGGAGGACATCAATCGTGCTCAAAAATGTCAGACAAGTCTCGCGAGTCGCTGAGAAATGACTGATAGCTACAACTTCAGATTTACGTGGGTAGGGGCTCACATGCCAACAAGCAAGAATGAGAAGCAACTGTAGCCATATGAAAGGAAGCTGCCGCAATTTGTGTAGTGAGGGAGGGCCAAGAAAAGAATTGACACTCTGACTTGATGTGCACATATGAAATCTGAAAGATATACTCAGCGTGCCAAATGTTCAACATACGCACGGTAAAGTCCGTGAAACTCCTAGTGTAAAATTTCCACAATCTCTCTTTGTCTTAGCCTAAGTACAAGAAACAAGAGCAATGTCGCGAAGTTAATTAACCGGCCTGAAAGACTCTATTTGAGTGACTTGATGCTTTCAGCAAATGCTTTCGTGGCCTTGCCTGGGAGACAAAATTACGTTGCTTATGAGATAAAAGGCTATTGAACAAAAAATTGTATATGTTTGTTAAAGCTTGAAATATGTATCAGTGTCTCATTATATCTAGCAGACATGGTGTTGCAAATAGTCGTTGCTAGGCACACATATTACCTTGGAATGGATGTAAAAGTGAGCAAAGGAACGGTGGGGGTTTCGAAGGATTCTAGATCAAATTGGGACGGTGATGTCAGACATGAAAGAGAGTCTGATACCACATACAGCTCATACAACAAAGAGTCTTAATGTGTAAATTTGGCATAGACTGACGGGGTACCTGTGTACCTAGTTTTTTAAGTTGCGCGCACAATAAAAAAGGTAAAATTTGATGTGGAATTGTGGACTGAAATGTGAATTAACTCAAGGGGGCCGCTTCTCAAATTCCCAAATAATGTGGAATTTAAGGGCAATATTTAGGTGGAAAAACAAAAAAAAATAAGTTAAAATTAGAATTGAATTGTGGCTTGAAACTGTGAATTCCTTCAAGGGGGGGCTCTGAATTCCCAAAAAATGTGAAATTCTAAAGGCAATATTTAGGTGGAAAAATAAAAAAAGATTTTGTTAAATTAGATTTAGATCAGAATTGTGGCTGAAAAGGGGTGAATTTCTCAAGGGGGACTCTAAATTCACAAAAATGCTGAATGTTTAAGTGGAATATTTAAGTGGAAAAACAAAAAAAGCGTAAGAATTTGATGTGAATTGTGGCTGAAAAGTGAGAATTCTTCAAAGGGGACGTTGCCTCCAACGCGGAGTGGAGGGAGGGGGCAGTTCATTTTTTACCCTTCCATGCCTTTAGGGATTTTGGGGGGTGTCTTTGGCTGTTTGGGGGGGTCCCGACGCCACTGAGCCCACGTTTTTCAGTTTTGTGGTCCCCATTCCACGGCTCCTCAGGCCCGCCCAGTTTACACCCAAGGATTCCACAGGACCCCCACCAGGGATCTCACGGAACCCGGCTCTCAGGCCCAAAGGATCTCAAGGACCACCCACAAAGGAATCTCAAGACCCAAAGGATCTAGGAACCCCAAAAATCCTCAGAAAAACCCAAAAGGATCTCAGGGGAACCAAAAAGGATTCAGTAGACACCACAGAAGGATCTCAGAAACCCAAATTCTCTCAGGGGAACCGCAAAAGGCCTCCCAGGAACCTAAGAAGGATCTCAGGAGCCCAATAGGAACCTCAGGAATCCCAAAAGCTCCGAACCCAAAAGAATCTCAGGACCTGAAGGATCCAGAAAAACCAATTTTCAGGAAACCCCAAAAGGCTCAGGTTATCACGACAGCTAGGAACCAAAAAAGTTCTCCACGAAACCCAAAAGGTCTCAAGGGGATCCAAAAGGTCTCCAGAACAGAAGATCTCAGGAGAACACTAAAGGTCCCAGGAAATCAAGGATTCAAGAATAGCCAAAAGGATTCAAGAACCCCAAAAAGCGAAACGCCCAAAAGGCTCCAGGGGACAAAGGAACGCAGGGGACGAAAAGGATCTAGGAAACAAATGATTAGGAGACCTAAAAAAGTTCTAGGAACCCAAAAGGATTCAGGGATTCCCAAAAGGAACTCAGGGAAACAAAAGGATCAGGGGATCCCAAAATGATCTCAGGGGCCCAAAAGCTCTCAGGAACCACAGACAGGATCTCAGGGAAACCCTAAAGGTTCCAGGAAACTCAAAAGGATCTCAAGAAACACAAGAAAGGTTCTCAGGAAAACTAAAAGGGGTCTCAGAGAACAAAAGGATCTCAGGGGAATCAAAGGCTCCAGAATCCCAGAAGGATCTCAGGAAATCCTAAATGCTCCCAGGAAACTCAAAAAGATCTCAAAAAGCCAAAAGGTTCAGAGAAAACCCCAAAAAGCTCAAACCCCAAAAAGGCTCCAGGGGATTCCCAGAAAGGATTCAGGGAACCTAAATGGATCTGCAGGAAAACCAAAAATGATCTCAGGAGACATCAAAAAGTTCTCAGGAAATCCCCAAGAAGGATCTCAGGGGATCCCAAAAAGCTTCAAGAACCCAAACGAGACTCAGGGATGCTAAAAGATCTCAGGAATACCCAAGGCTCCCAGAAAACAAGAAGGATTCAGAAACCCCCAATTCTCTTCCAGAACCCAAAAGGCCCCAGGAAACCCAGGACTCCAGGGGGACCCCAAAAGCTCATGGAATCCAAAAAAGATTCAGACACCCTCAAAAAGCTCACAGGAACCAAAAGCTCCAGGGATAAAAGGAAATCTAGGAAGAAAGATTCAAGGACCTCCAAAAAGATTAGGGACCCAAGCTAAAGAAACCAAGGATCCAGGGGATCCAAAAGGCCAAAGGAAACCTAAAAGGATCAAACAAAAGTCAACCAAAAGGGTCAGGGACCAAAAGATTCAGAAAACAAAGAATTCAGGTCCAAAAGAATCAGGAATGCAAAAGGTCCCAGAACAAAAAATCTCAGGGAACGCTAAAAAGGATCTCAGGAACCAAAGAAATCAGGAGATCCAAAAAAGGTTCCAAGAACCTCAGAAAGGATGTCAGGAAATCCATAAAGGCTCCAGGAAACGTTCAAAATGAATCTAAGAAGCCCAAAAGATTCAAGAACCCCCAAAAGCTCAACCCAAAGCTCCAGGGGATCCAGAGGATCCAAGGAACCAAAAGTTCTCAGGAAACGAAGACTCAAGGAACCTCAATAATTCTAGGAAACAAAGGATTAAGGTCCAAAAGCTCTCAGAGAACCAAAGAACTCAGGGGCTAAAAAGGATTCAAGAACCCCAAAAGGATCTCAGGAACACCAAAGGGTTCTCAGGAGAATCCAAAAGGCTCAGTAACAAAAGTCCAGAAACCAGAAGGATCTCCAGAAAACCCCAAATCTCTCAGGAACCCAAAATGTCCCAGAAAACCAAAAGGACTCTCAGGGGATCCAAGAGGCCAAGAAACCAAAAGGATCTCAAGAAACCAAAAAGTCAACCCAAAAGGGTCCCAGGGACCAAAGGATCTCCATAAACCCCAAAAAGGATCTCAGGACCCAAAAGGCCCAGAACCCAAAGATTCAGAAGCTAAATGGACTAGAAACCCAAATTTCAGGAACCCCAAAAGGTCCAGGTAAATCCCAGAAGGATCAGGGACCCAAAGTTTCAGGAACCCAAAGGATCTCAGGGATCAAAGGTCTCAGAATCCCAGAAGGATCAGAAACCTAAGGCCTCCTCAGAATACTCAAAAGGATTCAAGAAAGCAAAAAGCTACAGAGACCAAAGGCCCAGGGACAGAAGATTCAGGGACCTAAGGATCTCCAGGAAAACCAAAAATATTTAGGAGACCTCTCAAAAAGTTCCCAGTAACCAAAAGGCCTTCAGGGATCCCAAAAGGCTTCCAAGGAAACTAAAAGATTCAAGAAACCAAAATCACAGGAAACAAAGGTATCAGGGATGTAAAGGCTCTCGGACCAAGAACTCAGGAGATCCAAAGCTTAGAACCCCAAGAAGGATCATCAGGAAACCCTAAAGGTTCAGAAACCCCAAACTGATCTCAGGAGATCAAAAATTCTCAGAAACCCCAAAAGGCTCTCAAAGAAAGATCCAAAAGGGCTCCCAGGAGATCCCAGGGACCTGGGAGGTCGGTGGGAAATTCAGGGGTGCTCAATCGCGCGGGAGCTGGACATTTGAGACTGTTCAGAGGAGAAAAAGAAACAGAAAAGTGTTCCAGGAGGGAGCAGGGCCAAGATCAGCTACAGGAACACCAGGAGATCGCCACAGGAAAACATCCAGCAAATCCATGAGAAAGACCTCAAGCAGATCCCACAGGAACATCCAGAATCCAACAAGAAAACATCAGCGTCTCAAACAGGAACCCCAGAAGATCTCACAGAACATCCAAGATGCCCATGGGAACATCCTGAAGATCCATGACGGAACATCCACCAAATTCCACAGAAACCCAGAAGATACCACAGGAACTCCAAGCAGATCCCATGGGAAGCATTACCACGAAATCCCAGGGGAAGCATCCAGCAGATCTCACAGGAACCTCCAGCAGATCCCACAAGAACATCCAGAAGATCTCATGGGAAGCATCCACCAAATTCCACGGAAACCTCCAGAAGATCTCACAGGAACACCCACCAGATCCCATGGGGAGCATCCACAAAATCCCAGGGGAAGCATCCAGCAGATCTCACAGGAACCTCCAGCAGATCCCATGGGAACCTCCACCAAATTCCAGAGAAACCTCCAGAAGATCCCACAGAAACATCCACCAGGTCCCACAGGAACCTCCAGCAGATCCCATGGGGAGCATCCACCAAATCCCAGGGGAAGCATCCAGCAGATCTCACAGGAAACTCCAGCAGATCCCATGAGAACACCCAGCAGATGCCACAGGAACATCCAGAAGATCCAACAACAACCTCCAGCAGATCCCAGGGGAACATCCAAGGGATCCCACAGGAACATCCTGAAGATCCCACAGGGACCTCCAGAAGATCCCATGGGAAACATCCATGAAATCCCACAGGAACATCCACGAGATCCCACAGGAACATCCTACAGATCCCACAGGAACATCCCAAAGATCCCATGGGAAGCATCCACCAAATCCCACAAGGCTTTCAGGAGATCTTACAGGAACCCCCAGCAGATCCCACAGGAACACTCAGAAGGTCCCACCGGAACATCCCGAAAATCCCATGGGAAGCATCCACCAAATTCTATGGGAACCCCCAGCAGATCCCACAGGAACTCCATCGGGTCCCACAGGAACATCCAGCAGGTCCCACAGGAACCCCCAGCAGATCCCACAGGAGCCCCCAGCAGGTCCCACAGGAACCCCCAGCAGGTCCCACAGGAACCCCCAGCAGGTCCCACAGGAACCCCCAGCAGATCCCACAGGAACATCCAGCAGATCCCACAGGAACCCCCATCGGGTCCCACAGGAACTCCATCGGGTCCCACAGGAGCCCCCAGCAGATCCCACAGGAACCCCCAGCAGGTCCCACAGGAACATCCAAGAGATCCCACAGGAACCCCCAGCAGATCCCACAGGAACTCCATCGGGTCCCACAGGAGCCCCCAGCAGGTCCCACAGGAACTCCATCAGGTCCCACAGGAACATCCAGCAGATCCCACAGGAACTCCATCGGGTCCCACAGGAACTCCATCGGGTCCCACAGGAATTCCATCGGGTCCCACAGGAACAGCCCCAGCTCCGGGAGCCGCTCTCTCTCCCCACAATTAACGAGACGCGGTTAATTACTGACCAGCACAGCCACCGCCTCTGCCAGCTGTGCCAGGTGGCTGCAGAGGGGGCACAGCCTGGGCTGGGCGGGGGGACACAGAGGTGCCACCCTCCCTGGGTCACTCCCAGCCGGGGGGGGGACACAGAGGTGCCACCTGTCACCCCCCAGGTCACTCAGGGCACCATGGCAGTGCCAGCTGTGGGGGGACACGCAGGTGCCACCTGTCACCCCCTGAGTTACTGAGTCACTCTGGCAGTGCCAGCTGGGGGGGTGACACGCAGGTGCCACCCTCCTTGGGTCACTCCCAGCTGGGGGGGGGACACGCAGGTGCCACCTGTCACCCCCTGAGTTACTGAGTCACTCTGGCAGTGCCAGCTGCAGGGGGGACACAGAGGTGCCACCTGTCACCCCCCGGGTCACTCGGGGCACCATGACAGTGCCAGCTGTGGGGGACACGCAGGTGCCACCTGTCACCCCTGGGTCACTGTCACAGCACGGTACTGGGGGGGACACATGAGGTGCCATCTGTCAGCCCCTGGGTCAACTCTGGCAGTGCCAGCTGGGGGGGTGACATGCAGGTGCACCCCTTGGGTCATCCCAGCTGTGGGGGCACACAGGTGCACTGTCACCCCCGGGTGTCACTACCGGGAATGTCCCTCGGGGGCTGGCGGGGGTCCAGGGCCAGCAAAGACATGTCTGTGTGCAGCAGAGAGGCCTTCGAGCTTGCGGGGCACAGGGGGGCACCGTCACGAGAACCTGCACTGGGGGCACTGGGATGGGCACTGGCAGACTGGGGAGAGCTGGCACGGGCATGGGGGCACTGGAACACGTTGGGGCTGGCACTGGAGGTTTACGTAGAGACTGGCTACGGGCACTGGGGGGCGCTGGGACTGGCATCTGGGGGGCACTGGGAGAGTCTGGGGTGGGCATGGATGGGCCTGGGGTGACTGGGAACGCAATTGGGGGCACCTGGGAGGGGGTTCTGGGTGGAACGGGCAGATACTGGGGGGCACTGGGAAGACTGCGGGCTGGGAGGGAGGAGTGGCACTGGGGGGCACTGGGTGGCCACTGGGAGCTACTGGAATGGGCACTGGGATGGGCAAGGGGGCATAAATGGGATGGGCACTGGGATGGGCACTGGATTGGCACAGGGGGCACTGGATGGGCACTGGGATGGGCACTGGGCAAGCGGGGTGGGCATTCGGGATGGGCACTGGATGGGGATGGGAGCACTGGATGAGCACGGAGATGGGCATTGGAGCACTGGATGGGCATTGGATGGCACTGATGGCTGGGGACAAACGGGATGGCACTGGGATGGGCACTGGAATGGCACAGGGGCACTTGGGAGGGCAAACTGGGATGCGCACATGGGGGCACTGGAATGGGCACTGGGATGGGCACGGGCACAGCTTCTGCCAGTGTGAGGGGGGTGAGCCCAGATGGTGACCTATGCACCCCAAGAGTTGCCAAGTCCGTGCCCCAGGGCAGGTTTGGGGTACCTGGAGCTCAACAGGAGAGCCTGAGCCACTGTCCAGCCCACGCCTGGCCACTGCGGCCCTGCCAAGTGAGTGGAGTTCAGGCCCCCGCAGGTAACAGCCTGGGACAGACAGACATAAGCGTCAGGGACAGACACACAGACACGGTCAGAGGACGTACACACAGACACCCTCAGGGATGGACAGACAGACACCATGAGGGACAGACACACAGACACGTCAGGGAACGGACACAAGAAACACCGTCAGGGACGGAGCACAACAGACAGGGTCAGGGACGGACAACAGACACGGTCAGGGATGGACCCACACAGACATGGTCAGGGATGGACACAAGTAACGACACGGTCAGGGATCGGAACACACAGACATGGTCACAGGGATGGACACACAGACAACAGGTCAGGGTATGGACACACAGACACGGTCAGCCGGACGGACACACAGACACAGTCAGGGATGGATCACACCAGACAATTTCAGGGACGGACACACAGACACACCATGGAAAGGATAAGGGATGGACACATCAGACACGGTCCAGGACTTGGACACACAACACGGTCAGGGAGACACCCAGACATTGTCAGGGAACGGACCACACAGACACGGTCAGTGGATGGACACACAGACACGGTCACGGGATGACACAATCAGTCAGACATGGTCAGGGACGGACTAGACAGACAACAGTCAGGGACGGACACACAGACATGGTCCAGGGAGGACAGACAGACACAGTCAGGGAACGGACACACAGACATGGTCAGGGAGCGGACAGACAGACACAGTCAGGGACGGACAGACGACACGGTCAGGGACGGACACACAATATTGTCAGGAAGGACAACACAGACACGGTCAGGGATGGACAACAGACAGGTCAGGGACGGACACACAGAACACGGTCAGGGACGGACACACAGCAGACATGGTCAGGGACGGACCAGCACAGACACCATAAGGGATGGACAGACAAGACACGGTCAGGGACGGACACGACAACAGACATTGTCCAAGGGATGGACACACAGACAGCCATAAGGGACGGACACAACAGACAGGTCAGTGAACGACACACAGACACACTCAGGGACGGACAGACAGATGCACCATTGAGGATGGACAACAGACACGGTCAGGGTACGGACACACAGACACCCTCAGGGACGGACACACAGACAGGGCAAGGGATGGACACACAGACCATCGGTCAGGGACCGGACACACAGACACCGTCAGGGAACGGACACACAGAAACAGGGTCAGGGACGACACACAGACAATTTCAGGGAACGGACACACAGACCGGTCAGGGACGTGACACACAGACACCGTAAGGGACGGACACACAGACGGGTCAGGGACGGAACCACAGAATGTCAGGGACGGACACACAGACACGGTCAGGGACAAGACACACAGACACGGGTCAGGGACGGACACACAGACACCGTCAGGGATGGCAACACACAGCACCGTCAGGGACGGACACACAGACACGGCAGGGATGGACACACAGACAACATGAGGGACGCGATCAGAGCAGACATTGTCGCAGGGCCGGACAACACAGACACCGTCAGGGATGGACACCAGACACGCGTCAGGGATGGAACCATGACACAGACACCGTCAGGGACAGACACACAGACATGGTAGGTAGGACACCAGACACCCAGACCACAGGGACGGGAGATGTGGAAACAGGCCTGGTACAGACAGACACGACTAGGACGGACACACAGACACGTCAGGGATGGAACACACAGACCAACCTCAGGGACGGACAGGCAGGACACTCAGACGACAACAGACGCCTCAGGGACCGACACCACAGACACTGTCAGGTGGCACAGAACTGAACAGGACAGGCAGACACGGTCAGGGGATGGACACAACAGACATCCGTCAGGGACTGGACACAGCAGACACCTCAGGGAAGACATCACACACGTCAGGGATGGAAACCACGCACCGTTCAGGGCACGGAACACACAGACACGTGTCGGAGGAACCCAGACACGCAGGAGACACACAGGTCAGTGCGATCGACAGCAGCATGGTCAGGGACTGGACACACAGACACCATCAGGGACTGGACACACAGACATTGTCAGGGACTGGACACACAACAGGTCAGGGCGGACAGGCGACAGACAGACGGACACACAGACACATGAGTGACGACACACAGACATTGTCAGGATGGGACACACAGACCCTGTCAGGATGGAAACACAGACAAACGGAGCAGGGCAGACACACAGACACGGTCAGGGACATGTACACACAGAAGCGCGTAGAGGACGGACACACAGACCACATGTCAGGGATTGGACACACAGACACGGTCAGGGACAGCACACCATCAGACAACCGTCAGGGACGGACAACTACAGACACCATGCAGGGACGGACAAGACAGACATTGCAGGGACGGACACACACAGACACGGTCGTGAACAGACACAGCAGACATTGTCAGGGACAGACACACAGAGCATTGTCAGGGAGTGGACACATGCAGACAGCCGTCAGGGACGGACACACAAGG
>NDFG01000103.1:240860-251905 GCA_002167245.1 Sporophila hypoxantha | reverse complement strand
GGACACACAGACACCATGAGGGACGGACAGACAGACATTGTCAGGGACGGACACACAGACACGGTCGGGACAGACACACAGACATTGTCAGGGACAGACACACAGACATTGTCAGGGATGGACACACAGACACCGTCAGGGACGGACACACAGACACCATGAGGGATGGACACACAGACAGGGTCAGGGACGGACACACAGACACCATGAGGGACGGACACACAGACACGGTCAGGGACGGACACACAGACATGGTCAGGGACGGACAGACAGACACCCAGCACCCACCAGGGACAGGGAGATGTGGAAACAGGCCTGGGGACAGACAGACACGGTCAGGGACGGACAGACAGACACCATGAGGGACGGACACACAGACACCATGAGGGACGGACACACAGACACCNAGGGACGGACACACAGACACCATGAGGGACGGACACACAGACACCATGAGGGATGGACACACAGACATTGTCAGGGACGGACACACAGACACCATGAGGGACGGACACACAGACACGGTCAGGGATGGACAGACAGACATTGTCAGGGACGGACACACAGACACAGTCGGGGACGGACACACAGACACCCAGCACCCCAGCAGGACCCCCTCAAAGAGGGGGAGATGTGGAAACAGGCCTGGGGACAGACAGACATGGTCAGGGACAGACACACAGACACGGTCAGGGACAGACACACAGACACGGTCAAGGACAGACACACAGACACGGTCAGGGACAGACACACAGACACACTCAGGGACAGACACACAGACATGGTCAGGGACAGACACACAGACACGGTCANGACACACAGACATGGTCAGGGACAGACACACAGACACGGTCAGGGACAGACACACAGACACACTCAGGGACAGACACACAGACACGGTCAAGGACAGACACACAGACACACTCAGGGACGGACACACAGACACCCAGCACCCCAGCAGGACCCCCTCAAGGAGGGGGAGATGTTGGAACCCACAGGGAACATTTCTCTGTCTGCTCTGCCCTGACTCTGACCCTCACTCATGGAGAAAGTTTCCTGGACTTCAAGCTAGACCAGAACCCACAAAAATGTGAAATAAATTATAGACAGCRGTGTAGGTGAGAAATTTTGGATTTGGGATTTTTAGTGTGCAAGATGGAGGGCACAGGGTGTCCTCCTGGACTTCTTCTTCATGGGTTTGGGTGGAATTTTGTAATTGGGCAGAAAAGTCAGCACTGGGAGCTCTTTGGGATCAGTTCTTGGGTTAAAAGGGAAAATAGGTGCTAAAATTCTTTGGGATCAGTTCTTGGGTTAAAAGGAGAAATAATCCAGGTGCCAAAAGGGGATCAGTTCTTTGGGATCAGTTATGGAATTAAAAGGTAAAATAATCTAGGTATCAAAAGGGGATCAGTCCTTTGGGATCAGTTCTTGGGTTAAAAGGGAAAATAATCCTTATTGGATTAAAAGGGAAAATAATCCAGGTGCCAAAAGGGGATCAGTTCTTTGGGATCAGTTCTTGGGTTAAAAGGGGAAATAATCCAGGTATCAAAAGGGGATCAGTTCTTTGGGATCAGTTATTTGGTTAAAAGGGAAAATAATCTTTATTGGATTAAAAGGGAAAATAATCCGGGTGCCAAAAGGAGATCAGTNATCTTTATTGGATTAAAAGGGAAAATAATCCGGGTGCCAAAAGGAGATCAGTTCTTTGGGATCAGTTATTTGGTTAAAAGGGAAAATAATTCTTATTGGATTAAAAGGGGAAATAATCCAGGTGCCAAAAGGGGATCAGTTCTTTGGGATCAGTTAAAGGAAAATAATCCAGGTGCCAAAAAGGGATCAGTTCTTTGGGATCAGTTCTTGGGTTAAAAGGGAAAATAATTTAGGTATCAAAAGGGGATCAATTCTTGGGTTAAAAGGGAAAATAATCCTTATTGGATTAAAAGGGGAAATAATCCGGGTGCCAAAAGGGGATCAGTTCTTTGGGATCAGTTATGGAATTAAAAGGGAAAATAATCCAGGTATCAAAAGGGGATCAGTTCTTTGGGATCAGTTATTGGATTAAAAGGGAAAATAATCTAGGTGTCAGTTCTTAATTGGATAGTTTAGTCTTAAAAGACCTTGGAACAAGAGACTGTTGGCCATTTTGTGCCTTGCTGCTGAGCTCACAGTAGTGAGACTGTTTTACTGAAATAATAAAGAAGAAATGATAAAGAAATAAGAATTTAAGAAATAATAGAGAAATAATAATTAAGGAAATAATAAAGAAGAAATGATAGAGAAATAATAATTTAAGAAATAATAAAGAAGAAAAAATAGAGAAATAATAACTTAAGAAATAATAAAGAAGACAATAGAGAAATAATAACTTAAGAAATAATAAAGAAAAAATAATAGAGAAATAATAACTTAAGAAATAATAAAGAAATAATAGAGAAATAATAATTTAAGAAATAATAAAGAAGAAATAATAGAGAAATAATAACTTAAGAAATAATAAAGAAATAATAGAGAAATAATAATTCAAGAAATAATAATTGAAGAAATAACAGAGAAATAATAATTTAAGAAATACTAAAGAAATAATAATTGAAGTAACAATAAAGAAGAAATAATAGAGAAATAATAATTAAGAAATAATAAAGAAATAATAATTCAAGAAATAATAAAGAAGAAATAATAGAGAAATAATAACTTAAGAAATAATAATTTAAGAAATAATAGAGAAATAATAACTTAAGAAATAATAATTTAAGAAATAATAAAGAAGAAATAATAAACAATAATAAAAAATATAATAAATAATACCCTGAGCCCAAACATGAACTCCCATCTCAAGTGCACAGGCAGAGAATGAGGAACCCTTCCCCACCCCGGGTGTGGCCCCAGCACCCAAAACCCTTTCCCGGACTGGATCACCCTCGCACCCGCGGCCCTGCAGTGCCACCCGCGGTGCCCCGGCCGTGCTGAGCCGTGCTGAGCCGTGCTCACCGCTCGCAGCTCCTGCTCCGAGAGCTGCCCCGGCCCCAGGCGCTGCAGGGCGCGGTCCAGCTGCTGGATCTCCAGGACGTGGCTGCGCAGGCGGCGCCGCAGCAGGAAGGCGGGCAGGTGAGGGGTCAGGAACAGCACCTGGCTCAGGGCTCTCTGTGCGGGACAAGGAGGGCACCTGTGGGGGCTGCAGCTCTCTTTGCTCACCTTCCCACCCAGCAAGGTGTCCTTCCCCAGGTGGATGAATGAATTTGAAATAAAATCAATGCCCAAGGTCTCTGCCACCCTCCCTTTAAAGGATGGACAAAAGCACAGGGACCTGTTTGGCTACAGCAAACTCAGATCTGAAATTTTAGAAACTTGAGTGCCACAATGGTGGCTCAGCCCTCCTGCAGGGCCAGCTGTGCTTCTGCTGGAGCAGGGATCCTGCACAAGGGGGGAGTTTTCCTCTGAAGCTCCAGGGGGAGATGTTCCAGGTCATACCTGGCTCAGGGCTCTCTGTGCAGGACAAGGAGGGCACCTGTGGGTGGCTGCAGCTCTCTTCGCCCACCTTCCCACCCAGCAAGGTGTCCTGCCCCAGGTGGAGGAGTGGATTGGAAATAAAATCTCTGCCACCCTCCCTTTAAATGATGGACAAAAGCACAGGGACCTGTTTGGTTACAGCAAGCTCAGATCTGAAATTTTAGAAACTTGAGTGGCTCAGCCCTGCTGCAGTGCCAGCTGTGCTTCTGCTGGAGCAGGGATCCTGCACAAGGGGGGTTTTCCTCTAAAGCTCCAAAAAGCTTTAGAGGAAAAAGCTCTAAAGGTCCAAAAGCTCTAAAGTAGATGGATGTTCCAGGTCATACCTGGCTCAGGGCTCTCTGTGMGGGACAAGGAGGGCACCTGTGGGGGGCTGCAGCTCTCTTTGCTCACCTTCCCACCCAGCAAGGTGTCCTGCCCCAGGTGGAGGAGTGAATTGGAAATAAAATCTCTGCCCACTCTTCCCCAGGTGGATGAATGAATTGGAAATGAAATCAATGCCCAAGGTCTCTGCCACCCTCCCTTTAAAGGATGGACAGGAGCACAGGGACCTGTTTGGCTACAGCAAGCTCAGATCTGAAATTTTAGAAACTTGAGTAGCTCAGCCCTGCTGCAGCGCCAGCTGTGCTTCTGCTGGAGCAAGGATCCTGCACAAGGGGGGAGTTTTCCTCTAAAGCTCCAAAAAGCTTTAGAGRAAAAAGCTCTAAAGGTCCAAAAGCTCTAAAGTAGATGGATGTTCCAGGTCATACCTGGCTCAGGGCTCTCTGTGCAGGACAAGGAGGGCACCTGTGGGGGGCTGCAGCTCTCTTCACCCACCTTCCCACCCAGCAAGGTGTCCTGCCCCAGGTGGAGGAGTGAATTGGAAATAAAATCGATGCCCAAGGTCTCTGCCAACCTCCCTTTAAATGATGGACAGGAGCACAGGGACCTGTTTGGCTACAGCAAACTCAGATCTGAAATTTTAGAAACTTGAGTGCCACAATGGTGGCTCAGCCCTCCTGCAGGGACAGCTGTGGCTCTGCTGGAGCAGGGATCCTGCACAACGGGGGAGCTTTCCTCTGCAGCTCCAAAAAGCTTTAGAGGAAAAAGCTCTAAAGGTCCAAAAGCTCTAAAGTAGATAGATGTTCCAGGTCATACCTGGCTCTGTGCAGGGACAAGGAGGGCACCTGTGGGGGGCTGCAGCTCTCTTCACCCACCTTCCAACCCAACAAGGTGTCCTGCCCCAGGTGGAGGAGTGAATTGGAAATAAAATCAATGCCCAAGGTCTCTGCCACCCTCCTTTAAAGGATGGACAGAAGCACAGGGACCTGTTTGGCTACAGCAAGCTCAGATCTGAAATTTTAGAAACTTGAGTGCCACAATGGTGGCTCAGCCCTGCTGCAGGGCCAGCTGTGCTTCTGCTGGAGCAGGGATCCTGCACAAGGGGGGAGTTTTCCTCTGCAGCTCCAGGGGGAGATGCTCCAGGTCATACCTGGTTCTGTGCATGACAAGGAGGGCACCTGTGGGGGGCTGCAGCTCTCTTCGCTCACCTTCCCACCCAACAAGGTGTCCTGCCCCAGGCCGATGAGTGAATTGGAAATAAAATCAATGCCACCCTTTAAATGATGGACAGCACAGGGACCTGTTTGGCTACAGCAAGCTCAGATCTGAAATTTTAGAAACTTGAGTGGCTCAGCCCTGCTGCAGTGCCAGCTGTGCTTCTGCTGGAGCAGGGATCCTGGACAAGGGGGGAGTTTTCCTCTGAAGCTCCAAAAAGCTTTTGAGAAAAAAGCTCTAAAGGTGCCAAAAGCTCTAACAAGTAGATGGATGTTCCAGTCATACCGGCTCAGGGCTCTCTGTGCACGACAAGGAGGGCACCTGTGGGGGCTGACTCTTCACTCACCTTCCCACCAGCAAGGTGTCCCCTTCCCCAGGTGTGAGGAGTGAATTGGAAATAAAATCACAATGCCAGGTCTCTGCCAGCCACTCCTTTAAATGATGGGACTGGCTTTGCTACAGCAAGCTTCCAGAATCTGAAATTTTTAGAAACCTTGAAGTGGCTGCAGCAGACACCTGAATTTTTCAAAACCAAGACAATTGCCATGAAGTTGTGAGCTTCTGGTATCACCCAATTTTTTGCTGTTTTTTGGTAATTTAGCACACACTGCAGTGAACCTCTGCAGAAAGTGGGAAAGATTCTTTTAAACGCTGCTGTTGCAGCATGTCTTTCAAAAAACACAAACAATATCATCCATCTTTTGTGACCTATTTTTGGGTTCATCTTGGGTTTCATTTTGTGACCATTTTAGCTCATCTTGGGTTCATTTTGTGACCATTTTGCTCATCTTGGTGCATTTTTGGACATTTTGCTATCTTGGGTGCATTTTTTGCCATTTTAGCTCATCTGGGTATTTGTGACCATTTTAGCTCATACTTGGGTGATTTTTGCCCATTTTAGCTCATCTTGGTTAATTTTTGACCATTTTGGCTCATCTTGGTTAATTTTGTGACCATTTTGGTTATATTTTGTGACCATTTTGGTTCATCTCAGGTTCATTTTTTTTACCATTTTTTTGACCATGCTGTTGTATTGTTAGATGGAAGGTCTGGAAGCTGACTGGCCATCTGAAGCCCCACTCAGATGATCCCATTCCCCCTGAATGCCCATTCAGCCCTTCACCTGCCACCTTGGCCCAGGCACCATCCAACCCAGCCTGGAACTCTTCAGGGATGGGGAAATCCCTCCCAGTGCCTCCCCACCTCCCACCGGGAGGAATTCCTTCCCAAATCCCCTCTGGATTCGTTCCCAGCAGCTCCACATCCTCCTCATGCTGGTGGCCCCCCAATTTGGGAGGCAGCACTGCAGGTGGGGTCTCACCTGAGCCCCCTCAATAAAAGAAAAAAACATTTGTTCCCAAAACAAACGGTGGCGCCCTTTACACTGCAGTCATTTAAAACCCAGTGTTTAAATAACATCACCAGACAGGCACACGACAGCACATAAGTGGCGGCAGCCAGAGCAGAAACTTACCACAAGTGGAATCACACACACAGGTATCCAGACACCAGGTTGCAAGTCACCAAATCTCCGCCACTAGGTTGAGGAGGGTCCGCAACCACAAGCGAGTAAGGATGAGAGTGACACGAGAAACACAACCCAGAAGTGTATCAGGGAGCCCCACAACTCGTACGAGGGTATTCGAACAGTCAAAAACAGACTCATGTGCGTAGGGGGGGATTCTGCATCATCACGGAAAATTTCCAAAGGCGCCAAGGCAATATCTAGCAGCTCCGTCTCCTCTGCGCCTAAATGGGGAATGTAGTATGTGGTGGCATACACCAATTTATTGGCCATGTTAGCTATGGAACACCTGAAACTTACACCACGTGATCACAGCCTGGAGCTGTCAGTTGTTACGCATCCGAGACGAATGAGAGAATCGCACGGGCACTATCTATACTCTGCGACTACGAAGCAAGCCATGTGGAGGTTCTAAGGACTAGGCCGATCATGGGCCACCTCGGCGTCGTGCAAACCCAATGAGTATATGAGCACGCCAGGGACAGACACGACCGAGCTAAGATCGAGCGCAACCAATCAAGACTCAGGTCCAAAAGCCTCAGGTTTGAGGCATTTTTCACACATAACATGGGCTGCCTTTAGTGGTCGAGAAGACTGGGATACTGTGGAGAGGCAATTTCACTCATTATTTAATATCCGTGGCATCGCCGGACCAACGGTACTTTGTGTCAGAGCCATGATGCGGTGCAGAGCAAAAAATAAACATGCCCTGGCTCCATCATGTCTGAGCCTACGCGCCTTGGAGAAATATATGAAATAAAACCAAACATAAGATGCCCTAGATCGCTAGCGATAGAGGAGAGTGAGTAAGATCTCCTGATGATGGGAGAAATAACAAGAAAGAATAAGAGAGAACACAAATAAACCCACTTATATCTACACCAATCTGTAAACTTGGCGAGACCTAACCACATTAAAATTATCTCCAAAATAGAGCACAATGACCCGGCCAAATATCTTAGAGAAGTGAGAGTAGACCGTACGAGCGATGTACCTAGGCAGGCGAGTAATGTACTCTATTGTAATCTCACGCTCGACACATATGTTTGGTACAATCTGAGGGTTTCTACATTAACTGAGATAGTACCATTTTCTATCTGCGCTTCATCAATGGAGGGTTAAATCTAGGCACTCATATTGATTAATAAGTTGTTGTCATTCGCATCTGCGCGTCACAACTTTTGTCGATTCACTAGTAATTGGTTTAATTGAACTTAGGACTATCACTGAGGTAAATTAACCACTATGAGAGATACGGACGCCCAGATCTACAAGGGCAGTGGCGCATTTCTTGAGCATCAATCGACCCATTGATGCAGGTCGACAAACGGAATAGAAGAGTTAACACGTTAGCATTCTAGTGATTATAAATAAAAGAATGAGGCGCAAAAATTAACAGTTGTTATGATCTCTCGCACACTACACAACCATAATTAATATGAAGCAATAGCATACTTACTCCAAATCTCTGAAAGTGTTAAGAAAACAATACTTCGCTATAAGGATGTCACCATGGCTGTTATAATAAATTGCTTATGCAAGAAGGTATCTCTTATCTTAGTGCTGTTAATTGGGTATGCACTACAAGATTAGAGTAGATTACCAGAGAATCTATCTCATCTATAAGAGACGAGGAAAAGACGCAGTGCCACACTTCGATTAAATACAGGCCTATACAAGGACCACTACCAAACAGTATACCACGGCTATGTCAATAGACATCTCGAGCGTGGTGTGAAGAGCTGTCTTGTTGAAAATAGAAATGGGAGGGAGCCTAAGTCATAAGTCCTTCGCGCCACTCTTGAGATATAACACCTAGAATCTGAATTGCGATGCAATATGATAACCCTATTCTATCTCACCGTTCTACCATCCCGTATCTAGAAACAGATCATGACGATTGACCAGTATCACACAACCTGCTAAAATTTTGCCTATCTCTTTCTCGGAGAATAAGTGTTATAAGTATTAATGAAGTATTTATCCAAGATTTACCATTAATCCCTAACTTGAGTATTAGACACCTTCTTGATAGTGTCAATTACTATTTTCTGCGTATCACACAGAGCTGTATAATAATAGATCTAGTATGACAATTCAAATATCACGATTTAACTACACCGAAATAAATGGACACAATCTGAGATTTCAAAACATTCTACCAGGATAGAATCTGAGATTTTCAAAACATTCCTCCTGAAGAAATGCTAAATCACCTTCATGAGTATTCATACATGTACACACCATGGACTAAGTCATAGCATCCTTTGAAAGTAGTATCTCACTTAAACAATATAATTATCCGCACACTGTTTATAACCTGTTATAGAAAAATTACAATTGCTACCTCTTAAAGCATGTCAATCCTTCCTGAAATTTCAACAAAACCCTGGGAAAAAGACATTTTTAAAGTGAAAGTAAGACGTTCCGCAGAGGAGGCTGTCCCTTGCTGTCCCAGTAACTGTAAATCCTGCTCTCCCACAGCTCTCAGTTCTTCGGACAGAACATACACTGTTCTTTCTTTTTTCCACCTTCTCTTTCATGCCACCAGCTTCTAATTTGCACTCTGAGCAAGGCCAGTAGCAAGGCAAAGATCAGAGAACTGCACACTAGAGCAAGTCTGAAATCATTTAATGCAAAGAGCAATATGCTATGGAGCTGAATAAGGCTATGAGGGACATGCAACATCAACAGCCATGTGATTCAATAGCACTTGAAGCATGAAGGATGTCATGAGGAGGGATGAAAGAAGCACACCCCAGGCAAATTCTTTTATTAACTCTAGTGAATCCTCCTGCATTCCTTCTACATCTCATCATCACCTTGGTGAGAATCACCTGCTGAAGCAAAATTGGACAGAGAATGGAAACACTGGCCTCAGCTAAAGGAAATGTCTCCACTCAGGAGGAAGGACGACCAGTGATGAACAATTGATAAAGGCTAGCAACAGAGCATCAGCACATGGGTTTTTTCATCTTCATCACCAAAAAAACAACAGAATCTGCAATGAATGACCGTCAGAGACATAAAACAAGGAACAGCTTGCTCTAGAAGCAGTTAAGCGCAACTACCAGACTATAAGGATAGTAGAAACATTCCGTCTGACGCACCTATAAAGACACTCCAGGCCTTGTCTGCCTGAGGAGTGTGCACGCGCGAGAGAAGAGGAGACGTTAAAGAAACAGCTGCCACGTCATTTTTTCCAAACTAGGATTCTCCATTAAGAGGAAGACATCCACGTAAAGACCTCTTTTTCCCCACAGGACTCCCTGCCTGGCTGGCTAGGAACAACACAGAAGCCAGCTCTGCCCTGCTTCTCTCCTCAACCCCTTTCCCTAAAACTCTAAACAAAATAAAAGCAGCCTGCTACTACACAGGCAGCCACAGCAATATAACGCTCCTGTTAACCATCGTCGATTTTGCAATGACTTATATTTTACCAAGTTTAAAGGCCTATAATATGGAAGAAAGAGGCAAGTCGTTGGTCAAAAGTTACCAGACCTTCCAAAAATGCCTGAACTCCACCATACCCTTAGGCGGTGCTTCAAAGCTTTCCTTTTTTTTAGCCATGTTGATCCTGGAACGCAACCCACACAGCTGATAGCAATCAATCACAGTGTTTTGGGCCTCCTGGCAGCAACACGCACAGCACAGCTTCTCTAAGCCGGTTTTTTTTTTTTGGCCTTCCAGCATGTTTGGCTAAGATAACCGCAATGGAAAAACACACAGACGCAAACCTGACAGAGGAGGGCCAATCAGAGCTACAGTGAGTACGAGCAGTAGAACAAACTTTCAGCATCACCCGTGAGAAAGCTCTTCAACATGAACAGCTCTGCGCCCAGCCTGACAGTGAAGGGCCAACACCAACCCTGCTCTCTATGAAGGGCTGTATCTCGGATCCAAGAGACTGCTTATGAAAAGAGAGGATGAAGCCTCCTGCCAATCCATACAAGGAAAGAGTGGTGCTGTTACCTCCCTGGCAGGCTCCAACTTCTGCACAGCAGCACCGGACTAAATTAACACAGTCTCACTAATTCCACTGTTTGTAAAATCTGGATTTTGGCAAATTTGAGAAGTGTCCAAACAATACAAATGGCAAAGAATCCTGCTTCACAAACTCCATCACTTCATTTGTTTTGACAGCTACAGTTTAGTATTGTATTTATCCTGAAGGTGCCAAAAGTCACCAGCGGGGATTTAAAGCAGCCAATAGACTCTACTGCAGCCAAAATGCTGCAGAATAGCAGATTACTAAAGTAATCAGATGGCCAAAACAAGTCAGAAGTGCCTGTGAGGACTTTAGGTGTGTTCTGTTTGTGAAATTTAAGGAGTAACAATCTGGTCATACACTTACCTTTCTGCTGTAAAGGGACACCCAAACAGGAGACAAAGAAGCATCATGCTGAAAGGAATTAAAGAGAAGAGCATCCTGGATAACAGTGCGACTTCAAGCTGATAGACTTCAAAATCCCTAACCATA
>NDFG01000103.1:197695-212288 GCA_002167245.1 Sporophila hypoxantha | reverse complement strand
TTGGCATGCCCCGTTTTGGAACACCCCACCCTATTTCAGATCCCCTTTTTTAGACCCACATGCTGGGATCCCTCATTTGGAACACAGAAATTCAGACTCCCCCTTTTTCTTGGGACACCCATTTTGGAACATCCCACTCTCTTTCAGACCCCCTTTTTTGGACCCACCCTGCTGGGATCCCTCATTTGGACCCAGATGGTTGGACTCCCCACCTCTTGGGACACCCCTTTTCAAAGCACCCCAAAATAGGGGCTTTTTCAGACCCACATGTTGGGACCCCCCCATTTGGGACACAGAAATTCAGACTCCCCCTTTTTCTTGGGACACGGAAATCCAGACTCCCCCTTTTCCTTGGGACACGGAAATTCAGACTCCCCCTTTTTCTTAGGACACAGAAATTCAGACTCCCCCTTTTTCTTGGGACACCCATTTCTGGAACACCCCACCCTCTTTCAGACCCCCTTTTTTTTGGACCCACCCCTGGGACCCCTTTTGGGACCCAGATATTCACACTCCCCCATCAGTCCCCCTTTTTCTTGAGATACCCCTTTTTGGAACATCCTCAAAAAAAGTGGCTTTTTCAGACCCCCTTTTCTGGACCCACCTGCTGGGACCCTCCATTTCTGACCCAGATATTCACACTCCCCCATCAGCACCCCTCTTTTTTGAGATACCCCATTTTGGAACATCCCACCCTATTTCAGATCCACTTCTTTTGGACCCACCTCTTGGGACCCCCCATTTGGGACCCAGATATTCACACTCCCCCATCAGCACCCCTCTTTTTTGAGATACCCCATTTTGGAACATCCCACCCTATTTCAGATCCACTTCTTTTGGACCCACCTCTTGGGACCCCCCATTTGGGACCCAGATATTCACACTCCCCCATCAGCACCCCTCTTTTTTGAGATACCCCATTTTGGAACATCCCACCCTATTTCAGATCCACTTCTTTTGGACCCACCTCTTGGGACCCCCCATTTGGGACCCAGATATTCACACTCCCCCATCAGCACCCCTCTTTTTTGAGATACCCCATTTTGGAACATCCCACCCTATTTCAGATCCACTTCTTTTGGACCCACCTCTTGGGACCCCCCATTTGGGACCCAGATATTCACACTCCCCCATCAGCACCCCTCTTTTTTGAGATACCCCATTTTGGAACATCCCACCCTATTTCAGATCCACTTCTTTTGGACCCACCTCTTGGGACCCCCCATTTGGGACCCAGATATTCACACTCCCCCATCAGCACCCCTCTTTTTTGAGATACCCCATTTTGGAACATCCCACCCTATTTCAGATCCACTTCTTTTGGACCCACCTCTTGGGACCCCCCATTTGGGACCCAGATATTCACACTCCCCCATCAGCACCCCTCTTTTTTGAGATACCCCATTTTGGAACATCCCACCCTATTTCAGATCCACTTCTTTTGGACCCACCTCTTGGGACCCCCCATTTGGGACCCAGATATTCACACTCCCCCATCAGCACCCCTCTTTTTTGAGATACCCCATTTTGGAACATCCCACCCTATTTCAGATCCACTTCTTTTGGACCCACCTCTTGGGACCCCCCATTTGGGACCCAGATATTCACACTCCCCCATCAGCACCCCTCTTTTTTGAGATACCCCATTTTGGAACATCCCACCCTATTTCAGATCCACTTCTTTTGGACCCACCTCTTGGGACCCCCCATTTGGGACCCAGATATTCACACTCCCCCATCAGCACCCCTCTTTTTTGAGATACCCCATTTTGGAACATCCCACCCTATTTCAGATCCACTTCTTTTGGACCCACCTCTTGGGACCCCCCATTTGGGACCCAGATATTCACACTCCCCCATCAGCACCCCTCTTTTTTGAGATACCCCATTTTGGAACATCCCACCCTATTTCAGATCCACTTCTTTTGGACCCACCTCTTGGGACCCCCCATTTGGGACCCAGATATTCACACTCCCCCATCAGCACCCCTCTTTTTTGAGATACCCCATTTTGGAACATCCCACCCTATTTCAGATCCACTTCTTTTGGACCCACCTCTTGGGACCCCCCATTTGGGACCCAGATATTCACACTCCCCCATCAGCACCCCTCTTTTTTGAGATACCCCATTTTGGAACATCCCACCCTATTTCAGATCCACTTCTTTTGGACCCACCTCTTGGGACCCCCCATTTGGGACCCAGATATTCACACTCCCCCATCAGCACCCCTCTTTTTTGAGATACCCCATTTTGGAACATCCCACCCTATTTCAGATCCACTTCTTTTGGACCCACCTCTTGGGACCCCCCATTTGGGACCCAGATATTCACACTCCCCCATCAGCACCCCTCTTTTTTGAGATACCCCATTTTGGAACATCCCACCCTATTTCAGATCCACTTCTTTTGGACCCACCTCTTGGGACCCCCCATTTGGGACCCAGATATTCACACTCCCCCATCAGCACCCCTCTTTTTTGAGATACCCCATTTTGGAACATCCCACCCTATTTCAGATCCACTTCTTTTGGACCCACCTCTTGGGACCCCCCATTTGGGACCCAGATATTCACACTCCCCCATCAGCACCCCTCTTTTTTGAGATACCCCATTTTGGAACATCCCACCCTATTTCAGATCCACTTCTTTTGGACCCACCTCTTGGGACCCCCCATTTGGGACCCAGATATTCACACTCCCCCATCAGCACCCCTCTTTTTTGAGATACCCCATTTTGGAACATCCCACCCTATTTCAGATCCACTTCTTTTGGACCCACCTCTTGGGACCCCCCATTTGGGACCCAGATATTCACACTCCCCCATCAGCACCCCTCTTTTTTGAGATACCCCATTTTGGAACATCCCACCCTATTTCAGATCCACTTCTTTTGGACCCACCTCTTGGGACCCCCCATTTGGGACCCAGATATTCACACTCCCCCATCAGCACCCCTCTTTTTTGAGATACCCCATTTTGGAACATCCCACCCTATTTCAGATCCACTTCTTTTGGACCCACCTCTTGGGACCCCCCATTTGGGACCCAGATATTCACACTCCCCCATCAGCACCCCTCTTTTTTGAGATACCCCATTTTGGAACATCCCACCCTATTTCAGATCCACTTCTTTTGGACCCACCTCTTGGGACCCCCCATTTGGGACCCAGATATTCACACTCCCCCATCAGCACCCCTCTTTTTTGAGATACCCCATTTTGGAACATCCCACCCTATTTCAGATCCACTTCTTTTGGACCCACCTCTTGGGACCCCCCATTTGGGACCCAGATATTCACACTCCCCCATCAGCACCCCTCTTTTTTGAGATACCCCATTTTGGAACATCCCACCCTATTTCAGATCCACTTCTTTTGGACCCACCTCTTGGGACCCCCCATTTGGGACCCAGATATTCACACTCCCCCATCAGCACCCCTCTTTTTTGAGATACCCCATTTTGGAACATCCCACCCTATTTCAGATCCACTTCTTTTGGACCCACCTCTTGGGACCCCCCATTTGGGACCCAGATATTCACACTCCCCCATCAGCACCCCTCTTTTTTGAGATACCCCATTTTGGAACATCCCACCCTATTTCAGATCCACTTCTTTTGGACCCACCTCTTGGGACCCCCCATTTGGGACCCAGATATTCACACTCCCCCATCAGCACCCCTCTTTTTTGAGATACCCCATTTTGGAACATCCCACCCTATTTCAGATCCACTTCTTTTGGACCCACCTCTTGGGACCCCCCATTTGGGACCCAGATATTCACACTCCCCCATCAGCACCCCTCTTTTTTGAGATACCCCATTTTGGAACATCCCACCCTATTTCAGATCCACTTCTTTTGGACCCACCTCTTGGGACCCCCCATTTGGGACCCAGATATTCACACTCCCCCATCAGCACCCCTCTTTTTTGAGATACCCCATTTTGGAACATCCCACCCTATTTCAGATCCACTTCTTTTGGACCCACCTCTTGGGACCCCCCATTTGGGACCCAGATATTCACACTCCCCCATCAGCACCCCTCTTTTTTGAGATACCCCATTTTGGAACATCCCACCCTATTTCAGATCCACTTCTTTTGGACCCACCTCTTGGGACCCCCCATTTGGGACCCAGATATTCACACTCCCCCATCAGCACCCCTCTTTTTTGAGATACCCCATTTTGGAACATCCCACCCTATTTCAGATCCACTTCTTTTGGACCCACCTCTTGGGACCCCCCATTTGGGACCCAGATATTCACACTCCCCCATCAGCACCCCTCTTTTTTGAGATACCCCATTTTGGAACATCCCACCCTATTTCAGATCCACTTCTTTTGGACCCACCTCTTGGGACCCCCCATTTGGGACCCAGATATTCACACTCCCCCATCAGCACCCCTCTTTTTTGAGATACCCCATTTTGGAACATCCCACCCTATTTCAGATCCACTTCTTTTGGACCCACCTCTTGGGACCCCCCATTTGGGACCCAGATATTCACACTCCCCCATCAGCACCCCTCTTTTTTGAGATACCCCATTTTGGAACATCCCACCCTATTTCAGATCCACTTCTTTTGGACCCACCTCTTGGGACCCCCCATTTGGGACCCAGATATTCACACTCCCCCATCAGCACCCCTCTTTTTTGAGATACCCCATTTTGGAACATCCCACCCTATTTCAGATCCACTTCTTTTGGACCCACCTCTTGGGACCCCCCATTTGGGACCCAGATATTCACACTCCCCCATCAGCACCCCTCTTTTTTGAGATACCCCATTTTGGAACATCCCACCCTATTTCAGATCCACTTCTTTTGGACCCACCTCTTGGGACCCCCCATTTGGGACCCAGATATTCACACTCCCCCATCAGCACCCCTCTTTTTTGAGATACCCCATTTTGGAACATCCCACCCTATTTCAGATCCACTTCTTTTGGACCCACCTCTTGGGACCCCCCATTTGGGACCCAGATATTCACACTCCCCCATCAGCACCCCTCTTTTTTGAGATACCCCATTTTGGAACATCCCACCCTATTTCAGATCCACTTCTTTTGGACCCACCTCTTGGGACCCCCCATTTGGGACCCAGATATTCACACTCCCCCATCAGCACCCCTCTTTTTTGAGATACCCCATTTTGGAACATCCCACCCTATTTCAGATCCACTTCTTTTGGACCCACCTCTTGGGACCCCCCATTTGGGACCCAGATATTCACACTCCCCCATCAGCACCCCTCTTTTTTGAGATACCCCATTTTGGAACATCCCACCCTATTTCAGATCCACTTCTTTTGGACCCACCTCTTGGGACCCCCCATTTGGGACCCAGATATTCACACTCCCCCATCAGCACCCCTCTTTTTTGAGATACCCCATTTTGGAACATCCCACCCTATTTCAGATCCACTTCTTTTGGACCCACCTCTTGGGACCCCCCATTTGGGACCCAGATATTCACACTCCCCCATCAGCACCCCTCTTTTTTGAGATACCCCATTTTGGAACATCCCACCCTATTTCAGATCCACTTCTTTTGGACCCACCTCTTGGGACCCCCCATTTGGGACCCAGATATTCACACTCCCCCATCAGCACCCCTCTTTTTTGAGATACCCCATTTTGGAACATCCCACCCTATTTCAGATCCACTTCTTTTGGACCCACCTCTTGGGACCCCCCATTTGGGACCCAGATATTCACACTCCCCCATCAGCACCCCTCTTTTTTGAGATACCCCATTTTGGAACATCCCACCCTATTTCAGATCCACTTCTTTTGGACCCACCTCTTGGGACCCCCCATTTGGGACCCAGATATTCACACTCCCCCATCAGCACCCCTCTTTTTTGAGATACCCCATTTTGGAACATCCCACCCTATTTCAGATCCACTTCTTTTGGACCCACCTCTTGGGACCCCCCATTTGGGACCCAGATATTCACACTCCCCCATCAGCACCCCTCTTTTTTGAGATACCCCATTTTGGAACATCCCACCCTATTTCAGATCCACTTCTTTTGGACCCACCTCTTGGGACCCCCCATTTGGGACCCAGATATTCACACTCCCCCATCAGCACCCCTCTTTTTTGAGATACCCCATTTTGGAACATCCCACCCTATTTCAGATCCACTTCTTTTGGACCCACCTCTTGGGACCCCCCATTTGGGACCCAGATATTCACACTCCCCCATCAGCACCCCTCTTTTTTGAGATACCCCATTTTGGAACATCCCACCCTATTTCAGATCCACTTCTTTTGGACCCACCTCTTGGGACCCCCCATTTGGGACCCAGATATTCACACTCCCCCATCAGCACCCCTCTTTTTTGAGATACCCCATTTTGGAACATCCCACCCTATTTCAGATCCACTTCTTTTGGACCCACCTCTTGGGACCCCCCATTTGGGACCCAGATATTCACACTCCCCCATCAGCACCCCTCTTTTTTGAGATACCCCATTTTGGAACATCCCACCCTATTTCAGATCCACTTCTTTTGGACCCACCTCTTGGGACCCCCCATTTGGGACCCAGATATTCACACTCCCCCATCAGCACCCCTCTTTTTTGAGATACCCCATTTTGGAACATCCCACCCTATTTCAGATCCACTTCTTTTGGACCCACCTCTTGGGACCCCCCATTTGGGACCCAGATATTCACACTCCCCCATCAGCACCCCTCTTTTTTGAGATACCCCATTTTGGAACATCCCACCCTATTTCAGATCCACTTCTTTTGGACCCACCTCTTGGGACCCCCCATTTGGGACCCAGATATTCACACTCCCCCATCAGCACCCCTCTTTTTTGAGATACCCCATTTTGGAACATCCCACCCTATTTCAGATCCACTTCTTTTGGACCCACCTCTTGGGACCCCCCATTTGGGACCCAGATATTCACACTCCCCCATCAGCACCCCTCTTTTTTGAGATACCCCATTTTGGAACATCCCACCCTATTTCAGATCCACTTCTTTTGGACCCACCTCTTGGGACCCCCCATTTGGGACCCAGATATTCACACTCCCCCATCAGCACCCCTCTTTTTTGAGATACCCCATTTTGGAACATCCCACCCTATTTCAGATCCACTTCTTTTGGACCCACCTCTTGGGACCCCCCATTTGGGACCCAGATATTCACACTCCCCCATCAGCACCCCTCTTTTTTGAGATACCCCATTTTGGAACATCCCACCCTATTTCAGATCCACTTCTTTTGGACCCACCTCTTGGGACCCCCCATTTGGGACCCAGATATTCACACTCCCCCATCAGCACCCCTCTTTTTTGAGATACCCCATTTTGGAACATCCCACCCTATTTCAGATCCACTTCTTTTGGACCCACCTCTTGGGACCCCCCATTTGGGACCCAGATATTCACACTCCCCCATCAGCACCCCTCTTTTTTGAGATACCCCATTTTGGAACATCCCACCCTATTTCAGATCCACTTCTTTTGGACCCACCTCTTGGGACCCCCCATTTGGGACCCAGATATTCACACTCCCCCATCAGCACCCCTCTTTTTTGAGATACCCCATTTTGGAACATCCCACCCTATTTCAGATCCACTTCTTTTGGACCCACCTCTTGGGACCCCCCATTTGGGACCCAGATATTCACACTCCCCCATCAGCACCCCTCTTTTTTGAGATACCCCATTTTGGAACATCCCACCCTATTTCAGATCCACTTCTTTTGGACCCACCTCTTGGGACCCCCCATTTGGGACCCAGATATTCACACTCCCCCATCAGCACCCCTCTTTTTTGAGATACCCCATTTTGGAACATCCCACCCTATTTCAGATCCACTTCTTTTGGACCCACCTCTTGGGACCCCCCATTTGGGACCCAGATATTCACACTCCCCCATCAGCACCCCTCTTTTTTGAGATACCCCATTTTGGAACATCCCACCCTATTTCAGATCCACTTCTTTTGGACCCACCTCTTGGGACCCCCCATTTGGGACCCAGATATTCACACTCCCCCATCAGCACCCCTCTTTTTTGAGATACCCCATTTTGGAACATCCCACCCTATTTCAGATCCACTTCTTTTGGACCCACCTCTTGGGACCCCCCATTTGGGACCCAGATATTCACACTCCCCCATCAGCACCCCTCTTTTTTGAGATACCCCATTTTGGAACATCCCACCCTATTTCAGATCCACTTCTTTTGGACCCACCTCTTGGGACCCCCCATTTGGGACCCAGATATTCACACTCCCCCATCAGCACCCCTCTTTTTTGAGATACCCCATTTTGGAACATCCCACCCTATTTCAGATCCACTTCTTTTGGACCCACCTCTTGGGACCCCCCATTTGGGACCCAGATGGTTGGACTCCCCACCTCTCGGGACACCCCTTTTCAAAGCACCCCAAAAATAGGGGGTTTTTTAGACCTCCTTTTTTAGACCCACATGCTGGGACCCCCCATTTGGGACACAGAAATTCAGACTCCCCCTTTTTCTTGGGACAGGGAAATTCAGACTCCCCCTTTTTCTTGGGACACCCCACCCTCTTTCAGACCCCTTTTTTTGACCCACCCCTTGGGACCCCTTTTGGGACCCAGATATTCACACTCCCCCAGCAGCCCCCCTTTTTCTTGGGACACCCCTTTTTGCAACACCCCCAAAAAAGTGGCTTTTTCAGACCCCCTTTTCTGGACCCACCTGCTGGGACTCTCCATTTCTGACCCAGATATTCACACTCCCCCAGCAGCACCCCTCTTTTTTGAGATACCTCATTTTGGAACATCCCACCCTCTTTCAGATCCACTTCTTTTGGACCCACCCTGCTGGGACCCCTCATTTGGACCCAGATGGTTGGACTCCCCACCTCTTGGGACACCCCTTTTCAAAATACCCCAAAAATAGGGGCTTTTTCAGACCCCCTTTTTTAGACCCACATGTTGGGACCCCCCATTTGGGACACAGAAATTCAGACTCCCCCTTTTTCTTAGGACACAGAAATTCAGACTCCCCCTTTTCCTTGGGACACGGAAATTCAGACTCCCCCTTTTTCTTGGGACACCCATTTCTAGAACACCCCACCCTCTTTCAGTCCCCTTTTTTTTGGACCCACCCCCTGGGACCCCTTTTGGGACCCAGATATTCACACTCCCCCAGCAGCCCCCCTCTTTTTTGAGATACCCCATTTTGGAACACCCCACCCTCTTTCAGACCCCCTTTTTTGGACCCACCTCTTGGGATCCCTCATTTGGGACCCAGATATTTGGACTCCCCACCTCTCGGGACACCCCTTTTCAAAGTACCCCAAAAATAGGGGCTTTTTCAGACCCCCTTTTTTAGACCCACATGCTGGGACCCCCCCATTTGGGACACAGAAATTCAGACTCCCCCTTTTTCTTGGGACAGGGAAATTCAGACTCCCCCTTTTTCTTGGGACACCCATTTCTGGAACACCCCACCCTCTTTCAGACCCCTTTTTTTTGACCCACCCCCTGGGACCCCTTTTGGGACCCAGATATTCACACTCCCCCATCAGCCTCCCTTTTTCTTGGGACACCCCTTTTTGGAACACCCCCAAAAAAAGTGGCTTTTTCAGACCCCCTTTTCTGGACCCACCTGCTGGGACTCTCCATTTCTGACCCAGGTATTCACACTCTCCCATCAGCACCCCTCTTTTTTGAGATACCCCATTTTGGAACACCCCACTCTCTTTCAGATCCACCCACCCTGCTGGGATCCCTCACTTGGGACACAGATATTTGGACTCCCCACCTCTTGGGACACCCCTTTTCAAAGCACCCCAAAAATAGGGGGGGTTTCAGACCCCCTTTTTTAGACCCACATGCTGGGACCCCCCATTTGGGACACAGAAATTCAGACTCCCCCTTTTTCTTGGGACACGGAAATTCAGACTCCCCCTTTTTCTTGGGACACGGAAATTCAGACTCCCCCTTTTTCTTGGGACACCCCACCCTCTTTCAGACCCCTTTTTTTGGACCCACCTCTTGGGATCCCTCATTCGGGACCCAGATGTTTGGACTCCCCACCTCTCGGGACACCCCTTTTCAAACTATCCCAAAAACAGAGGGTTTTTCAGACCTCCTTTTTTAGACCCACATGCTGGGACCCCCAGTTTGGGACACAGAAATTCAGACTCCCCCTTTTTCTTGGGACACCCATTTCTGGAACACCTCACCCTCTTTCAGACCCCTTTTTTTTGACCCACCCCCTGGGATCCCTTTTGGGACCCAGAAATTCACACTCCCCCATGAGCTCCCCTTTTTCTTGGGACACCCCTTTTTGGAACACCCCACCCTCTTTCAGACCCCTTCCCTTTTTTTGGGACCCACCTGCTGGGACCCCCCATTTGNAAGGGAGGCAAAAAGGGGGGCAGAGATGCTGAGGGGAGGCTGAAGGGAGGGCAGGCAGAGATGGGGCAGAAAGGGGGGCAGAGGGGAGGCAAGGCTGACATTAGGCAGAGCTGAGGCTGAGGGGAGGCTGGGATGGTGCAGAGATGGGGCAGAGATGAGGCAGAGGTGGGGCTGAGGTGATACAGAGATAAGGCAGAGATGAAGCAGAGATGGGGCAGAAAGGGAGTAGAATAGGGGGCAGAATAGGGGAGCCAGAGATGAAGCAGAGATGGGGCAGAAGGGAGGGCTGAGGGGTGAGACAGGGGAGCCAGAGGTGAGGGAAGGGAGAAGTGAGGCAGAGGGGAGAGGAAGCAGAGATGAGGCTGAGGTGGGGCAAAGATGGGGCAGAAGGGAGATAAGACAGAGATGACGCAGAGATGAAGCAGAGATGAGGCTGAGGGGAGCCAGAGGGGAGATGAGGCAGAGGTGGGGCTGAGGGGAGGCAGAGAGAGGCAGAGATGACACAGGGGACACAGAGATGAGGCAGGGGGAGATGAGGCAGAGGTGGGGCTGAGGGGAGGCAGAGGTGACACAGGGGACACAGAGATGAGGCAGAGGGGAGCCAGAGGGGAGATGAGGCAGACAAGAGGCAGAGATGAGGCAGAAGGGAGGTAGAAGGAGGGGCAGAGTGGAGGGCAGAAGGGAGGCAGAGGGGAGATGGGGCAGAGATGGGGCTGAGGGGAGGGTGAGGTGATGCAGAGATAAGGCAGAGATGAGGCACGGATGAGGCAGAAATGAGGCTGAGAGGAGACGAGGCAGAAATGAGGCTGAGGAGAGGGCACAGCTGGGGCAGAGGGGAGACAGAGATGAGACTGAGATGAGGCAGGGATGAGGCTTAGGGGAAGCAGAGGGGAGCCTGAGGTGATGCAGAGAGGAGGCTGAGGTGACATGAGGCAAAGATGGGGCTGAGGGGAGGCAGACATGAAGCACAGGCAAGGCAGGGATGAGGCTGAGGGGAGATGAGGCAGAGATAGGGCAAAGATGAGGCACAGGGGAGGCAGGAGTGAGGCTGAGGGGATATAAGGGAGAGATAAGGCAGAGATGGGGCAGAGATGGGGTTGAGGGGAGATGAGGCAGAGACAGGGCAGACATAAGGCTGAAGTGAGGCAGTGATGAGGCAGAGATGGGGCAGGGATGAGGCTGAGGGGATACAAGGGAGAGATAAGGCAGAAAGGGGGCAGAGATGGGGCAGATGAGGCTGAGATAAGGCAGAGATAAGGCAGAGATGGGGCAGAGATGGGGCCCAGGTGGTGCAGCGATGAGGCTGAGGGGAGATAAGGCAGAGATGGGGCAGAGATGGGGCCCAGGTGGTGCAGGGATGAGGCAGAGATAGGGCAGGGATGAGGCTGAGGGGATATAAGGGAGAGATAAGGCAGAAAGGGGGCAGAGATGAGGCGGAGATGGGGCAGAGATGGGGCAGAGATGGGGCAGAGATGGGGCAGAGATGGGGCAGAGATGGGGCAGAGATAAGGCAGAGATAAGGCAGAGATAAGGCAGAGATAAGGCAGAGATAGATAAGGCAGAGATAGATAAGGCAGAGATGGGGCAGAGATAAGGCAGAGATGGGGCAGAGATAAGGCAGAGATGGGGCAGATGAGGCAGAGATAAGGCAGAGATAAGGCAGAGATAAGGCAGAGATAAGGCAGAGATGGGGCCCAGGTGGTGCAGGGATGGGGCAGAGATGAAAAGGCAGAGAAAAGGCAGAGATAAGGCAGAGATAAGGCAGAGATAAGGCAGAGATAAGGCAGAGCTAAGGCAGAGAATAAAGGCAGAGATAAGTTGCAGAGATACAGGCAGAGATAGGCAGAGATGAAGGCTTGAAATGAGGCTGAGATGAGGCCTGAGATATAGGCTGAGGTACGGCTGAGGTAAAGGCTGAGGTAAAGGCTGAGGTAAAGGCCTGAGGTAAGGCAGAGATAAGGGCAGAGATAAGCAGATGAGGCTGAGATAAGGCAGAGAAAGGCAATGAGGCTGAGATAAGGCAGAGATAAGGCAGAGATGAGGCCCAGCGCGCGAGGGCTCCCACGCTGACCTGGCGGCAGGCGCTCCATGTTCCCGGTACGGGGAGCTGCTGCGGGCTCAGCTGCAGCTGGGCCATCCTGGCCCGGATCCTCCTGATCTCCTGCACCTCCAGGAATCAGGGCCTGCACCCCCTGCAGGGACAGGGCTCCTCAGACACTGCCCGGCAAGGGACCAGCTGCCCACCGCTCCAAAACATGCCGCGTCCTGGACCTCTTTGGCGCTAACTATGTTTGGGCTCGCCTTTTTCAAGCACCCACCCCTTGGCATGCCCCGTTTTGGAACACCCCACCCTATTTCAGATCCACTTCTTTTGGACCCACCCTGCTGGGATCCCTCACTTGGGACCCAGATGGTTGGACTCCCCACCTCTCGGGACACCCCTTTTCAAAATACCCCAAAAATAGGGGCTTTTTTAGACCCACATGTTGGAACCCCCCATTTGGGACACAGAAATTCAGACTCCCCCTTTTTCTTGGGACACCCCTTTTTGGAACACCCCCCAAAAAAGTGGCTTTTTCAGACCCCCTTTTCTGGACCCACCTGTTGGGACCCTCCATTTCTGAGCCAGATATTCACACTCCCCCATCAGCACCCCTCTTTTTTGAGATACCCCATTTTGGAACACCCCACCCTCTTTCAGATCCCATTTTTTGGACCCACCCTGCTGGGATCCCTCATTTGGGACCCAGATATTTGGACTCCCCACCTCTTGGGACACCCCTTTTCAAAATACCCCAAAAATAGGGGCTTTTTCAGATCCCCTTTTTTAGACCCACATGTTGGGACCCCCCATTTGGGACAAAGAAATTCAGACTCCCCCTTTTTCTTGGGACACAGAAATTCAGACTCCCCCTTTTTCTTGGGACACCCATTTCTGGAACACCTCACCCTCTTTCAGACCCCCTTTTTTGGACCCACCTCTTGGGATCCCTCATTTGGGACCCAGATGGTTGGACTCCCCACCTCTCGGGACACCCCTTTTCAAAATACCCCAAAAATAGGGGGTTTTTCAGACCCCCTTTTTTAGACCCACATGCTGGGACCCCCCATTTGGGACACAGAAATTCAGACTCCCCCTTTTTCTTGGGACACAGAAATTCAGACTCCCCCTTTTTCTTGGGACACCCCTATTTAGAACACCCCCAAAAAAAGTGGCTTTTTCAGACCCCCTTTTCTGGACCCACCTGCTGGGACCCTCCATTTCTGACCCAGGTATTCACACTCCCCCATCAGCACCACTCTTTTTTTTGAGATACCCCATTTTGGAACATCCCACCCTATTTCAGATCCACTTCTTTTGGACCCACCCTGCTGGGATCCCTCACTTGGGACACAGATATTTGGACTCCCCACCTCTTGGGACACCCCTTTTCAAAATACCCCAAAAATAGGGGGGTTTTCAGACCTCCTTTTTTAGACCCACATGCTGGGACCCCCCATTTGGGACACAGAAATTCACACTCCCCCTTTTTCTTAGGACACAGAAATTCACTCCCCCTTTTTCTTGGGACACAGAAATTCAGACTCCCCCTTTTCCTTGGGACACGGAAATCCAGACTCCCCCTTTTTCTTGGGACACCCATTTCTGGAACACCCCACCCTCTTTCAGACCCCCTTTTTTGGACCCACCTCTTGGGATCCCTCATTCGGGACCCAGATGGTTGGACTCCCCACCTCTTGGGACACCCCTTTTCAGAGTACCCCAAAAATAGGGGGATTTTCAGACCCACATGCTGGGACCCCCCCATTTGGGACACAGAAATTCACACTCCCCCTTTTTCTTGGGACACGGAAATCCAGACTCCCCCTTTTCCTTGGGACACCCATTTCTGGAACACCCCACCCTCTTTCAGACCCCTTTTTTTTGGCCCACCCCCTGGCACCCCTTTTGGGACCCAGATATTCACACTCCCCCATCAGCCCCCCTTTTTCTTGGGACACCCCTTTTTGGAACACCCCACCCTCTTTCAGACCCCTTCCCTTTTTTTGGGACCCACCTGCTGGGACCCCCCATTTGAGATATCACACTCCCTCCATTACCCTACCCCATTTTCCTTGGAGCTCCCCTTTTCTGGAACACCCCACCCGTGCTTTCAGCTCTCCCCGCACCCCCATTCTTTGGGACCCTCCTCTTATCTCTCTCTTAT
>NDFG01000103.1:176624-190568 GCA_002167245.1 Sporophila hypoxantha | reverse complement strand
CCCTCTGTAACCCTTGTCCACCCCTAAGCCCCTCCCACCCTATTAGCTCCTCCCACCCCACAGCCTCCCACCCCTATAGCTCCTCCCACCCCAAGGCCCCTTCAACCTCCAATAGCCCCTCCCACCCCTATAGCCGCCTCCATCCCAAAGCTTCCCTCCACCCCTTAGCCCTCCCACCCCACAGCCCCTCCCCTGATATAAGGCCCCTCCCACGATTATAGCCCCTCCCCACCCCATAGCCTCCCATTCTCAAAGCCCCACCCCACCCCCATAAGCCCCTTCCATTCTCAAAGCCCCACCCACCCCATAGCCCCTCCCATTCTCAAAGCCCCACCCACCCCCATAGCCCACCCACCCTCCATTGCCCCTCCCACCCATTTAGCCCCTCGCCCTCCCAGACCCCCGCCCATCCAAAGCTCCTTCCACCCCAAGCCCCTCCTATTCTCAAAGCCTCTCCCCACCTTCATAACCCCCCCACCTCATAACCCTGGTCCACCCCAAAGCCCCTCCCACCCCCGATAGCCCCTCCCCACCCCAAGCCCCTCCCATCCCTAAAGCCTCTCCCACCTTCATAACCCTGCCCCACCCTAAAGCCCCTCCCACCCACCATAGCCCCCATCACCATAGCCCCTCCCACCCCTTGTAGCCCCTCCTCACCCCAGGCTCCTCGCCACCTCCATAGCCCCTCCCATTCTCAAGCCCCCATTCCATCCCTAAAGACCCCTCCCACCCATAACCCCGCCCACCTCATAAACCCTGTCCACCCCCCTTTTAGCCCCTCCCACCCTTGTAGGCCCTCCCACCCAAGCCCCGCCCACCCTGTAACCCCTCCATCCAAAGCTCCTCCCATTCTTAAAGCCCCTCCTCACTCCAAGCCCCTCCCCCCCTTAGCCGGCTCCCACCCCCAGCCCTCCCCAGCCCCTCCCCCGTTTCAAGCACGCAGGCCGGTTTCGGGCTGGTTAAAATCTCACCGTTCACTTGCGCGTAGAAAAAGGGCGGGGGGGGGCAGCCCCTCCCCCAGCCCCTCCCCCACCCACCCCGGGGGTCCCGAGGGGTGAGAGGGCCGAGACTTGGCACAAAAACCCTGGCGGGCAGCGGGGGGAGGGGCGGGCGGTACAAAACGGACAGTGGGACACGGTTATGGGTCGGGGAGGGGAGGGAGGGGACCGGCTGCGACCCCGCCACCACCCCCCCAAAAATACAAAAGAAGCCTAAAAACAGCGCGGTCGGGGCGGGGGACAATGGGACCCGGCCTGGTGGCACTGGGGGTGGCCCATTGCAGTGGCCCGGGGGTTGGCACGGGGGGGTGGCATCAGTGGTGGCACTGGGGGTGACCCGGGGGTTGGCCACGGGCGGGGCGTGTCCTGGGGTGTCCACAGATGGTTGGCCCACAGAGGGGGGTGACCCTTGAGGTGGCCCATAGTTGCATTTCGGCACCCTTCTGTGTCACACCAGTGGCCCCCGGGGGTGAGCCACAAGCGGGGCAGAAGCCACCTCAGGGGTGCCCCAGGGTTGGTGGCCCTTGGGCGGGGCCCATGGAGTAGCCACGGTTGTGGCCCTGGACCACCACAGGAGGTGGCCCTTGGGGGGTGGCACTGGGTGCCCACAGCGAGGTGGCACGTTGGGGTTGGTGCTCTGGGGGTGACCCAGATGATGGCCGTGGCCCTCGCGTTTGTGCTCTGGGGACATTTTGCAGGGTGGCCACTGGGGGTGTGCCCTGGGGTGGTCTGGGACATTGCAGGGTGCCCTGGGGGTTGGCCCGGGCGTGGCCATGGGGACACCGAGCCGCGGCCATCGCAGTGCCCCTCGCCGTGACCCGCGCGGTGGCCGGGCCGGCAGCAGCCTGGGCTCAGCGATGTCCTTTGCGTGTCCCTGACCCCCACTTGGGGGTGGTGACCCGGTTGGTCCACTCCGTGTCACCTCCCCGGGGTGGCACCACCGCCCAGCGCAGCGGCCCCCGGTGGCACCCAGGGCTGGGCCAGCTGTGGCGGGGGGTCCGTGATGTCCCTGGGGGCGGTGGCCCGGTGTCACCAGGCGCTGGGTCACCACCACCGACAGAAAAAAAAATAAAAAACCCCCCGGGGAGTGGGCCAGTTGGTGACCCATACCTAGTGTCCCCGCCCGGTGGCCCCGCCTGGTGACACGCCGGTGGGCCCGGTGGCTCCAGGTGGCCTCGGGTTTGTTCCCGCTTGGTGGCCCGGTGGCTCGGGTGAACCTCCGCCCGGTGGCCCGCGGTGGCCCCGGGCATGTCCGGCTCCCAGTGGCGCCGGTGTCCCGCCTGGTGACCCTGCCCGTGGCCCTGGGTGTCCCGGTGTTCCCCGCTCGTAGTGTCTCCGTCCGGTGTCCCCGGAGCGGCCCCGGATGTCCCCGCTCGGTGGTCCCGGGGTTTTTATGTCCCCGCCTTGATGACCCTAGCCGGTGGCCCCGGTCTGGCCCCGACCCGGTGTCGCCGGTGTCGACGGTTGGGGTTTTCCCCCCGCCTGGTGCCACGCTCCGTTGGCCCCCGCTCGGTGACACGTCCGGTGCCCGCGAGCGGCTCCGGGGTGTCCCCGCGTGTCCACGCCTGGGACCACTGCCGGTGGCCCCGGCTGTCCCGCTCGGTTGTCCCCGCCTGCGTGACCACGCTGGTGGCCCCGCTCCGGTGACCACGTTCGGGTGTCCCCGGGAGCAGCCCGGGGTGTCCCCGGTGTTCCCCGCCCGTGTCCCTGCCCGTGTCCCGGATGTCGCCGGTGTTCCCCCGCCCGGTGACCACTCCCGGTGTCCCGCCCGTGTCCCGGTGTCCCCGCTCCGGTGCGCGCCAGGTTTGTGGCGGTGCCCCGCTAGTCGCCGGACATGCACTTGAGCGTGTTCTTGAGAAGAAGAGGCGCTGCTTGCTGCGCACGCTGATCGTCGGCGGCGGACCGGTAGCGGTATACCGGTTGTACTGCCGCTCGCCCTCCGAGCGCCCGCCACGGCGCAGCGGCCAAGCTTGGACGCGTGATCCACCACCACGTCCTCGCACGAGCCAGTGCCAGCACGGCCAGGCCGTCGGATGAAAGAAATTCATGGGGATAAAGGGGGGCACGGGGGGTACCCCCAAAATGGGATCGAGGCGGCCTGGGTGCCCCTTGGCTGAGCTTAGGGACGTGAGGGGCACGGGAGAGCGGGGGATGCCGGATGTCCCCCCTCAGCTGGAGCCCATCGTGGGGGACCCCCGTGTCCCCGCCTTAGTTTCTTGAGCCACTTGTGGGACCCCAGTGTCCCCTTAACCTTGACGCCCCTGACCCCATTGTGAGGGACCCCCAGTGGTTTTTTTTCCCCCTCAGCTCTGACCCCCACTGTGGGGACCCCCAGTGCCCCCCCTCAGCTGTGAGCCCCTTGTGCGGGGACCCCCAGTGTCCCCCCTCAGCTGTGAGCCATTGTGGGGACCCCCGATGTCCCCCCTCAGCTCTGACCCCGCTGAACTGGGGGACCCCAGTGCCCCCCTCAAGCTGTGGCCCCTTGTGGGGGACCCCCAGTGTCCGCCCCTCAGCTCTGACCCCATTGCGGGACCCCAGTTGTTCCCCCCTACAAGCTCTGACCCCCTGGAAACTGGGGGGACCCCCAGTGACCCCCGTAGCTCTGACCCCCTGACCCATTGTGGGGGGACCCCAGTGCCCCCCGTAGCTCTGAGCCATCGTTGGGACCCCCGGTCCCCCTTATCTCCTGTCCCCATTGTGGGGACCCCCAGTTGTCCCCCCTCAGCTGTGAGCCCATCGTTCGGGACCCCATGTCCCCCCCAGCCTCTGCCCCACTGTGGGGACCCCCATGTCCCCCCTCAGCTCTGACCCACTGTGGGACGCCCCAGGTGTTCCCCCGTCGTCTGACCCCCTGAATTGTGGGGGAACCCGGCGATCCTTCCCTCATCCTGACCCTTTGAATTATGGAGGACCCCGGCACCCCCTTATCTCATGGCTCCACCCTTAGACTGAGCCCCCAGACCCCTCCTGGACCCCCAGAAACCCTCAGGACTCCTGTGAACCCCTTAAGGACAGACCCCCAAACCCCCCAGACCCTTCAGGCCACCCCAGAACCCCCTCTGGGACCCCAGGACCCCTCTGGGAACCCCTTTAGCTGAGCACCGCAGACCCACTCGGGAAACCCCCAAAAACCCTCAGGACCCTCCTCACTCAGGACTCCCCAGACCCCTCGGATCCTCTTTAGACTGACCCCAGACCCCAACAGAGCCCCCAGACCTCGGCCCCCCAGGCCCCTCTGGACCCCTTAGACTGAGCCCCCCTCACAGGCCCTCTGACCCCATTGTGGGGTCCCCCGCACCCCCCTATATCTCTGGGACTCCTATAGACTGACCCCCCAGACCCCTCGGGAACCCAAACCCCCAGGACCCCTCCGGGACCCCTTTAGACTGAGCCCCAGACCCCTCGGCACCCCCAAAAACCCATTCAGACACCCCAGCGCCCTTCAGACACCCCCAAGACCCCTCTGGCACCCCCAGACCCTCCAGGACCCCCTTAGACTGAGCCCCGAGACCTTCTGCACCCCCAGACTCACTCTGGCGTCCACCTAGACTGAGCCCCAGACCCCCCAGACCCCTCAAGCACCCCCAGCCCCTCGGACACCTCCAGGGACCCCCTTAGACTTGAGCCCCCAGCCCCTCGGACACCCCCAGACCCCTCCAGGACCCTTCATGCCCCTCACAGCATCCCCAGACCCCTCCAGGACCCTAGACCCCCCAGACCCTCTGGCAACCCTCCAGACTCCTCTGGCACCCCTTAGACTGAGCCCCAACCCCTCAGACACCTCCAGGACCACCTTTAGACTGGAACCCCCAGGGACCCCCCAGACCCCAGCCCCTCAGGCACCCCGTCCCCCTCCCGTGCCCCCTCCCGCGCTCACCGAGGTGCCGCCAGCGCGGCGCAGCCGGCGTCGAAGCCCACCTGGCCGCACCTTGTCGGTGCTGGGCCAGGAAGAAGTTGACGACGCCGTCGGTGACCACGCAGGCGGGGAAGCCGGCCAGGCGGTGGGTGGAAGCCGGGCGTTTCGTGCGCAGGCAGTCCCCGCCCGCTCGCGCCCGCGCGCACGCTCAGCCGCTGCCGCGTACGTGGGTGTAAACCGGTGATCTCCCGCACCGCGCCGCCCACCTGCGGGCACAGCGCGGGCTGCCGCAGGGGCACCGGGACCCGGAGCGGCCGGGATCGGCGCGGGATAGCCCGGACCCACAGGGGAGCGGCCGGGACCCACGGTGACAGGCCCGCGGGACCCCAGGGTATCACCGTGATCAGCCATGGACAACCCGGGGATCCACCGGGAGCGCTCGGGACCCCCAGGGACCACCGGAGCGACCGGACCCACGGGATTCACCGGGATCGACCGGGGACAGGCCCGGGACCACTGCGGAGCGCCCGGGACCCACGACTTCACCGGATCAGCCGGGACCCACCGGAAGATCACCCAGGACAACCCGGGATCCACGGGAAGCGGCCGAGGATCGACTGGGACCCACGGGACAGCCCGGGACCACGGGATCACCAGAGTACCCGTTACTCACGGGAGCGCTCGGGAACCCACGGGAGCGCGGCGCGGAGCGGCCGGGATCGCGCCGGGACCCCTCCAGGGACCCCCAGGACAACCCGCGGACTGCCCGGACAAGGCCCGGACCGCTTGGGAGTGCCCGGCAGTGCCGCGGATCGGCCAGGGACGCCCGGGACCACCGGGACCGCCCGGAGATCGCCAGGAGCCGCCCGGGACCCACGGAGCTGCCTGGGAGCACCTGCGGACCCCAGGACGCCCTGGAGTGCCTGGGCATTGCCACCGGTGCGGAAATAAAAGGACGGATGGGATGGGATGGGATGGGATGGGATCCATGCGGCGATAGGGATGGATGGCATGGGGATGGATGGGATGGGTTGGGATGTGGATGGGAATGGATTGGATGGGATGGGATGGGATGGGATGGATGCGGATAGGGATTGGAGGGATCGGATTGGCGATGGGATGGTGGATGGGATGGGATGGGATGCGGATGGAGGGGATGGGATGGGATGGGATGGAATGGATGTGATGGAGGGGATGGGTGGGATCAGCTGGTTTGGGACAGGATGGATGGGATGGCATGGGATGGGATGGATGGGCATGGGATGGGATGGATGGGATGGATGGGATGGGATGGGATGGATGGGATGCGGATGGGGATGGGAATGGATGGGATGGGATGGATGGGATGGATGGGATGGATCGGGGAATTGGGATTGGGATCGATGCGGATGGATGGGGATGGGATGGGATGGATGAGTGATGGGATGGGATGGAATGGATGGGATGGGATGTGGATGGGAATGGATGGGATGGGATCCATGGGACCATGGGAATGGGATGGGATGGGATGGGATGGGATGGGATCACAATGGGATCATGAGGAAGAGATGGGATGGATGGAGCAGATGGGATGGCGATGGGATGGGAATGGGATGGATGGGATGGATTGGGTATGGGAGGGGATGGGCATGGGATGGGATGGATGCGGATGGATGGGATGGGATGGGATGGATGGTAAATAGGATGTGGGATGATGGCGATGCGGATGGAGGGGATGGGATGGGATGGGATGGTATGGATGGGATGGGATGGGATTGGGATGGATGGAATCCATGGGTGCGGATTTATTGCCGGATGGGATGGGATTTATGGGAATTGAATGGGGACGGGGCTGCAGTGCTGGGCAGCACCTGACGTTCTGGGACCCTCCGAGCCTCACCTGGGCACCGGGACCCCGCAGTGGGCACCAGGCAACCAGGACCCCCCCCCCCCCACACACACACACCACAGGGACCTGACCTTGTGGTGCCCCCCGTGACCCCCCTGTGCCCCATACCCTCCAGTCCACCGTTTGCAGCCCCCCATACACCCTGCTTCCCCGTTGGGCCCCCGGTGGCCCCCTTCAAGCCCCCGGTTGGCCCTTCACCCCCGTAATTTAGCCCCCTGTACCCCCAGTGCCCCCGGTAACCCCCCCCGATGCCTAGCCCCATGCCCCCGGAGCCCCCTGACCAAGCCCCCAATTACCCCCCACCCCGGCTGCGTATGTTGTCCCCCGTGCCCCCCCCGTGGCCCCTGCGCCCCCCGGGTGCCCTTATCCCCGGGATGCCCCCCGTGACCCCGGCGGCCCCCCCCGGTGCCCGCACCAGGTCCAGGCTGGTTCTCTCCAGCACATCCACCAGCTTCTCCAGCCGCGTGCGGGCCGTGAAGATGAAATCATCGTCCACCCACAGCACGTACTTGGTGGTCACCTGCGACACCGCCAGGTTCCTCCCGGCGAACCAGCCCTGCCAGGGGGGCAGCGCGGAGCCTCGGGCACGGCCCCGCACCCGCAGCGCCCGCGGTGCCACCCTGAGCCCTGAACGAGCCTGTGTGCCCGTGCCCGGGATCCACAGCCCTGACAGAGCCCGTGTGCCCATCCCCGGGACCCGTGCCAGCCCTGACAGACCCCCTGTGCCCCATGCCCGGGATGCCCCCTTGTGCCCCATGCCCGAGATCCCACAGCCCTGACAGACCCCCTATGCCCAACCCTGGGGACCCGTGCCAGCCCTGACAGACCCCCTGTGCCCCATGCCCGGGATCCCCCCGTGTGCCCAACCCTGGGACCCCACAGCCCTGACAGACCCCTGTGCCCCATGCCCAGGATCCCCCCGTGTGCCCATCCCCGGGATGCCCCCTTGTGCCCCATGCCCGGGATCCACAGCCCTGACAGACCCTGTGTGCCCCATGCCCAGGATCCCCCCATGTGCCCATCTCTGGGATCCCCCCCTGTCCCCAACCCTGGGACACCAGAGCACTGACAGACCCCCTGTGCCCATCCCCGGGATGCCCCCTTGTGCCCCATGCCCGAGATCCCCCAGCCCTGACAGACCCCGTGTGCCCATCCCTGGGATCCCCCCGTGTGCCCAACCCCGGGACCCCACAGCCCTGGCACCCCCCTGTGTCCCCTGTGTGGGTCCCTGCCACACCATCCCGTGTCCCTGCCACCATCCCCTGTCACCTGTCTGTGGCCCCTGCCACCCTCCCCACTGTCCCCTGTGGGTGTCCCTGTCCATCCAGTGTCCCCTGCCTGCGGTCCCTGCCACCCTGCTGTGTCTCCTGCCATGCTCCCGTGTCCCTGTCTGGTGTCCCCACAGCCCTGGCACCATCCCATGTGCCCTGTCTGCATCCCTGCCACATCCTGTGTCCCACAGAGCCCTGCCACCCCCTCCTGTGTCCCCTGTCTGGGTCCCTGCCACTGTTCCCTGTCCCCTGTCTTCAGTCCCTGCCACCCTCCCGTGTCCCCTGCGGGGGTCCCTGCCACCATCCCATGTCCCCTGTGGGGGTCCCTGTCCCCTGCCATGTCCTCTGCGAGTGTCCCTGCCCATCCTGTGTCCCCTGAGGAAGTCCCTGCCCTCTCCCTGTCCCCTGTCTGGGGTCCCTGCCACCATCTCATGTCCCCCATGGCTCTGCCAGCCCCTGTGTCCCCTGCGGGAGTCCCTAACACCATCTCGTGTCCCCTCTCTGGGGTCCCCACAGCCCTGCCACCCTCCCCTGTCCCCTGTGGGTGTCCCTGTCCATCCCATGTCCCCTGTCTGGGGTCCCTGCCACCATCTTGTGTCCCCTGTCTGTGTCCCTGCCCTTCCCGTGTTCCCTTTCTGGGTCCCTGTCCATCCCCTGTCCCCTGTGGGTGTCCCTGCCACCCTGCTGTGTCCCTGCCACCCTCCCCTGTCCCCTGTCTGTGTCCCTGCCCCCTCCCGTGTCCCCTGTGGGTGTCCCTGCCCTCGCCGTATCCCTTGTCCCCTCCCCTGTCCCCTGAGTCCCTGCCACCCTCCCCTGTCCCCTGTCTGTGTCCCCTGCTCTCTCCCCTGTCCCTGTCCCTGCCCCCGCCGTGTCCCGTCCCCTGTCTGAGTCCCTGCCACCATCCCCTGTCCCCTGCTGTGTCCCCCGTCCCCTGTCCCCTGTGTCCCCTCCCCTGTCCCTGCCCACGCCGTGTCCCGTCCCGTCCCCTCCCCTGTCCCCTGAGTCCCTGCCACCCTCCTGTGTCCCCTGTGGGGGTCCCTGCCACCATCCCCTGTCCCCTGCTGTGTCCCTGTCCCCTGCTGTGTCCCCTGCTCTCTCCCCTGTCCCCTGTCCCCTGTCCCCTGTCCCTGCCCCCGCTGTGTCCCGTCCCCTGTCCCCTGTGTCCCCGTCCCCTGTGTCCCCTGTCTGTGTCCCTGTCCCCGTCCCCTGTCCCGTCCCCTGTCTGAGTCCCTGCCACCCTCCCGTGTCCCCTGTGGGGGTCCCTGCCACCATCCCCTGTCCCCTGTCTGTGTCCCTGTCCCCTGCCCTGTCCCCTGTCCCCTGTCCCCTGTCCCCTCTCCTGTCCCCTGTCTGTGTCCCCTGCTCTCTCCCCTGTCCCTGCCCCTGCCGTGTCCCGTCCCCTGTCCCCTGTCTGTGTCCCTGTCCCCTGCGGCGGTCCCTGCCCATCCTGTGTCCCTGCCCCATCCCCTGATCCCCTGTCTCCTCCCCTGTCCCCTGTCCCTGTCCCCTCCGTGTCCCGTCCCCTGTCTGTGTCCCTGTCCCCTCTCCTGTCCCCTGTCCCGTCCCCTGTCCCCTGCCGTGTCCCCTGTCCCCTGCGGCGGTCCCTGCCCATCCTGTGTCCCCTGTCCCCTCCCCTGTCCCCTCTCTGTGTCCCTGTCCCCTCTCCTGTCCCCTGTCCCCTGCCGTGTCCCCTGTCTGTGTCCCTGTCCCCTGCCGTGTCCCCTCCCCTGTCTGTGTCCCTGCCCCATCCCTTGTCTCTTCCCCTGTCCCTGTCCCCGCCGTGTCCCGTCCCCTGTCTGTGTCCCCTGTCTGTGTCCCTGTCCCCTCTCCTGTCCCCTGTCTGTGTCCCTGCCCCCGCCGTGTCCCCTGTCCCGTCCCCTGTCCCTGTCCCCTGCCGTGTCCCCTGTCCCCTGCCGTGTCCCCTCCCCTGTCCCCCGTCCCGTCCCCCGCCGCTGCGGCGGTGCCCGGCGGTGCCACCTTGCCGAAGGGCATGAGGTAGTGCTCCAGGTGCGGCCCGGCCAGCGGCTCGGGTCTCTGGCTGTCGTCGGCCACCACGATGGTGACCGAGGGGTAGAAGCGGCGGATGCTGGCGATGAGCGCGCGCAGCTTGTCGTAGCGCAGGAACGTCTTGGTGGCCACGGTCACCAGCGCCGAGATGTTGTACCCTGGGGGAGAGGGGCTGGGGCTGGGGGTCGAACTGGGGCACTGGGATGCTGGGAGCCTGAACTGGGGGCACTGGGAGCTGAACTGGGGCGCACTGGGAGTCTGGGGGGCTGGAGCTGAACTGGGAGCGCTGGGAGTGCTGGGAGCTGAACTGGCGAGTGCTGTGGTGTGAGCGACTGAACTGGCGAGCCTGGAGCCTGAACTGGGACCGATCTGGAGCTTGGGAGCATGATACTGGGACACTGGGAGTGCGGGAGCCTGAACTGGGAGCACTGGGAGCTGAACTGGGATCGCTGGGAGTGGCTGGGAGCCTGAACTGGGAGCACTGGGAGCTGACTGGGAGCAGCTGGAGTGCTGGGAGCTGAACTGGGATGAGCGGAACTGGGGCACTGGAGTGCTGGGAGCTGAAACTGGGAGCCCTGGGAGCTGAACTGGGCACTGGGAGTTGCTGGGAGCTGAACTGGAGCTGCTGGGAGTGCTGGGAGCTGAACAGGGGGCACTGGGAGTGCTGGGAGCTGAACTGGGAGCAACTGGGAGCTGAACTGGGAGTGCTGGGAGCTGAACTGGGGGGCACTGGGAGTGCTGGGACGCTGAACTGGGAGTGCTGGAGTGCTGGGAGCTGAACAGAGGGGCACTGGGAGTGCTGGGAGCCTGAAACTGGGAGTGCTGGGAGCTGAACTGGGGGGCACTGGGAGTGCTGGGAAGCTGAACTGTGGACGTGCTGGGACACTGAACTGGGAGTCGCTGGGAGCTGAACTGAGGGGACTGGGAAGTCTGGGAGCTGAAACTGGGGGCACTGGGAGCTGAACTGGGGCGGGCTGGGAGTGCTGGAGCTGAAACTGGGGGCACTGGGAGTGACACTGGGGGCACTGGGCTGAACTGGGGCACTGGGAGTGCTGGGAGCTGAACTGGGGGACTGGGAGTGAACTGGGGGCACTGGGAGTGCTGGGAGCCTGAACTGGGGGCACTGGGAGCTGAACTGGGAGTGCTGGGAGCTGAACTGGGGGCACTGGGAGCTGAACTGGGGGTCATGGGGAGTGCTGGGAGCTGAACTGGGGCACAGGGGGGGGGGGGGGGGGGGGGGCGGGGGGGGGGGGGGGGGGAGGGGGCGGGGGGGGGGGAAGGGGCTGAACTGGGGGCACTGGGAGTGCTGGGAGCTGAACTGGGGCACTGGGAGCTGAACTGGGGGGCACTGGGAGTGCTGGGAGAATGAACTGGGAGTGCTGGGAGCCTGAACTGGGGCACTGGAGCTGAACTGGGACGCGCTGGAAAATGCTGGGAGCCCAACAGTGGGGCAACTGGCATGCTGGGAGCTGAACTGGGAAGGGCTGGAAATGCTGGGAACCTGAACTGGGAGCACGGGGGTGGAGTGCTGGGAGCTGACTGGATGGCTGGGAAGTGCTGGACTGAATGGGAGGCACTGGGAGTGCTGGGAGGCCTGAACTGGGGCTGGGAGTGCTGGGGAGGGCTGAACTGGGTGGAGTGCGGCTGGGAGCCTGAACTGGGGGGCACTGGGAGCTGAACTGGAGGCACCCTGGAGCGCGTGGTAACTGGGTGAGGAAATGCTGGAGCTGAACTGGGGGCACTGGGAGTGCTGGGGAACCTTGAACTGGAGTGCTGGAGCTGAACTGGGGGTGCTGGAGCACTGGGAGCCTGAACTGGGAGCACTGGGAGTGCTGGGAGCTGTAACTGGGGCACTGGAGCTGAAACTGGGGCACTGGAGTGCTGGGAGCTGAACTGGGGCACTGGGAGCTGAACTGGGGGCACTGGGAGTGCTGGGAGCTGAACTGGGAGTGCTGGGAACCTGAACTGGGGGCACTGGGAAGTGCTGGGAGCCCAAACTGGCGGGCACTGGCGGAGTGCTGGGAGCTGAACTGGGAGTGCTGGGAGCTGAACTGGGGACACTGGGAGCTAACTGGGGGCACTGGGAGTGCTGGGAGCCCAAACTGGGTCACTGGGAGTGCTGGAACCTGAACTGGGAGCGCTGGGAGCTGAACTGGGGGGACTAGGCAGCCCAACTGGGAGTTGCGGGAACATGAACTGGGACGCTGGCAGCTGAACTGGAAGTGTGGAGGCCTGAACTGGGAGTGCTGGGAGAACTGGAAATCTGCATTGGGAGCACTGGGATTCTGTCAGTGGGGCAGTGGGATCCTGGCACTGGGAGCACTGGGAGCACTGGGGGCACTGGGAGCACTGGGAGCACTGGGAGCACTGGAGCATGGCTGGGGGGCACTGGGAGCACTGGGGGCACTCGGGGCACTCTGGGGGGCACTGGGAGCACTGGAGCACTGGGAGCACTGGGAGCACTGGGAGCACTGGGAGCACTGGGGGGGCACTGGGAGCACTGGGGGCACTGGGGGCACTGGGGGGGCACTGGGAGCACTGGAGCATGGCGCGCACTGAGATTCTGGCACTGGGGGCACTGGGAGGGAGCCCCGCGAGCACTGGGCACTGGGAGCAACTGGGGGCACTGGGCAAGGCCCGGCCGGTTGTCGCTGCTCCCCCGGTGCCCCCCCGGTGCCCCCCCCGGTGCCCCCCCGGTGCCCCCCCCGTGGCCCCCCCCCGGTGCCCCCCCGGTGCCACCCCCGGTGGCCCCCCTGCCTCACCCGCGGTGCCCCCGGTGCCCCCCCGGTGCTCACCCCCGTTCCCCGCCGTCCCGTCCCGGTGTCGCCGTGTCGCTGTGTCCCCGGCGCTGCGCCCGGGCCGTACAGGCGGGGCGTGGGCGGGTGCCGGATGCGGATGGCGAGAGGCGCGGAGTGCCCGTCGGTGGAGAACTGCACTGCAGGGCGAGGGCGGCTGGGCACGGGCACCGGGGCACCGGGGCGAGGGGGGGGCATCGGGGGCACGGTGGGGAGAGGGGGCACGGGGGCACCGGGGGCGAGGGGGCACGGGGGGCATGGGGGGGCATCGGGGGTACGGGGGAGAGGGGGCACTGAGGGCACAGGGCACCGAGGGGCGAGGGCGTAATTGGGGGCACGGGCGCACCGGATGTGCATGGGGCATGGGAGCACTGAGGGCACAGGGGCACAGGGGCACGGGGGAGAGGGGGAATTGGGGGCACGGGGGAGGGACAGGAGGCCACGGGGGACACTGGGGGTACGGGGGGCATTGGGCGCACGGGCATGGGGGGGCAGCTGGCAGGGCACCGGGGGGTATGGGGGGTACGGGGTAGTGGGGGGCACAGGGAGCAGGGGGCCACGGGAGGCGAGGGGGGCACGGGGCACAAGGGGCGGGGGGCGAGGCGGCGCGGGGGCCATTGGGGGGCAGGGGGCATCGGAGGGCAGCAGGGAGCGCGAGGAGGCACGGGGACGCGGTCGAGGGGAAGTGGGGGCACGGGGGGGAGGGGGTCATGGGGAGGAGGTGGAGATTGCCAGGGGCGAGGGTATCGGGGGTACCCGCAGTATCCGTGGGCATCAGGATCCCACGGGTGCCCTGTGGGCACTGGGGGTCTGGGGTGTCCCTGTGGGCATGGGGGTCCCGGCAGTGTCCCTGTGGGCATTTGGGGATCTGGGGGTGTCCTTGAGGGCAGTGGGAGATACCCGAGTGTTCTCTGTGGGCAATAGGGGTCCCACCATTGTCCCTGTGGCCATCGTGGATCCGGGGTGCTCCCGGTGGAACTGGGCATCCAGGGCATCCAGAGGGGCTCGGGGGGTCCGGGGTCGCTGGGTCGCGCAGGGGCTGGAGCTCCACCACGGGTCAACCTGCGTCCTAGGGGGCGCCGGGGGTCCAGAGGGTGCCAGGGCTCTGGGGTGCCCGGGGTCCAGGGTA
>NDFG01000103.1:63500-80432 GCA_002167245.1 Sporophila hypoxantha | reverse complement strand
GGGGCACAGCACCAGGCCTGATCAAGTGTGGCATCGGGGCACAGGGTTATGGAGGGCACAGGGACATGCCCTGCGCTGATCAAGGTGGGCACCGAGGGGGGCACAGGGGCACTGCCCCTGCCTGATCAGTGGGCACAGGGTCATGGGGTGGGACAGACTTGCCTGATCAAGGTGGGCACAGGGTGCCAGGTGGAAGGGGGTGCCAGGTGGACACCATGCCCTGCCTTATCAAGGTGGGCATGTTGGCATGGGGGGGCACAGACAGGCCTGATCCAGGTGGCATGGGGCACAGGGGGTATGGAGGCACAGGGGGGGCACCATGCCCTGCCTGATCAAGGTGGGGCACGAGGAGGCACGGGTGAGTCTGGGACACTTGTCCCCCTTGCTGTGTTTGATCAAACGTGGCCTGGCGGGTGCTAGGGCATGGAGGGGGGCACAGCACCCCTGCTGATCAAGTGGGCACGGGGCGAGAGATGGGGGGCACTGAGGCACCCGGTGGGCACCGCGGGGGCACCCTGGGCATGGCAGCGCTCAGCGGCCGTGCCGCAGTTCACTTCGAGGAGGCACCGGCGATTACAATCGCCCCGCTAGTGACGGCGCAGTCGTGCCAGTACGTGCTGACGTGCACACACGGCGCATCTGCCACACCCCTTCTGCGCCGCCGCGGGTGCACCGCAGCCATCGCTGCAGCCCCGCTCGCCCGGCCCAGTAGTGCAGTACGTGCGTGCCAAGTCTGTGAGTACCAGGGGCCCGGGGGTGAGGATGTGGTGCCGTTGCTGAGGTGCACTGAGCCCGGTGCGGGCTGCACTGATGCAGCTGGCATGTCCCTTCCATGCCCAAATCTGCACTGTCCCTTCCATCCCAAATCTTGGCACTGATCCCTTTCAGCCTAGAGCTGCACTGTCCCTCCATCCTTCACTGTCCCGCCATCCCAAGATGCACTGGCCCTTCCATCCCAAGGCTTGCACTGTCCCCTCTGTCCTAGACTGCCACTGTCCCTTTCCAGCTGGGCTGGCACTGTCCCTTCCATCCAATTCTTGTCTGTCCCCTCCATCGTAGAGCTGCACTGTTTCCTCTATGCAAGGCTGGCATGTCCCTCCGCCTGCACTGCCCCTCCATCCAAGACTGCACGTCCTCCATCCAAGACTGGCACTTCCCACCAGCCTGCCCTGTCCCCTCCCTTCTAGGGCTGGCACTGTCACTTCTGCCTGTCCCTGTTCCCTTGGCTGCACTGGACTGGCACTGTTCCCTCGATTGCCAGGCTGCCGTGTCCCCTTGACACAGGATTCCCGTGGTCCCCGCCTTTGGACTGGGCTGTGCCCAGCTGTGCTGTTCCCTGTCCGTGTGTCCCAGCTGTCTGTGTGTCCCAGCTGTCCCTTGTCCCATGTCCCCAGCTGTCCCGTGTCCCCCAGCTGTCCTGTCCCTGCCAGTGTCCCTGTCCCAGCCTTCCCTGTTCCCCAGCTGTCCCCTGTCCCCAGCTGTCCTGTTCCCAGCTGTCCCTGCTCCTGTCCAGCTGTCCTGTCCCAGCTGTCCTGTTCCCTGTCCCCAAGCGTGTCCTGTCCCCGTGTCCCCAGCTTCCCCATGTCCCCAGCTTCCTTTCCTGTCCCAGCTGTCCCATGTCGCCAGCTTTCCCTGTCCCAGCTGATCCCCATGTCCCCAGCTGCCTGTCCCAGCTGTCCCCATGTCCCCGCGCCCTGTGTCCCCAGCTGTCCCTTCCCTGTCCCAGCTGTCCCTGTCCCCAGCATGTCCCCGTTCCCCAGCTGTCCGCTGTCCCTGTCCCCACTGTCCTGTCCCCAATGTCCTTGTCCCTGTCCCACTGTCCCCATGTCCCCAGTGTCCTGTCCCAGCTGTCCCCATCGTCCCAGCATGTCCTGTCCCCAGCTTCCTGTCCCAGCTGTCCTGTGTGTGTCCCAGCTGTCCTGTCCCCAGCTTTGCCCTCCATGTCCAGCTGTTCCTGTACCAGCTGTCCGTCGTATGTGTCCAGCTGTCCCTGTCCTGTCCCCAGCTGTTCCCAGTCCCACTGTGTCCCCTGTCCCACTTCCCCGTGTCCGCACTCTCCCTGTCCCATTGTCCCAGTGTCCCTGTTCCCCACTGTCCTGTCCCCATGTCCCAGCTGTCCCGTCGTGTCCCCGTGTCCCCAAGCTTGTCCCTGTCCAGCTGTCCTGTCCCAGCTTCCCATGTCCCCAGCTTCCCCAGCTGTCCCTGTCCCCCAGCTGTCCCTGTTCCCCAATTCCCCAGCTGTCCCGTGTCCCTTCCCCAGCTGTCCCGTGTCCCCCAGCTGACACCAAGCGGCAGGTGGAGGATCTCTGAGGAGCTGCGGCAGCTGACACGCGGCCTCTGGAGCAACAGGACGGTGCCAAGGACAGTGCCAGGACAGCGAGTGCCACCCCAGAGCCCCGGGCACCAGCAGGTACGCCCTGTCCCTCCGCTGGCACAGCGCTGCACGTCCCTCTGCCCGGACCCCCTTGCCAGCTGCGTCCCTCCGTCCAGGAGCAGCGGAGCCGGCCAGTATGCCAGCCGGGGAGCAGGAGTGCCAGCCGGCGGCGGTGCCCGCGGACGGTTGCCTCAGGTGAGTGCCAGCCCTGGACATCCTGGGGGTTTCACTCGGGGGTTTCGGGGTCCTGCTCCATCCGCTGTGTCCTCCCTGCAGGAGCGCCGAGGCAGCAGGCGGCCGCGGCAGCTGGTGAGTCTGCGTGTCCTGCCCCGTGCCACCTCCGTTGCCCACGGTGTCCCAATGCCCCTGCCACTCCTGCACCGGTGTCCCCATGCCCTGTTCCCCATCTTGCCCCGTGCACCTCCGTGCCCCACGGTGTCCCCATCCCTGTTCACTCTGTGCCATTCAGTGTCCCCATTGCCCACCGTTGTCCATGTTCACCTCCATGTCCACCCCCATATCCCCATGCCCTCCCTGTGTCCATGCCCCATGTCACCTCCATGCCCACCCCGTGTCCTTCTATGCCCCATGTCACGATGTCCATGCCACCATGTCCCCATGTCACCCATGCCCACCCCATGTCCCCATGCCCACTGTGTCCCATGCCCCTGGTCACCTCATGCCCACCCTGTGTCCCCATGTCCCCTGGTTTTCCCCTATGTAACCCCATGCCACCCATGTCCCGTGTCCCCATGCCTGTGTAACTCATGACCACTGTGGTTCCCCATGTCCCCATTCACCTCCGTGCCCACCTGTGTCCCCGATGCCCACCTGTGTCCCCATGTCACCTCATTGTGCCCACCTGTGTCCGCATGTCACCTCTGTGCCCACCATGCCCCCTGTGTCCCCATGTCTCCTGTGATCCCCTATTCACCTCTGTGCCACAGGTGATCCCCATGTCACTACCATGTCACCCAATATCCCATGCCCTCCCTGTGGTCCCCATCCCCTGTGTCACCTCCGTGCCACCCGTTCTTTATGTCCATGTCACTTCATTGCCCTGTGTCCCCTGCCCACCTGTGTCCCCAGGTCCCTGTGTCCCTATGTACCTCTGTGCCACCCATGTCCCTGTGTCCTGTGTCACCCATTGCACCCCGTGTCCCCATGTCACCCCCATGTCCTCCCTGTGTCCCCATGGCCCACTGTGTCCCCCATGTCACCTCCATGCCACCCTGTCACCTCCAATGCTCCCATGTCGCCTCCATCCTGTGTCCCCACGTCCCTTCCATGTCACCCCCATGCCCACCCGGTCCCCCATTGCCGCCTCATGTCACCTCCATGCCCACCCATGCCCCATCCCCCCCATACCCCTGGTCCCGTGTGTCACCTCTTGTGCCCTCATTCCCCTGTGTCACTCCATGCCACCCCATGTCCCCCATGCCCCTGATGTCCACATTGTCACCTCCATGCCCCCTGTGTCCTCCATTGCCCCCCTGTGTCCCCCATGTCCACCCCCATATCACCCCCATGCCCCCCCATGCCCCCCTGTGTCCACGTCACCTCCATTGCCCCAATGTGCCCCCCATTGCCCAGTGTGCCCCATGTTCACCCCCATGCCCCCTGTGTCCTGTCTGTCACCCATCCCACCCCATGTTCCTCTGCCCCCTGTGGTCCCCTGTGTCCCGATGTCACCCCATGCCCCCCCATTTGCCCCCTGTGTCCTCCATGCCCCCTGTGTCCCCCATTCACCCCCATGTCCCCCCTAATGCCCCCCATGACCCCCTAGTGCCCCCCTGTGCCCCCCCATTCCCCCCTGTGTCCCACATGTCACCCATGCCCCAATGTGCCCCCATTCCACCCATGCCCCCTGTAGTCCCATGTCACCTCCATATCACCCCCATGCCCCCATTGCCCCTCGTGCCCTCATGTCACCCCCATGCCCCGTATCACCCCATGCCCCCCTGTGCCCCCCCCATTGCCCCGGTTCCTGGGCACTTGCCCCCCCGGTGCTCCCCGAGACCCCCGCAGGAAATCCACTCAAGTGATCGCAGCCCGGGACCTTGCTGCAGTGTCTCGGGAGCTCAAAGGAGACACCAGAAAGGTGGCACCCCCCGTGCCCCCCTCGGGCCCCCCGTGCCTCACTTTCCCCTGAGCCCCTCCTGCCCCTCAGGCCAGGAGAAGGCGGCAGGAGTGAGGAGGAGGAGAGGAGCAGCCAAAGCTGCAAGCCCAGGCGCCTGCAGAGCCGCCCGAGCCCCACGGCAGAGGAGGAGAGGAGGGGATGAGATGAGAGAGGTAGGAGGAGAGGAGGCAGGGCCGCTGCTGCCGGCTGGAGCTGCTGCGGGAGCAGGTGGCCAGTGAAGGAGGAGGTGAAGAACCAGATGTAGCGGAGTTCCGACAGCATCATCACGAGTGGACCCTGAGTGCTGGGAACCTCCTGGGGGCTGGGACCCCATTGGGACCCCTGAGGGGCTGGGCCCCCTGAGGGGACCCCTGAGGGCTGGACCATTGGGACCCAGAGGGGTGGACCCCATGGGGACCCCAGAGGGCCTGGGACCCAATGGACTGGACCCTGAAGGAGGGGAACCCATTGGGACCCAAGAGGTGGGACCCATTGGGGACCCCAGAGGCTGGACCCCCATTGGGGACCCCCTGAGGGGCTGGACCCAGAGGTGGGGGACCTTGGGACCCCTGAGGGTGTACCCATGGGCTGAGGGCTGGCCCCTGAGGGCGGATGGACCCTGAGGGGCTGGACCCCACTGGGGACCCCCTGAGGGCTGTTGGGACCCTAATTGCGGACCCCTTAGAGGGCTGGACCCCCTGAAGGGGCTGGGACCCCCTGAGGGCTGGGACCCTGAGGTGGACCTATGAGACCCCCTGAGGGGCTGGACCCCATTGGGACCCCAGAGGGTGGACCCATTGGGGACCCTAGGGGCTGGACCCCTTGGGACCCCTGAGGGCTGGCGACCTCTGATTGGGCTGGACCCCCACAGGGACGCTGGTACACCCCTGACTGGGCTGGGGACCCCCAGAGGGCACTGGGAGCCCACAGGGCGACTGGACCCCTGACTTAGGCAGGACGCCCGGGACCCCCCCACAGGGAAACTGGACCCCACAGAAAGGTGCTGGGACACCCCTGACCATGCTGGGACCCCCACAGGGCACTGGGACCCCTGGCTTGCTGGGACCCCATGCAAGGCCAGGGCTGCCCAGCAGAGCTGGGCGACAGCCGGGACAGCCCGGGACAGCCCGACGCCCGGGACAGCGCTGGGAACAGCCCGGACAGCCCAGGTCAGCCCGTGTGGCCCCCGCTGCTCGGGTCCGTGCTGGCCTGGTGGGAACCCGGCCCAAACCCGGCTGGAACCTGGCCCCAAACCATCCACCAACCCTCCCCAACCCTTCCCGAACCGCCCGAACTTTCCCGAACCTCCCGAACCCGGCCGAACCCTCCCCGAACCCCGGCCCGAACCGGGCCCGAACCCTCCCCCAACCCGGCCGAACCCTCCCCGAACCGGCCCGTAACCTCCCCGAACCCTCCGAAACCGGCCGACCTCCCCGCACCCTCCCCGAACCTCCCCAAACCTCCGAACCGGCCGAACCGTCCCGCGCAGTTGGAGTAGGAGCTGGAGACGAGGGCTGCAAGCGAGTTCGACCGAGCAGCCGCGCCACGGACCCTGGCGAGGCACCCTGAGGCCGCCTTGATGGGCGGCTGGACCGGCCGAGCCGCGACCGCGCCCCCGGGGCCCGAGGGAGCAGCACGGAGGAGGAGAGGAGGAGAGGAGGGAGCCGCGAGGAAGGGCAGCAGCCCCCGGCCGCAAGGACGGGCGGGTGCGGTGCGATGGCGGCGGGGGAGACCGCGACGCCCCCAGGGACAAGCAGAGCCCCCCCAGCGAGCCCCCCAGGACAAGCAGGAGCCCCCCCAGGATCGGACCCCCGAGGAGCAGCTGCCCCGCAGGTGGAGAGCGAGGTGCGGGAGCTGCTGGCCAAGGAGGGCTGCGGCGCTGAGGTTATGAGATGAGGGGTCTTCCGGTGGCGGGCGGGCACGGGGAGGAGCCCCGCCCAAATCAACCCCCCGGGCCCTCGCAGGAAATCGAGATCAAGATCGTGACGCGTCGGCGGGGCGAGGATGAAGAGAGGGGCGCATGGCTGTCGGAGAGTTCGCGGAGCCCTAAGGAGATTTCCTTCAGCATCCTTGCGGGGGGGGTGCGAGGGGTGCACCTGGGGAGGGTCCGAGGAAGGGGGAGGGGTTCCGAGGGGTTCGAGGGAGGGGAGGGGTTTCGAGGGGATGGGGCACAGCTGAGCTCGGCAGATGGAGGGAATGTTGTGTTGGGGAGAAACTGAGCACGGCAGGGCTGGGCAATGTGGAGAGTGAGGATGGGAAACTGAGCACGGCAGGGCTGGGGATCGTTGGGGGACGTCACTGAGAATGGGGAACTGAGGACGCAGGGGCTGGAGAATGTGGAGGTGTCACTGAAGAAACAGAGGGAAACTGAGCACGGCTTGAGGTGGGAAACTGAGGCACGCAGGCTGGCAATGTGCGGCTGCAGGATGGGAAACTGAGCACGGCAGGCTGAGGGAGTGTGGGGGACGTCACTGAGGAAGGGGAAATGAGCACAGGCAGGCTGTGAGAATGTGGAGGGTGTCACTTGAAAACAGAGGAAACTGAGCACGGCAGGTGCTGGCAATGTGGGGAAGCATCATGAGGAACGGGGAAACTGAGGCACGGGGGGACAACTGAGGTGGAGGTGGGGCAGGACACAGTGGGGGATGGAGGGAAGCGGGTACGGGGGGCAGTGAGGTGAGGGGGGGGGCACTGAGACAGGTGGGCACAGATGCCCAGAGTGGGCACAGATGCCAGGTGGGCATTGTGATGCCAGGTGGCACTGATATCAGCGTGGCACAGATGCCAGGTGGGCACAGAGGTCAGGTTGGCACAGATGCAGTGGGCACAGATGCCAGTTGCACTTTAGTCAGGTGGGCACAGATGCCAGGTTGGCGCATGATTGAAGGATGGGCACAGATGCCAGTGGGCCTGCTTCCCCCCGTCAGGCTGCAGGGCACAGATTGCCAGTGGGCACAGAGGTCAGGTGGCGCACAGATTGCCAGGTGGGCACAGAGCCAGGGTGGGCACAGATGCAGGTGGGGCACTGATGCCAGAATGGCCACAGGATGCCAGGTGGGGATGATGCCAGGTGGCACAGATGCAGGTGGCATGATGAAGGGTGGGCAAGATGCAGTGGGCATGATTGAAGAGGCACAGATGCAGGTGGCGCTGCTTCCCCTTCCAGGTGCAGGGCACAAGATGCAGGTGGGCACTAGAAGTAGGTGGCACAGTACCAGGTGAGCACAGATTGCCAGTGGTCGCTGAGGCCAGGAGTGGGCACAGTGCCAGGTGGGCACTGATGAAGGGGGGCACAATGCAGGTGTGCACAGATGCCAGGTGAGGCACTATTGAAGGGAGCTCACAGATGCCAGGTGGGCACAGATGCCAGGTGGGCACTGAGATCGGTGGGCACAGAGTCAGGTGGCACATGATTTCCCCCCCTCCCCATTTGCAGGGCACGAGGTCAGGGTGGGCACAAGTCAGGGGGCACTATTGAAGGGGCACTGGATCAGGTGCACTGAGGTCAGTGGGGCACAGATTGCAGGTGGGCACTTTGAAGAGGGCACAGATCCAGGTGGGCACAGAGTCGGGCTGGACAGAAGTAGGGTGGCAACAATGCCAGGTGGAACTGAGCCAGGGTGGCAAGATTGCAGGTGGGCACAGGATGCCAGATGGACAGTGCCAGGTGGGCACAGGATGCCGGCGGCACAGATGCCAGCTGGCACTGCTGCCCCCCTTCCCTGCCCAGTGCAGGGCACAGATTCAGGGTGGCACAGGATGCCAGGTGGCACTGAGGCCAACGGTGGGCACAGGATCAGCGGACAGATCCAGGTGGCACGCTCCCCCCTCCCTGCCCAGGTGCGGGCACGGAGAGCGCAGAAGAGCGCGCGGCTGCAGGCCCTGCAGGACAAATTCAGCTTCGTCTGGGGCCGCGGGTAGCCCCCCGCCGCGCGCCGAGACCAAGAGTCTGACCCCCCAGATCCGAGCCCATCGATCCTGAACGCCCGCCCAAGAACTCGGCTATCACCCCTGCCCTGCCCTGCCCTGCGAGGCACTGGCACCCAACACCCCGGGGCCCCAAACGGGGGCGGTGAGGTCACTGTTTCCCCCCCGGGAACATTCCTGTGCCCCGCTGCACCCTGCCATCTCGGGAGAGTCACTGTTGCCCCACCATGAGGGGGAGATCACTGTTGCCCCCCAGGACCCTGTCCTATTGGGCGAGGTCACTGTGCCCCCCGCGGAACATTCTGTGTTGGGGACATCGTTGTGCCCCCGGGCGGACATGCACTGTTCCCCCCGAAGCCCTCCCTGCTGGGGGAGTCACTGTGCCCCCTGGACCTGCCCAATTTGGGAGGTCACTTGCCCCCACCCAGGAGAGGGAGTCACTGTGCCCCCCCTGAACCCTGCCCTGATTTAGGGGGGGGGAGTCACTGTGCCCCCACCAGCGGAGGGACATCACTGTGCCCCCCCGGGGACCTGCCCTGTCACGTGCATTTGTGACACGGTAATTGAACTTGGGGGGGGAGGGGGGGGAGGCCGGGAGCAGTGCCGTGATTATTGGGAGGGGGGGTCCTGATTGCCGCTGGAGCGTTCGTGTGCCGCCCCCGGCCCGGGGGGTTCTCTCTCTCTCTCATAATGAACGATGTCTGCTTCCCCCCCCCCTTTTATCAATAAACCGAGTCGCCCGGCTCTGCTGTGTCCCCCCGTGTCCCCCCGCTGTCCGGGCTGATGCTGTGTCCCCCCCGTGTCCCGGCTGTGGCTGTGTCCCCCCGTATTTTTGTCCCCGTGTCGGCTTGGCGTGTCCCCCCCCGTTCCCCGGTTCCGTGTTCGTTTCCTTCCCCCGCCCAAAATTGCGGGAGGCGGGCGTGGCGCGCAGCAATCAGAATTAGGTGGGGCCAGGGCTCGCCCGGCCTCGGCCAATTGTGAGAGCGGGGAGGACAGCGGTGGTCACCGGGACCGGCAACGACGACAGCCCCAGCTGGGACAGAGGGACAACCGGCATCCCGAACGGACCGGGGCGCCCCTAGCATCGGGGACAGCAGGTGCCGCCCGGACGGACCGAGACCACCGGGACCACCACAGCCTCTGGGAAGCGGGACCACGGCATTCCAGGAACGGACGGACCACCGGAACCGCCCGCTCGGGACAGCGGGGACACCGACGGGACCAGAAACCCCATTGTGTGCCCTCAGTAGCGCTGAATTGGCACAGCTCTGCCTCGGGTTCCACTGGCTGTCAACAGCCACAAACCCCTCGGTGTGGCTCTGGTGTCCCCACTGCGTGGCGCCACTCCCTGCGTGTCCCTGGCCAACCTCGCCGTGGCTGTGACACCCTCGAGGGCAAGCCAGCCACCCCCGTGCCGGTGCATGTCGTGCAACTGGGGAACATGGGGCCGTGGCATCGCCCCGAAATCCCTGCCAGGTCCCGGCAGCTCAGGATGTCCCTTGCATTGCACTGTGGTCCTGTGACCAGAGTCCATGTGTGGCCATGCCCAGTGTCACCCCGTGGCATCGCGTTCCTGCCTCCATGGCCCCTCCATGCCCCAGCGTGTCCCCCCCCCCGTGGCAGCCTGGGTGGTCCCTTGTCACCAGTGTCCCCTCTGTGTCCCTCCGTGCTCCCGTGCTCTGCTGGCGCTGCCCCCCACCCTGCTGAGCCCAGCGCCCTCCCCACCGCACCCGTGCCACAAGGGGGGCGGGGGCTCTGAGGTAGCCCGGTGCCACCCTCTATGTCCCCCCGTTTCCCCCCCGTGTCCCGCAGCGTGCTCGGACCGGTCCGTGTCCTTTCCACTGCGTTGTCTGGGCAGGAGAGGTACGAGCTGGAGCGCCTGAGCAGCGGCTGCGCCCCTGCGTGCCAGACCCGCTACCGCCCCCCGAGCCCCCGGACCCCGGGACCCCCGACCCCGGGATCCCGACACCACGGGACCACCGGGACACCAAACACCGGACCCCAACACCACCGGGACCCCAGCGCATGGGACCCCAACGGTTCCCCAACGCCACCGCCCGGAGCCCAGCGCACGGGACCCCCAAACGCCACCGGGACCCCGGACCCCAACGCACCGGAGCCCCGGACCCCAGCGCCCCGGCACCGGACCCCGACACCGGGACCCCACGGTCCCAACACACCGGAACACCACCGGGAAACCCCCACACCACCGGACCCGGGACCCCAAACCCACCGGACCCCGGACACCACGGGACCACGGGACCCAACGCCACCGGGACCCCCGGGACCCGACACCACGGACCCCACGGTCCACCAACAACACGGGACCCCGGGGACCCCAACGCCACGGGACCCCGTCTGCCCACGCACCCGGAGCCACCGGCCCCCAGCCCCCGAGCCTGCCGGACCCCCGCGGTGAAGTTCCCAAATTTGGGTTCCCCACCCCCCCATTGCCCCATTCCTGCCCCGGGACCCAAATGCCCCGAGCCCCCCTCCTTATGTCCTGCGCCCACCCAGCCCCCCTCCCCCGGCGACCCGCGGGCCCTAATGAGACCTATTAGCGGTCTGTTAATGAGCTTTGCTCAGGATTTGGGTGGCGACGGCGGAGCGGCTGGGGTTTGGGGTCCGGGGGGCCGAGCCGGACACGGAGCTGGGAGGGGGAAGGTCTCATAGGGGGGTCTGGGTGCATGGACCCAGGGGGGACAGTGCAGGCCTCTGTGAGCACCTCCCCTCCTGTCCCCTCCTGTCCCTCCGTCGCCACCCCCCGCGGCTGAGTGACGTGCCCCTCCATGGTGACAGTGACCCTCCCAAGTCCGTGTGTCCCCCGCTGTTTGTCCCCTCGACCCGCCACGACCCCCCGGTCCCCGGACCCCCTCCGTGTCCAGACCCCCCCCAAGTGACCCCACCCGCTCTTGGGCGGCAGAGGGGAATTTTGTTGGGGGTCGGAGATGGGGACCGCGCCCCCGAGCTGGGGGTGAAGAGCTCAATTTGGGGGGCCGCCCTCATTCTGCCTGGGGACCCAAACACCTTTTGAGATCCCCGCGATCTCCCGCGCCCCTCCGGCGGACCCTCGGCGGCCCTAATTACGGCTATTAATGAGTTTGCGGGGATTGTGAGCCGTGATGCGGGGTCGGGGGCAACGGGCGCTGGGGGTGGGGGGGCCCGGGGTCTCGCAGACACTGGGCGCTGGGGGGTCTTGTGACCCCACTATGGGTGAGAGCGTTGAAAGGGACAGAAGGACAGGGGACAGACAGGGGGACAGGCAGGGGGACACAGTCGGAGCTGGGGACAAGGACGGACCCTGCAGCCGTGGGGGACAGCGGGGCTGGGGGGTGGCAGGGGACACCTCGGGGACACCTCGGGGACACCTCGGGGGGTGACAGGAGCAGCGGCTGGGGACGAGGAGGGGACAGTGGGGTCGGGTTTGCTCAAGGCTGGGGGATGGCACAGGGCGAGATGGACGATTTTGGTGTCGCCGTGTCCCATTCTGGTGTCCCCGTGTCCCATTTTGATGTCCCCTTGTCCCATTTTGGTGACCCCGTGTCCCATTTTGATGTCCTGTGTCCGGTTTTGGTGTCGCCGTGTCCCATTTTGGTGTCCCCGTATCCGATTTTGGTGTCCCCGTGTCCCATTTTGGTGTCGCCGTGTCCCAGTTTGGCGTCCCCGTGTCCGATTTTGGCGTCCCCGTGTCCGATTTTGGTGTCGCCGTGTCCCAGTTTGGTGTCCCCATGTCCGATTTTGGTGCCCCCGTGTCCCATTTTGATGTCCCCGTGTCCGGTTTTGGTGTCCCCGTGTCCCATTTTGGTGTCCCCGTGTCCGGTTTTGGTGTCCCCGTGTCCCATTTTGGTGTCCCCGTGTCCCATTTTGGTGACCCCGTGTCCCATTTTGGTGTCCCCGTGTCCCATTTTGGTGTCCCCGTGTCCCTTTGTCCCCTCACAGCCCCCCCTGTGTCCCCCCCCATCTCCGCTGTCCGGCGGCTGCAGCCGGGCGGGGTTGGCTCCACCCAGACCCACAGACCACGCCCATATATTGCCACACCCAACTAAGCCCCGCCCACGCGGTGGGTACAGCCCACTGCCCTCGCCGGTTTAGCCACGCCCCTTATTTGCATAACAGCACCGCCTACCTATCAAACCCCGCCCTTTGATTCATAATGTATTTGGCCGCGCCTTCTCATTTGCATATGGGCGGTCTTACATTGTCACCGCCTTCTCTCATACCCCGCCCATCTCATTACTATGTAAGCCCCGCCTCCATATCAGATGGCCATGCCCACTCTGGCGCTGTCCCGCCCCCAGGCCCCGCCCCCGCCGCTCAGCTCCGGTCAGGGCGGGGGCGCCGGTGACGGCGGCGGCACGAGCGGCAGCGACCCTCCCCAGTGCCCCCCGTGTCCCCCGTGTCCCCCCGTGTCCCCACGGTGCCCCGTGATTCCCAGTGGTCCCGGGCACTCCTCATGCCCCCCAGTGCCTCCAGTGCCCCCAGTGCCTCCGTGCCCCTCGGTATCCTCCCCCCCTTCCCCCGTGCCCCCAGTGTTTTCCAGTGTCCGGGCCACTCCTCAGTGCCCCCAGTACCCCATGCTTCCAGTGCCCGGGACACCCCAGTGCTCTGATCTTGCCCCAGTCCGCCCAGTGTTTCAGTGTTCCCCCGTTGCCCAGTGCCCCAGTGCCCCTCGCGTGCCCCAACAGTGCCCCGCAGTCCGTGCACAGAGGCCCGGATTCCCCCTTGCCCGTCAGACAACCAGGCTTGTCGCTCACTGCCACCACCCTGTCACCGTGTGCCAGCCCCCGTGATCCCCTCCCTCGGATCATGCCCGTGCCCTTCAGTGTCCCCCGTGCTTCCCGAGCTCTCCATGTCCCCTGTGTCCCTCCATGTCTCCTGTATTCCCCCTGCGTTCCCGCCACCCCTGTGCCTGTGTGTCCCCCATGCCCCCCATGTCCCCCGTGTCCCCATGTCCGCCATGTCCCCTTTGGCCCCCTGCTTCCTTTCGCCCTCCTGTCCCTGTGGTCCTCCTGTCCCTGTTGCCCTCATGTCCCTGTCCTCCAGTCTCCTGCACCCCCTCACGTCCTGCCACCCGTGTCCCCGTGCTGTCTCCGTGCCCGTGCCGCCCTCGATAGTCCCCCATGTCCTGCCGTGTCCCCGTGTCCCCACGTTCCTGCCAAGCCCCGTGTCCCGTTACCCCCTCGTGCCCCGGTACCCTCATGTGCCCCCATGCTCCGTGTTCGCCATGTCCTCCTATGTCCCTGTTGTCCCCACAGAGTCCCCTGCCCTCCATGTCCTCTGTGCCACTCCTCCCCTTGCCCCCCGCTCCTGCCACCCCCTGTGCCTCCTGCCTCCATGTCCCAGTGTCCCCCGTGTCCCCTGTGCCCCCCGTGTCCCCATATCCTCTGGTTCCCCTGTGTCCCCCGCTTCCTGCCACCCTCATGTCCCCCATGTCCTCTGTGCCCCCAGTGCCCTGCCATGTCCCCCGCTGTTTTTTTTTTCAATTTTTTTTGTATTTTTTGTTTTTGTTTTGTGTTGCCCCCGCGTTCTCCTGGCCAATCCCGTGTCCCCGTGTCCTCCAGTCCCCGTGTTCCCGCGTTCCTGCCACCTGTTTCCCCGTATCTTCTGCCCCCTCGTGCCCCTGCCCACCCATGTCCGATGTCCCTGTGCCCCCTAGTGTCCCCCATATCCTCCGTGCCCCTGCGCAACCCTGGTTCTGCCACCCATGTGTCCCCCCTGTGGTCCTCCGTGCCCCTCGTGTCTCCCCATGTCCTCCGTTTCCCTGTGCTCCCTCGCGTTCCTGACCCTCATGTCCCCCATGTCTCTGTTGCCCCCCGTGCTCTCCATGTCCCCCGTGCCCCTCCATGTCCCGTGCCCCGTTGCCCCCAGAAGGACGAGCCGTGTCACAGCACCAGTTGATCCACATTGTCACGTTACTTACAGTCACCACCGAGGAGAGATGGAAATCGCTGTACACGGCCGGGCCCCCCCCGGGACCCCCCCGGACCCCCGGGCCCCGCCGCCTGGCCCCCACCGACCCCTCCCGCCCCCCGGGCCCCCGGGCTCCCCGGGCTCGGCCCGCGGGGCGTCTCGGGGGCGATCACAAGCGGGGCGCCCCTACATTCATGGGAGGTCCGGGGGGCTCGAGGGTCCGCGGCGGTGCCCGCCGCGGGGAGGCTGGCTCTTATCCTATCGGCTGACAAAGCAATAAATTAATTAACGGGGATCCCCGAGGGGACTCCGAGGAACGGGGCATGGGGTCGCCACGGGGAGGGACGGAAAGGGGGAGGGCGTACAAAAGCGTTGTTGCTTAGAGAAAACGAGAGGGAGGGGGGTCCGGTCTGCTTGCTTCCGCACCTGTCCAGGCGGGGGCAACGGCTCGGGGGACACGGGGGACAACGGGGGGTGCGGACAAGAGGGTGGCGAGGGACCTGGGGAGGGGCGCTGATGGGACGGTGCATGGGGAGGGACACGCCGCGGAAGCGGGCCGGGCAGGACAGGTGATGTGAGCAGGGACAGCGCGGGTGGGTGACAGGGACAGCGGGTTCTGGCAGGCAAGGAGTCAGCGCCCCCCCAGCTGTGCCCACCCCGCCTGGGCACAGCACCCGGGAGGGACAGGAAGGTGGCAGTGGCATCGCTGTGACCCTGGCTGGGGGTCCCTGGCACGGAGAGGGGGACAGGAACCAGCGGAACCCGACACGGAAGGATAATAAAGGATAATTAAATAGAAGCATCAAAAGTACAAACGTGCACGGGGCGACCCGAGGCGCACGGCATGAGCCGGGCCCGGGGGTGCCCGGGGCTCCGGGGCCCCTCGGGCTATACAGGCAGGCCCGGCATCGCAGGCCACGCTGGGCAGCTGCTGCGGCGCGGGCCGGGGGTCGGGGGCCCGCCGGTGTCGTAGGCCCGCGGGGTCGGGGCCGCCGGGGTCGGGGGCTGCGGTGGTCGGGGCTGCCGGCCCCTCGCGGACAGCCGTGCTGCAGCAGGATGTCGCACACTCGGCGGCTGCCGGCGGGCGCGCGTTACAGGCCTAAGAACAGCGCGTGCAGGCCGTGACCGATCCCGGGGCGCGCAGTTCGGCCCGTACTGCGGGCACGGCCGGGGGTCACCGCGGCAGCCACCGCGTTTCACCGCGGCACAGCCCCAGGGGCCGCGCGGGTCCCCCGGGGATGGCCGCTCCCCGTGATCCCCCGGGGTTCGTGCAGATCCAGGATTGCCACGGACACATGCACAGCCCCCAGTGGTTAGTGTCGTCTCCCCAGACAGCACCGTGTCCCCATGGCCACACCAGGTCCCCAAAGCCACCCCAGGGGCTCCTCACGCACTCGTCACCTCCTGGCACTGCCTGTGGTCTCAAAGCACCCCCATCCCTAAGACACTGCACGTCCCAATGACACCCATGTCCCCATGACCCCACAGTCCCCATGACCAACCACATCGGCCCAATGACCACCCCTAGTCCCCATGACCACCCCCAGTCACCATGAATCACCCCACATCCCAGTGACCACCCACAGTCCCATGATCACCCCTCATCCTCCAAGATCAACATGCCTTGATGAGCACCCCAATGGTTCCCATGACACCCCACGTCCCCATGACCACCACAGTCCATGCCACCACACAGTCCCATGACCACCCATTGTCCCCATGACCACCCCACGTCCCATGACACCATAGTCCCCATGACCACCCACAGTCCCATGCACCCCCCATCCCCAGTGACACCCCACAGTCCCCATGACACCCCACATCCCATGATCACCCCTCATTCCTCAAAGATATTACCATGCCCTTGATGATCACCACATGGTCCCATGGACCACACAATTATCCCTCAATCCACACACATCCCGATGACCACCCCAGGACCACCCATCCTCAAGGGACCATACCCGGCTGATGACACCTGTCCAGTGACCACCCATGGTCCATACCACACCACATCCCAGTGTACCATCCCACCTCCTCATGACCCATACCACATCCCCACATGACCACACAATCTCCAAGCACCCACGGTGCTTGGCCACATCACTCGCTTCCTGTCCATGCATGTTCCAAGCCACCCCCCCATCTTCAAGACATACCATTCCCCAATGCCACCCCATAGTCCCCAATGACCACCCCATGGTTCGCCATGACCCCCCATTTCCAAGACACACCACGTTCCTTGATGAACACACATCCCTCAATGACACCCACAGTCCATGACATCCCATTCCCAATGGGGACCCCACCATGTCGCCAGTGAGCCACACCCGATGGTCCCATGACCTCCCGCATACACCAATACACCCCATCTGTCAATACCAGCCCACACGCCCATGACCGTCCCCACGTACCCATGACTCCCCACATCCTCAAGACCAGCACCACATTCCCCATGACAACACGTCCCCATGACGCTCCCCAAATCCCCAACCACCCGTCCCCCAACATGCCATACCCCATGGTGACCCAACCCCACAGCCCCCAGGACCCCGCCACCCCGTGCCCACTCCCTGCCCAGCGCGGACCTGCCAACTCTTCT
>NDFG01000103.1:40749-52607 GCA_002167245.1 Sporophila hypoxantha | reverse complement strand
CTGGGCTTGCAGCGCCCGCGCGGGTTCTGCTCCCAGATGCTGTTGGCGGTGGCGTTGCCGATGGCCGAGAGCACCAGGGTCAGCTCGCGGGGCCAATCGTCCAGGTCCAGCGAGCGCACGCGCGACACGTGCGTGCCCAGGTTGCGGTGGATGCCCGAGCACTCGATGCAGATCAGGGCGCCCAGGTTCAGGCTGGCCCACGTGGGGTCTGCGGGGTGAGCAGGGGTGGTGGGTGAGCTGGGGCACCCCTGGGGTCCCCATGGTGGGACACAGTGTGACACCTGGCGTGGCACGTGCTGGCAGTGAGCCACGGCACCGTATGGCATCGTGTCACCCATGGCATCATGTGTCCCATGGCATTGTGTGACCCTGGCATGGTGTGACGCGCAGCGCCGTGTGGCATCGTGTCACCCATGGCACCATGTCCCACAGCATTTTGTGGCTTATGGCATTGTGTGACCCTGGCATGGTGTGACCCATGGCATCGTGTGGCCTGTGCCATCCATCATGTGGCTCATGGCCCTGTGTGGCATTGTGTCACCCATGGCATTGTGTGGCTTATGGYGTTGTGTGACCCTGGYAYRGTGTGACCYRTGCCATCCATCATGTGGCCCATGGCACCATGTCCCATGGCATTGTGTGACCMTGGCATGGTGTGACCCATGGCACTGTGTGGCCTCTGCCATCCATYGTGTRGCTCATGGCACCATGTGGCACCATGTCACCCATGGCATTACGTCCCACAGCACTCTGTGACCCACGGCACCATGTGGCATCACGTGTCCTATGGCATTGTGTGACCCTGGCATGGTGTGACGCACAGCACCGTGTGGCATCGTGTCACCCATGGCACCATGTCCCATAGCATTTTGTGGCTTATGGCGTTGTGTGACCCTGGCATGGTGTGACCCATGGCATCGTGTGGCCTGTGCCACCCATCATGTGGCTCATGGCCCCATGTGGCATTGTGTCACCCATGGCACCATGTCCCACAGCATTTTCTGGCTTATGGTGTTGTGTGACCCTGGCACGGCTCATGGCACCACGTGGGGTCTGCAGGGTGAGCAGGGGGTGGTGGGTGAGCTGGGGCACCCCTGGGGTCCCCATGGTGGGACACAGTGTGACATGTGGCATGGCACATGGTGGCGGTGAGCCACGGCATGGTGTGACCCACAGCACCACATGGCATCGTGTCACCCATGGCACTGTGTGGCTTATGGCATTGTGTGAACCTGGCATGGTGTGACCCATGGCACCGTGTGGCCTGTGACACCCATCATGTGGCTCATGGCCCCGTGTGGCATCGTGTCACCCATGGCACCATGTCACACGGCATTGTGTGACCCTGGCACTGTGAAACCCACAGCACTATGTGGCATTGTGTCACCCATGGCATCACATCCCATGGCACTGTGTGGCTTATGGCATGGTGTGACCCTGGCACAGTGTGGCCCATGGCACTGTGTGACCTGTGCCATCCATTGTGTGACCCATGGCATCRTGTGGCATATGCCCACACACAGCCCGGGACATCCTGTGACCCACAGCACCGTGTCACACGTGCCATCACGTGGCCCAAGCCCTCCCTTGCCCCAGTGGCCCATGGCCCCTGGCACAATCTCACCCCGTGGCACCACACCTGGGGTCAGGGCTCTGCAGGGCACAGAGAGGATGTGACAGCGGGTGGACACTAGGGGCACACTGGGCAAGGGTGACACTGGGGCACAGAGGCAGCAAAGGCGTGGGCACGGGGGGCACCAAAGCACAAGGATGACCTCGGGGCACACAGGGACACAGAGGATGACACTGAGGGCACAACGGTGTGACACTGAGGGCACACAGGCGCACAGATGACCACTGGGGCACACAGGGACAAAGAGGTGACACTGAGGCGCACCACAGGACAGGGGTGAGCCACTAGGGGCACACAGGGTGACACTCGCGGGGGCACATGAGGTACTGGAGTGACAACTGAGGGGGAGCACCAGCACAGCGGGTGACGACTGGGGACACACAGGCCAGAAGGGCGGCACGTGGGCACACGGGGCCGGGTGACACTGGGGGCACACAGGGGCATGGGACACTGTGGGCGGCAGGTATGACAGGGGAACAGGCGAGGCCAGCAGCTTGGGTACGATCGTGGGCACAAGGCACAGCGGGGTGGCACTTTGGGGGAATAATGGGAAGGGTGTGCACTGGAGGGCACACAGGCGATTACAGAGGGTGGTGACACTACTGGGCACACCAGGGCAAGGGGTACACAGGGGCACACGGGCCACAAGGGCGGCACTGGGGCACATGAGGGACAGGAGTGGACCACTGGGAGGCACACCGGGGTGACCACTCTTTGGGAGTCGCGACACAGGCACAAAGGGTGGCACGTGGGCATGCACTGGTGCGATCAGGAGTGGTAACACATGGGTGCACACAGGCACAGCGGTGTGACACTGGGGTGATCACAGGGACACGGGGGATAAAGCAGGGGCACACAGTGACAGGGTGGCACTGTGGGCACAGCAGGTGAGAGGGCAGACAGTGGCACTGAGGCGTAACAGGGACAGGGTACAGGGGCACACAAGGGAGGGTGATGTGGTGCGACACAGGGTTGACACTGGGGCACACAAGGCACATGCGGGCGCACTGTGGCACACGGCGGCCGGAGGTAACAGGCCGCACACGGCACAAGGGCGCACGTGGGCACACGGGGCAGCAGGCACAACGCCACCGGGAGGACTCCGGGGCTGGGCTTGCAGCGCCGCCTCGGGTTCTGCTCCCACCAGATGCTGTTCGGCCGGTCTGGCCGATTGCCGATGGTCCGACGAGCACCCAGGGTCAGCTCGCGGGGACCAATCGCTCCAAGGTCCAGGACGAGCGCACGCGGCGCACGTACGTGCGTGCCCAGGTTGCGGCTGGATCCCGAGCACTACGATGCAGATCAGGGCGCCCAGGTTCAGGCTGGCGCCACGGGGGTCTGCGGGCGTGAGCAGGGGGTGGTGGGGTGAGATGGGGCACCCCTGGGTCCCGCATGGTGGGACACAGGATGACTACTGGCGTGGCACGTGCTGGCAGTGGAGCCACGGCACCTATGGCCTCGCATGTCAACCCATGGCATCATGTGTCCCCATGGCATTGTGTGACCGCTGCCGCATCCCATGAGTGGTTGACGCGCGCGCCGTGTGCGCCATCCGTGTCAACCCATGGCACCAATGTTCCCAAGCATTTTGTGGCTGTATGGCATTGTGTGACCCTGGCAATGGTGTGACCGATGGGCATGTGTGGCCTGTGCCATCCATCCATATGTGGCCATGGCCACTGTGTGGTGCATTCGTGTCACCCGCATGGCATTGGTGTGGCTTACTGGTGTTGTGTGACCCTGTATCGCCATGTGCACGCTTGCCATCCATCCAATGTGGCCCCGATGCTCATGTCGGCATGGCATGAGTGGTGACCCATGGCATGTGTGGACCATGCAATCTGCTGTAACGGCACGAAAATTAGCCCTCCGATCGTTCAGACCCTCATCCGGCAACAATGCACGATGTAGACCCCATCGGCAACGTCCATAGGCACTTGTACCACGGCCATGTTCACTCATGCTAGCATTGTGTGACCCCTGGCAAGTGGTGTGACGCCCACCAGCAGCCGTGTGGCATGTGAGTGTCACGCCATGGCACCAATGTCCACATAGCATTTTGTGCTTCATGGCGTTGTGTGACCCTGGCATGGTGTGACCGCATGGGCAATCACGTGTGGCCTGTTCACACCCATCCTACGTGTGGCTCATGGCCCCATGTGGCAATTGTGGGTCACCCATGGCACCATTGTCCACCAGCATTTTGCTGGCGCTTATGGTGTTGGTGTGACCCTCGGCACGGCTCAATGGCACCACGTGGGGTCTGCAGGGTGAGCAGGGTGGTGGGTGAGCCTGGGGCACCCTGGGGTCCCCATGGTGGGACCACAGTGTGACATGTGGCATGGCACATCGGTGGCGGTGAAGGCCACTGGCATGGTGTGACCCACCAGCACCAACATGGCATCAGTGTCACCCTGGCACTCGTGTGGCTCTCAATGGCATTGTGTGAACCTGGCATGGTGTGACCATGCACACGTGTGGCCCTGTGAACACCCACATGTGGCTCATGGCTCGCTGTGGCAATCAGTGTCACCCCATGGCACCATGTCACAAGTCCGGCATTGGTGTGCACCCTGGCACTGTGAACCCACAGCACTATGTGGCATTGTGTCACCCATTCGGCATCACATCCATGGCACCTGTGGTGGCTTATGGGCATGGTGTGACCCTGGCACAGTGTGGCCATGCAGCTGTGTGAAAAGCTGTGCCCAGTCCATTGTGTGACCCAATGGCATCATGTGGCATATGCCCCACACACAGCCAGGGACATCCTGTGACCCCGACAGCACCGTGTCATCAACGTGCATCACGTGGCCCAAGCCTCCCTTGCCCCAGTGGCCATGGCCCCTGCACAATCTCACCCCGTGGCACCACACACCTGGGGTCAGGGCTCTGCAGGGCACCTCTGTCCATGAAACCGATGTCCCCTCATTGCCCATGAATGGATGTCACCCCATGTCCACACCCAACCCATGCCCCCCAGTGCCCCAGACTCACTGAGTGCCCCGCAGTCCACGCAGAGCGAGTTTCCTGTGGGCACTGCTCCTCTACCATGAATGAATGTCCCCACTGTTGTTCCTCCATGTCCCATGAATGGATGTCCCCCCATGCTGTCCCCCCATGTCCCATGAACAATGTCCCCCATGTCCCACACGCCCCTGTGCCCCCCATTGTCCCCTGCTGTCCCACTGGTTCTCTCACGCAGTGTCCACGGAGTTGGCGGTGCTTGCCTCGCGGATTGTGCGCCAGCTGGGCGCAGGGACGCTTAGTCTTGCCAGCATGCTGTCCTCATTTCTGGTCACCCCGCACTCAGTAATCACTGTGCCATGCCTGTATCTGGTACCACGCAGAGCGAGCCTCTCTCCTGCATTGGGCATCTTCATTGATAACAGGTGTGATATGGATTTGTCCCGACCTCTACCTCAGTTTGCTGTATGCTCTTGGCTACATTTCTTTTCTGGAAGGAAAGAACTTGATGGACTTGGGGTTTTCAATGCCATTGGTGTCCTGGTCACCCCCCATGTTCCCATGAATGGATTGCTCCCCATGTCCAACGACCCTCGTGCGCCCACTGTCTCCCGTTGTCCCCCACTCGTCCCCCATTGTCTCCCCAGACTCACTGGTGCCCCGCACGTCCCATGCAAGAGAGACGTTCCTTAGGCAACATACTGTCCCAATGAAGATGAATGTCCCCATCCATGTTTGTTCCTGTTCCATGTCCATTGATGGATGTCCCCCAGTCCGCACACCTCACCCGTTGCCGCCTTCATTGCTCCCCTTTTATTACCACTGGCTTTCCACACTGTCACCTCCAACTCACTGGGTGCCCTGTCTATTGTCCATCGCATTAGCATTTGGTTCGTCCATACTTATTTCTTTCCTGTCGACCAGCTTACTCTCCTTGTGTGGACAGGCTGCTGGCTCCGCAGTCTGTTCCCCATGAGTATCAGCGCATTCGTCCTCGCCAGGTGTACCAATTTCCACACCGTCTTCTGTACACTTGCCGTTTCTCCTCTCACTGTCTCCTCTCTACGTCCTTCCTCCCTCTTCCCTCATGGTCCTGTCCCCGTCCCCCCATTTGTCGCACGTCGCCTCCTGCTAGTATACTCAATGGCTCGCGTGGCCCTGTCGGTCTGCAGGCATATTGCTCTGAAGTCACGCTTGCACCAGACATGAGAGGGCTGGGAGTCTTGCGGCACAGGGCCGTCTTGTGTGTGGGGGAAGATATTGTGCCGGTATATGGCCGCTTCCTCGGCAGTGCGCCAAACGGGCACGCTGCTCTGGTGTGTACATGCTCTCTGAGAGAGATCACAGGCTCTTGAGAGGGGACGCTGGCACTTCTTGCGAGTGTGCAGGGACGGGGTGAGAGGGGCACGGGGGTGGCACGTGTGGCAGATCGGCGCCGCACTATGCTCCCTTCTTTTGCGTCAGACCTAGAGCTCCCACCTTGTTTCTTCGCTTGCTCTCGCAGCACTGCAGGCTGGCAGGAATCTGGCTCTCGATGGCCTGCACCCACGCGTCGCGCTTCCTCGAAGCTGCGGCCTCGAAGTGCCACGATCTGCCCCCGTGCTCTGACACGATCAGGAACTCAAAGTTCTCCTCCTCTTGCGGGACCAGAGACCCCCGGGGGGGCTGGTGCGATGGGGATCCGGCACCCGCTGCTGGGCCCGCCCCCAAAACCCGCCCCTGGCACCCAAATCCCGCCCCCCCCTCCCCAGAGGTGCCCACCCCTGCTGGGGTGCGCTGGCAGCAGGCAAAGGGGGGCAACAGCGCCATGCACGGGAGGCCACCGCTCGCGTCCCAACGTTACCTTGTTTTAATAAATATTTCTTCTAAACTACCAAAACTTTTTAATTTCCACATTTTGCGCTCTTGGCTGCGGAGGGTCCGGGCAGCAGGAGTGGAGAGAGGAAACGGGGAACATGAGTCAGGGGGCCCAGGGAAGCCCTGGGGGACGGTGTCAGAAGGTGGCAGGGCGGTGGCAGAGCGAGGGGGGTGCAGTGGAACAGCGTGGCGGCAGCGTGGCCGGGGTGAGGGCGCAGCATCCAGCCCAGATCCCCCCGAGTTCCGGGGCGTCCTTTGCCGTGTGAGGATGGTGGCTTGTCCCCACAGCGCCGTGAGGGGAACGGGGTCCGGGGACAGACTACGGCGCTTGTGCAACCCGACCTTCTGCCTGCCCACCCGAGCCCTCGGTCTTGGACGGCGTCATCAGCTTCTTCCTGCCGGTGCTGTCTTCCTGTCCACCAGGGGCAGGGTGGAGGGGTCCCCTGCCAGCGCTGCCAGGGCTGGGCACCGGCCTCGAAGGACAGCGGGGACTCTGCCAAGACAGCACGTGGAACGCTGGGATGTTACACGGTGGAAGCAGCCGGGTCCTGAACGTGAGCCACGAGAGCTCTCATCGCAGAGAGGCACTGAGGCACCAGGGTCAGGTCACAATCAGAACACAGGCAGACTACGGACACACAAGAACCAACTTCAGGGCTACCAGGGTCTCACAAGTCCATCAAACCTACAGGGCTATCAGGTGTCACCAAGTCCATCAGAACCCACTCAGGGGTATCAGGGTCACCAAGTTCCATCAGAACCACTCAGGTCGGGGAATATCAGGTTCACCAAGTCCCTATCAGAACCAAACTCCAGGTCAGGGCTACATCAGGATCCACCAAGTCCATCAGAACCAACCGCAGGGCTAGCAGGGTCACCAAGTCCAATCAGAACCACCCAGGGCCGCAGGCCTATCAGGGTCACCAAGTCCACTTGGCACTCAGGGCCTCTGAACTCACTGGGGTCAGCAGGGTGCACAAGTCCCCCAGAGGTTCTGGCATATCCGGGGCCATCAGATCAGTCTCACTCAGGGTCATCAGAATTCTCAACTGCCACCTTCCAAGGCCACCAAGTTCATGGTCTTAACAAAAAACACCTGGGGCCACCAGGGTCACAAGAGCTCTTGGCTCACCAGAATCCCTGGGGGTCACCATGGTTCCTGGGCTCACCAGGCTTCAACAGGTTCATTGTGGCTTCTGGGACTTTCCCCAGGTCCACTGCTGCACCAGGGCGCAGCAAAGGCTCAACTGTGGCCAACCAGCACCACAAAGGGCCACCTGGGCTCCACCGAATCCACCGGGGTTATTGTGGCCTCTCAGTAGCCACCAGAATCATCAGGGCCACCCAAGGCCCACGCTGTCCCTGAGCTCACCATGACCAGCATGGGTTATTGTGGCTCCAGAGCCACCCAGAAACAATCAGGGCCACCAAGGGCCACCAGGTCCCTGGCTCATCAGGACATCAAGTTTGTATTGTTGGCCACATGCACCACCAAAGGGCTGCAGGTCCCCTGGGCTCACCAGAACCACCGGGGTTTATTGTGGTCCTACTCTAGGGCCACCCCAATGGGGCTACCAGATCCCTGAAGCTGCTCAGGAGTCACCAGCAACCACCAAAGGTGCCAACAAGGTCCCTGGCTCACCAGGATCAACCAGGGTTTATTGTGGCCTTCCAGAACCACCAGAGCCACCAGGGTCCACCAAGGGCCACCTTGTCTCCCTGGGGCTCACTCAGGGCCACCAGGTTTTTTCTGTTGGCCTCCAGAACCACCAGAACCACCAGAACCACCAAGGACCACCAGCTCTTCAGGAGTCACCAGTGCTCAGCGGCTGGGCCACATGGGGATGTCTGTGGGTGGCCCGGGAGGTTGGCAAGTGTCCCTCGTGCCGGTGTCACTTCACCTGAGCCAGTTTGGCGCTGGAGCGGAGGGCGCAGCGTCTGTAGGACCCCCTTGGCCCACCACCTTCAGCCCCGGCTCGGGGGGCAGGTCTTCAGCCCCACCGAGGGGGACGGCGGTGCAAGGGGGAGGAACGGTGTCACCGTGTGGACCTCCCTCCGCGGTGTCCCCCCCCCCCGCGGTCCCGGGCTCACGCGGCGGGCCCTCGGGCTCGCCGCAGCAGCCCGTTGATGCTGGCCCGAGGGGCCGCAGGCCCGAGATGGCGCGGGGCGGGCGCTTCCGCCGGCAAACCCTTGACCGTGGGTGGGCAGCTATTGGTCCATCTCCTTGCCTGTGCGTGCTGTGTGATGTAAGTCCTGGGGGGACAGCAGGGTGACACCGGGCTCTGCCGCCCTTTGGGGACACGGGGGGACGGGGAACGCTCAACTGTTGTAATGCTGGGGTGGTAAAGAGGGAGGCCGTATGCTTGGACAGGGTCACGTATTTCTTTCTTGCCCACTCCTTGTTCAGGGAGTTTGCCGCTGCGCTTTCAGCAGGAAGCTCTGGGGACGGGAGGCGGTGAGGGGACACAGGGGACCTACCGGGAACACAGCCACATTCTTCCCGCCACGGCCACCACCCACCTGCCTTGATTGGGGATGGCGCGGCCGCTGCCCGGCGCCTCCAAGCCTCGGCTGTCCAAGGCTGTCGCTTCTCGGAGTCGATTGCATGCGGCGCGTCCTTGCGGGCACGGGGCGGGATCAAGGGGCTGCACTTTTCGCGGCTCATGCTGGGGAACTGGTATGCCCCACATTGTCCCCACTGCTGGAGCCTGGTGCTGGGGAACATTGGGTGCCTACAGACCCAGCACTGGCGGCCCATGGTGGGAACATGCACCGCATGGGTGCCCACACGTCCCTCAGTGCCACCATGACCGTGTCACAGGGGGCGCTATGGGCTGAATGCCATGTGTCCCCCACCACCCTGCTGGAGGACACAGCCAGCAAGCTCCACGGTGGGGGACATCCTGGGTGCCTTTCATGTCCCCCCACTTCCCACACTGGATGCCCATCATTGTCCCTCAGTGCCACCACCACCTGCCAAAGGGACAACTGTAAATGCGCATGTGCTCGCCTCAATGTCACCGATTCCTGCCCGGGGACATACCTGGGCTGGCCCACATGTCGCCTTGCTGCCACACGTCCCTTGCTTTGCCAGCAACCCACTATCAGGATGAACATTCTGGGATAACACCGCCAAGGGGACACCCAAGGATGTCCCACCCCCGTGTCACCCGCCGGCCGTGCCAGGGTGCCCTCCGGTGCCCGCGGTGCCCGCTGCGACTCACGGCGTAAGAGGTGGCGGCGCTTGGCCCTGCGGTGCAGGCGAGCTGGGGGTGGCCATGCGGGGCCGGGTTCTCGCTGCGTCAGTCATCCCGGTGGCTCACGTTGGGGCGTGGAGGGCAGCGAGGACGAGTAGTTCGCTGGGTGTGGCCGCCATTGCGTCTGGGGGGGACACGGGGTCAGTCCTGGGCTGTGCACTGGGGCTTGGGGAGGGGGCTGTGGGGGTTAAACTGGGGGTTACCTGGCTGGGGTGGACCCCTCTCCCGGGGGTGGAGTGCGGCGAAGTGCTCGGCGGAGCTGGGCAGGGACCTTGCAGTGAACGCCATCAGCTGCTGCTCTTCTTCAGCGCCACGGCTTCTGGGCCACTGCAGGGAGCCTTGAGTCAGGAGGGCCGGGCCACAGCCTGCACATGGCACTGCCTGATGCCCACACCTGGTGAATCATGGCCTCATCGCCATCTCCAGCAGGCATGGGCGCGCGGCATTCTCAACCTTGGACATGGTCTCATCGCCATCCCACCTGGATACTGTCCACATCCCACCCGGGCATGGGCCTCAACCAACCTCATCCCACCTGAACACTGTCCCCATTCATCCATCCACCTGTGGCATGGTTTTCACATCCCCACCTGAACTAACTGTTCCCGTACCACCTGGATATGGGCCATACCTCATCCCACGCTTGGAACATTGGCTCCCTATTCCACCCTGGGACATACTGTTCCCATCTCCACCGGACATTGTCCCCCATCCCATCCGCATCCCACCTGCCCATCTTGTCTCTTCGTCCCACTAGACACTGTCCCCACCCCCACTGTAAATGTTGACCCCCATTCAACAACAGGGGTGGATACATGAATCCCTAACCTACTCAGCCATGGGTCCGCCCCACCTGGACACGGTCCCCTTGCACTGCCTGTGCACTGTCCCCATTCCACCTGGCCACGGTCCCTGTCCCCCAGACAATGCCCTGGACACCACTCCCTTTGTTGGGGGACTGCAGATTGTGATCCAACTCTGGCGCACGCATCCCTGTCTGGCAAGGGTCACTGTCCCCATCCCACCTGGCTCAATGGTCCCTTGTCCCACTAGACATTGGCCCTGGTGCCACTCACTCCCTTTGGGTGGACCTCAGATGTGATTCCAACTCTGGCCCACCATCCCTGTCTGACAGGGTCAACTGCGCCCCATTCCCACCTCACCATTGGTCCCCATACAACTCTGGTCACCGTGCCCCCTCACCATGTCCCCACCCCCTGCACACCCCAGAGGACGAGTCATCCCACTCCATCGGTGAAGACCTGTCCCACGTTGAGGCCGTAGGTGGGCGGCAGGTCCTCGTAGAAGGCATGCGCGCGCGTCCCGCAAGAGCGCCCGGCCGCGCTGCGTCCTCGCACCGCTCCGCGGCTGGACGAGCTGATCTTGTTCTGGGGAGTCGGGGGTCAACTGGGGGTGCCGCCGTGCTTGCTTTCCCACCCCCCAGACCCCCACGTTGTCCCCCTGGCTCCACCTGGGTGCCCAGCTCAGCGCCAGGCCAGGTCGCCCGGTGCAGCGCAGAGTCGCTGAGCAGCGCGTGCCAGCTCTTGCGTCACCTCCTCGATAGCTCTTTCTCGCTCTCCAGGCTGAAGATACGAAGATGACGGCTCCGCCCAGCTGGCAATCTGGGGGGTCCACGGGGGGGGTCAGGGCTCGGCTGTGGCCAGCGTGGCCCCCCCGGGCCCCGGTCCCCTCGTACCCTGGGCCGTCCGGGCCGCCGGCCTCCTCCCGCGGAATGAGCAGGAGGTGGCTCTGGCCATCGACTGTCACCTTCACGCTTGAACTGGCCACTCTGCAGCGGGGAGGGGAGGGGAAGGGGGACCCTGGCAGGTGGCTCAACCCTACAGTGGAATGTGAAACCTCCCATGGCCTATGACCAGCAGCCAGGTGTGACCAGCACTTTGATCTTGCGCAAAAGTCCCTCAGCCATGCCAGGCATCGTGACCTTGCCGCATTCCCTGCCATGTTCCCCATTCCCCTTCCACATCTCCACACTGTCCAGACCTTGTCCATGTCCATGACCGCGTCCATTTCACATCCCGTTGTCATGCCCGAGCCCCACCACACATGTCCATCCCATCCCAGCTCATGGATATCACCCCACTCCTCCATTCTCCATCCCATGGACACTCTCATTCACTGAACCC
>NDFG01000103.1:29315-40724 GCA_002167245.1 Sporophila hypoxantha | reverse complement strand
CACCTCCTGTCAACCATGAACCCGATTATGTCCCACTCATCGCCGCATCGAATGGAGCGAGCCATAGTCCACAACACCGTACGGCACGCCATCCCTCCCAGCTGACCCCAGACTCCAACTGAGTGCCTCCGGAGAGCTGCAGAGCGAGATCCTGTGGAGCGACTGTCCTCCTCACCATGAACTGAATGTCCCCCATATGTTGGTTCCTCCCATTTTCCCATCGAATGGATGTCCCCAGACGCTCATTGCTGTCCCCCCATCTGTCCCATGAACAATGAGATCAACCAATCGACACCCTGTGCCCCCCATTGTCCCTGCTGTCGAGCCTCTGTCCCCCACATTGTCCCTGTCTTCTAGACTCACGGGGTGCCCTCAGACTCCACGCGCGAGCGAGTTCCCAGACAAGGCCCACTGGGCTGTCCGCATTGTCCCACTGGAATGGATTCCGGCCATGTCCCACTCAACAACCCACCCCGTGAGCCTCGACTTCATCAGTAAACGCTACCCGTAGCGTGTCCTGGACTACTGCGGTGCCTTCCGCAGCAGTTCCAAACGCAGGAGATGAGGAGTTCCGCGCGCGCCGAGCTGAGGTCCCCCATGTCCCATGGAATTGATGCTCGCCCAATGTCCCACAACCTCCACCCCCGTGCCTCCACCACACCTCGTCCCCCACTGCTCCCCCGTTTGGTCCCTCGACTGGACTGGGAGCTCCGCGCGCCGGCATCCCACGCAGAGCGAGTTTCCCTGGCGCGTGGACGGACGTGCCTGAGGATGGCCCACGGCCTACGCTGCTCGATGGCATCGTCCAAACAGTGCGCGGCCCTGACGGGGGCAAAGGGGAGGTTGAGAGGGGCACGGCGGGGCATGGCCCCGCCCCGCCGCCAGCCCCCGCGCCGAGCTCCCCACCACTTGTTGCTTCGGCTGGCGACCCTCTGCGCACCTGCAAGGCTGGCAGAGATCTGGCTCTCGAATGGCCTTGCAGCCCACGCGTCCGCGCTTCCTTCTCGAACGCCTGCCGCCCTCGAAGTGCCTACGAGTCCCTGCCGCACGCGTGCTTCTTCGACACGATCAGCGACTCAAAGTTTCCCTCCTTGCGGGGAACCACGCGGACCCCTCACGGGGGGCGCTTGAGGCGACGGAGGGGGAGATCCGGCAACCACGCATGCTGGCCCGGCCCCAACACCCGCCCCTGGCCCCATCCCGCCCACCGCCCCTCCCGCAGAGGTGCCCACCCTGCCTCGCGGTGTGCGCTGGCAGCAAAGCGCAAAGGGGGGCACAGGCCACATGGAGAAGCCCGTCGCCGATCGCATCAGCGCTTATACCATGTTTTTGATAGATTAAGGAGTTAGTTTCATAAAACTGACCAAAAGACTTTTTAATGCGCGACATTTTTGCGCTCTTGGCTGCCGCACAGGGTCCGGCGCCAGACAGGAGTGGCAGATGGAGGAAACGGGGAAACGATAGACGTCAGAGGGGCGCCCCAGCCGCACAGCCTCTGGGGACGGGTTAGCTAGACTATAAGATTGGCAGTGCGTGGGCAGAGCGTGCGCCGGGGAGGTGGCTGCGACTGGAACACCGTGGCGGCAGCGTGGCCGGGGTGAGCGCAGCATCTTGCAGTCCCAGATCCGCCCGAGTTCCGGGGCGTCTTAAACTTGCGCGGTGGTAGGAGTGTGGCCCTATGTCCTACCACAAAGGCGGCCAAGCTGGGGTGCAAGCGGGGGCTCGTGGGAGATACGAAGCGGCATACGTGGACACTCACCACCTTTGCTCCTGCCCACCCCGAGCCTCGATCTTACGCGCGTTCAGTCCAGCTCTTCCCTCGTCTTCTGTCCACCCAGCAGAAGTGGGAGGGGTCCCGCTGCCGAGCGGCTGCCGAGAGTGTGCTGGTGCAACCGCGGCTCTGAGCGAAGGAGACAACGCTGGGACTCTGCCAAGAGACGCACACGTGGGATGTTAGACACGCTGTGGGAAGCGAGCCGGGGTCCTGACGTAGCCACGATAGAGAGCTACATCGCAGAGAGGCACACTGAGGCCACCAGGGTCAACCCAATTCCATCAGGAACCCACTCAGTGCCCTCTATCAAGTCTCACACGACAATGTGCACAATCACGAACCACTCGGCTATCTCAGGGGTGCCAACGGAGTCCATTCAGAAACCTACCCCCAGAAGCATGGTTATCATGGAGGTCAACACGAAGTCATCACCAGGTGCAGGACTAGTCAGACGTCGTCAAACATTCCATCACGAGAGAGAGCGGCTAGAGGTCACAAAGTCCACACAAGAAACCACACCAGCGAGCGTATCAGAGGTCCACCAATCCATCACAGAACCACTCAGCGGCTATCGAAGCGGGTCCACCCCAAGTCATCAGAACCAATCTCTAGGTCGGAGCTATCAGTGGTCCGTCCATAGATTACATCTTTGGGCAGCACCACGGGCCACTGAACTCACTGGGTCAGCAGGGTCATAAGATCCCCCAAGAAAGGTTCTGGCGCATATCAGCCGTGGGCCAATCAGAACTCTACCAGGGTCAGCAGAATTCCGCCTGCCACCCAAGGCCGCCAGGTCTCAAAGTTCATTGGTCTTATCCAAAACACCTGGGCCACCAGGTCACAAGAGCCGTCTTTGGCTAGCACCAAGAATCCTGGGGGTCACCAGCTGATCCCTGAGGCTCACACAGGCTCACCAGGTCCATTGTGCGCTCTGGACTCCCGGTGCCACGTGCTCACCCAGCGGTGCCAGCAGGATCACCCTGAGCGGCCTAATAGACACCGACACAAAACGCGGCCACTGGGCTCACCCGAGAATAGCCACCGGGCGTTCATTGCTCGGCCTGCACAGAGCTCACCAGAACTCCAGGGCCACCAAGGGCCACCAGGTCCGAGAGACCATGACCAACAGGGTTATTGTGGCCTCAAGAACACTCAGAAAATCAGTCAGGGCCCCCAAGGGCCATCAGGTGCCCTGAGCTCATCAGGACCACCAGGTTTACTGTGGCCAGTGAAATCACAGTCACCGATAAATCAGGGCCACCAGCAGTCACTTCCCATGAACCATAGGACCAACAGGGTTAGGTTGGCCTCCAGAGCATCACAAGACACAGTCACGGGACAAGGCCATCAGGTCCCTGAACTCATCCAGACCTCAGGTAACGTGGTCCTGGGTATCAAAGCCATCGGTCCCGTGGCTCACCATGACAAGAGGCAGAGGTATATTGGTGGCCCCCAGACAACGAAGGGCCACCAGAGGGCACCAAGGGCTATCAGATCCCCTGAGCTGCTCAGGAGTCCGGGTCAGCAAAAGGCCACAGGTCCCTGGGCTCACCAGGAAACAGGGTATGTGTGGCCTCCAGAACCACCAAGGCACACTCACCTGGGCTCACCAGGACCACCAGGTTTCTGTGGCTCTCAGAGCCAGGGCCACCAAGGGGCACAACAGATCCCTGAGAGCTAATTCAGAAGTCACAGGGGTCAGCAAGTGCCATCTGGTCCTGGGCCTACCAAATCCACCGGGTTATTGTGGGGACCAAAACCACCAGAAGACCACCAGGGCCACCAAGAGGCCACCAGGTTCCTGAGAAAGTCCACCCGGGGTTATTGTGGTCACCGAGGTCACAAAGCCAAGGCCACCTTGTCCCTGGACTCACTAAATCCACAAGGGTTATTGTGGCCTCTCAGAGCCACCAAAGGGCCACCAGGTTTACTGTGGCCTCCAAGAGCCACCAGGGCCACCAAGGGCCACCAGGTCCTGAGCTCACCAAATCCACAAGGGTTATTGTGGCCTCCAGGGCCACCAAAGGGCCACCAGGTTTACTGTGGCCTCCAGAGCCACCAGGGCCACCAAGGGCCACCAGGTTCCTGAGCTCACCAAGTCCACCGGGGTTATTGTGGCCACCAGGGCCACCAAGGGCTACCATTCCCTGAGCTGCTCAGAAGTCACCAGCACCACCAAAGGGCCACCGGTCCCTGAGCTCACCAGAACCACTGGGGTTATTGTTGTCTCCAGAACCACCAGAACCATCAGGGTCACCCAGGGGCCACCAGGTCCCTGGGCTCACAAGGTTATTGTGGTCACAAGGGTCACCAAGGGCACCGCTTGTCCCTGGGCTCACCAGAACCACCAGGGTTATTGTTGTCTCCAGAAACACAGAACCATCAGTGGTCACCAAGGGCACACCTTGTCCCTGGGCTCACCAGGGCCACCAGGTTTTTCTGTGGCCTCCAGAACCACCAGAACACCACAAGGGCCACCAGCTGCTCAGGTGTCACCGTGCTCAGCGGGGCCACTATGGGGATGTCCTGTGGGTGGCTGTCCCCATTGTCCCCCAGACTCACTGGGTGCCCTGCAGTCCACGCAGAGCGAGTTCCCACAGGCACTGCTGTCCCATTGTCCCATGAATGGATGTCCCCCATGTCCCACACCCACCCGTGCCCCTCATCATCCCCCGTTGTCCCTGGGACTCACTGGGTGCCCCGCAGTCCACGCAGAGTGAGTTCCCGCGGGCACTGCTGTCCCCATGTCCCATGAATGGATGTCCCCAATGTCCCACACCCCCCGTGCCCCCCACTGTCCCCCACTGTCCCCCGTTGTCCCTGGGACTCACTGGGCGCCCCGCAGTCCACGCAGAGCGAGTTCCCGCGGGCGTTGCGGATGGCCTGGATGGCCACGGCCTCGCTCTGGCTGTCCACGCGCGCCTGGAGGGGGCACGGGGGGTGAGAGGGGCACGGGGGTGGCACGGGCGCCCCGCCAGCCCCCGCGCCGAGCTCCCACCTTGTTCTTGCTGCTCTCGCAGCACTGCAGGCTGGCCAGGATCTGGCTCTCGATGGCCTGCACCCACGCGTCGCGCTCCTCGAAGCTGCCGGCCTCGAAGTGCCACGTCTGCCCCGTGCTCGACACGATCAGGAACTCAAAGTTCTCCTCCTCTGCGGGACCAGAGACCCCCGGGGGGGCGGTGGGATGGGGGGTCCGGCACCCGCTGCTGGCCCAGCCCCCCAAACCCGCCCCTGGCACCCAAATCCCGCCCRCCCCCTCCCCAGAGGTGCCCACCCCTGCTGGGGTGCGCTGGCAGCAGGCAAGGGGGGCACAGCCACATGCACGGGAGGCACCGCTCGCGCCACGTTACCTGTTTTATAAATATTTCTTAAACTACCAAAACTTTTTAATTTCCACATTTTGCGCTTGGCTGCGGAGGGTCCGGGCAGCAGGAGTGGAGAGAGGAAACGGGGACAGAGTCAGGGGGGCCCACGAAGCCCTGGGGACGGTGCAGAAGGTGGCAGGCGGTGGCAGAGCGAGGGGGGTGCGTGGACAGCGTGGCGGAGCGTGGCCGGGGGTGAGGGGCAGCACCAGCCCAGATCCCCCCGAGTTCCGGGGCGTCCTTGCCGTGGAGGATGGTGGCCTTGTCCCCACAGCGCCGTGGGGGACGGGGGCTGGGGACACACGGCTGTGGCACCCACCTTCTGCCTGCCCACCCGAGCCCTCGGTCTTGGACGGCGTCATCAGCTTCTTCCTGCGGTGCTTCTTCCTGTCCACCAGGGGCGAGGGTGGAGGGTCCCTGCCAGCGCTGCCAGGGCTGGGCACGGCCTCGAAGGACAGCGGGGACTCTGCCAAGACACCRCACGTGGGACGCTGGGGACACYGTGGACACCGGGGTCCTGASGAGCAGAGAGCTCACCAGGAGCACTGAGGCCACCAGGGTCACCAAGTCCATCAGAACCACTCAGGGCTATCAAGGTCTCACAAAGTCCATCAGAACCACTCAGCTATCAGGGTCACCAAGTCCATCAGAACCACCCAGGCCAGGGTTATCAGGGTCACCAAGTCCATCAGAACCACCCAGGTCAGGGCTATCAGGGTCACCAAGTCCATCAGAACCACCCAGGTCAGGGCTATCAGGGTCACCAAGTCCATCAGAACCACTCAGGGCTATCAGGGTCACCAAGTCCATCAGAACCACCCAGGGCTAGCAGGGTCACCAAGTCCATCAGAATCAGCCAGCCCAGGGGTATCAGGGTCACCAAGTCCATCAGAACCACCCAGGTCAGGGCTATCAGGGTCACCAAGTCCATCAGAACCACCCAGGTCAGGGCTATCAGGATCACCAAGTCCATCAGAACCACCCAGGGCTAGCAGGGTCACCAAGTCCATCAGAACCACCCAGGCCAGGCCTATCAGGGTCACCAAGTCCACTTGGGCCACCAGGGCCACTGAACTCACTGGGTCAGCAGGGTCACAAGTCCCCCAGAGGTTCTGGCCATACCGGGGCCATCAGAGCTCACCAGGGTCACAGAATCTCACTGCCACCCCAAGGCCACCAAGTTCATTGGTCTTACCAAAACACCTGGGGCCACCAGGGTCACAAGAGCCTCTTGGCTCACCAGAATCCTGGGGGTCACCAGGTCCCTGGGCTCACCAGGCTCACCAGGTCCATTGTGGCTTCTGGGACTCCCAGGTCCACGTGCTCACCAGGGCCAGCAGGATCACTGCGGCCACCAGCACCACCAAAGGGCCACCTGGGCTCACCGAATCCACCGGGGTTATTGTGGCCTCCAGAGCCACCAGAACCATCAGGGCCACCAAGGGCCACCAGGTCCCTGAGCTCACCATGACCAACAGGGTTATTGTGGCCTCCAGAACCACAGAAACATCAGGGCCACCAAGGGCCATCAGGTCCCTGAGCTCATCAGGACCACCAGGTTTACTGTGGCCACCAGCACCATAAAAGGGCCACCAGGTCCCTGGGCTCACCAGGACCAACAGGGTTAGTGTGGCCTCCAGAGCCACAGAAACATCAGGGCCACCAAGGGCCATCAGGTCCCTGAACTCATCAGGACCATCAGGGTAACCGTGGTCACTGGGGTCAGCAAAGGCCATCAGGTCCCTGGGCTCACCATGACCAGCAGGGTTATTGTGGCCCCCAGAGCAACCAGGGCCACCAGGGCCACCAAGGGCTATCAGATCCCTGAGCTGCTCAGGAGTCACTGGGGTCAGCAAAGGCCACCAGGTCCCTGGGCTCACCAGGACCAACAGGGTTAGTGTGGCCTCCAGAGCCACCAAAGGGCCACCTAGTCCCTGGGCTCACCAGGACCACCAGGTTTTCTGTGGCCTCCAGAGCCACCAGGGCCACCAAGGGCCAACAGATCCCTGAGCTATTCAGAAGTCACAGGGGTCAGCAAGTGCCATCTGGTCCCTGGGCTCACCAAATCCACCAGGGTTATTGTGGGGACCAGAACCACCAGAACCACCAGGGCCACCAAGGGCCACCAGGTTCCTGAGCTCACCAAGTCCACCGGGGTTATTGTGGTCACCGAGGTCAGCAAAGGCCACCTTGTCCCTGGACTCACTAAATCCACAAGGGTTATTGTGGCCTCCAGAGCCACCAAAGGGCCACCAGGTTTACTGTGGCCTCCAGAGCCACCAGGGCCACCAAGGGCCACCAGGTTCCTGAGCTCACCAAATCCACAAGGGTTATTGTGGCCTCCAGGGCCACCAAAGGGCCACCAGGTTTACTGTGGCCTCCAGAGCCACCAGGGCCACCAAGGGCCACCAGGTTCCTGAGCTCACCAAGTCCACCGGGGTTATTGTGGTCACCAGGGCCACCAAGGGCTACCAGATCCCTGAGCTGCTCAGAAGTCACCAGCACCACCAAAGGGCCACCAGGTCCCTGAGCTCACCAGAACCACTGGGGTTATTGTTGTCTCCAGAACCACCAGAACCATCAGGGTCACCAGGGGCCACCAGGTCCCTGGGCTCACCAGGGTTATTGTGGTCACCAGGGTCACCAAGGGCCACCTTGTCCCTGGGCTCACCAGAACCACCAGGGTTATTGTTGTCTCCAGAACCACCAGAACCATCAGGGTCACCAAGGGCCACCTTGTCCCTGGGCTCACCAGGGCCACCAGGTTTTCTGTGGCCTCCAGAACCACCAGAACCACCAAGGGCCACCAGCTGCTCAGGTGTCACCGTGCTCAGCGGGGCCACTATGGGGATGTCCCTGTGGGTGGCCCGGGAGGTGGCAGTGTCCCCGCCCGTGTCACTCACCTGAGGCCAGCTTGGCGCTGGAGGCGGAGGCGCAGCGCTGCAGGGACCCCTTGCCCACCACCTTCAGCCCCGGCTCGGGGGGCAGGCTCAGCCCCACCGAGGGGACGCCGGCTGCAAGGGGGAGGGACGGTGTCACCCTGGGGACCCCCCCGCGGTGTCCCCACCCCCGCGGTGCCCGGGGCTCACCGGCGGGCTCGGGCTCCCGCAGCAGCCCGTTGATGCTGGCCGAGGGGCCGCAGGCCGAGATGGCGCGGGGCGGGCGCTTCCCCGGCACCTTGACCGTGGTGCGCAGCAGGTCCATCTCCTTGCCGTGCGTGCTGTGGATGTAGTCCTGGGGGGACAGCGAGGGTGACACCGGGCTCTGCCGCCCTTTGGGGACACGGGGGGACGGGGACGCTCACGTTGATGCTGGGGTGGTARAAGAGGAGGCCGTTGCTGGACAGGGTCACGTATTTCTTCTTCCACTCCTTGTTCAGGGAGTTGCCGCTGCGCTTCAGCAGGAAGCTCTGGGGACGGGGAGCGGTGAGGGGACACAGGGGACACCGGGACACAGCCACATCCTCCCGCCACGGCCACCACCCACCTGCTTGATGGGGATGGCGCGGCCGCTGCCGGCGCCCTCGCCTCGGCTGTCCAGGCTGCGCTTCTCGGAGTCGCTGCCGCGGCGCGTCTGCGGGCACGGGGACGGGACAGGGGTGGCACTCGCGGCACAGCTGGGGACACTGGCRTGCCCACATGTCCCCCACTGCTGGAGCCTGGTGCTGGGGACATTGGGGTGCCACAGACCCCAGCACTGCGGCCCCATGGTGGGAACACCCTGGGTGCCCACACGTCCCTCAGTGCCACCATGACCGTGTCACAGGGGCGCTATGGATGATGCCATGTGTCCCCACCACCCTGCTGGAGGACACATCAGAAGCTCCACGGTGGGGACATCCTGGGTGCCTTTCATGTCCCCCACTCCCACACTGGATGCCCATATGTCCCTCAGTGCCACCACCACCATGCCAAAGGGACAACTGTAATGCCATGTGCCCCTCAATGTCACCATCCTGCCCGGGGACACCTGGGCTGCCACATGTCCCTTGCTGCCACACGTCCCTTGCTGCCAGCACCCTATCAGGATGACATTCTGGATAACACCGCCAAGGGGACACCCAGGATGTCCCACCCCCCGTGTCACCGCCGCCGTGCCAGGGTGCCCCCGGTGCCCGCGGTGCCCGCGGCGCACTCACGGCGAAGAGGCTGGTGCGGCGCTTGGCCCCGCGGTGCAGCGAGCTGGGGGTGCCCAGCGGGGCCGGGGTCTCGCTGCGCAGCTCCCGGTGGCTCACGTTGGGCGTGGAGGGCAGCGAGGACGAGTAGTCGCTGGTGTGGCCGCCATTGCTGGTCTGGGGGGGACACGGGGTCAGCCTGGGCTGTGCCCGGGGCTGGGGAGGGGGCTGGGGGTTACCTGGGGGTTACCTGGCTGGGGTGGACCCCTCCCACCGGGGTGGAGGCGGCCGAGTGGCTCGGGGAGCTGGGCAGGGACTTGCAGGACGCCATCAGCTGCTGCTGCTTCTTCAGCGCCACGGCCTTCTGGGCCACTGCAGGGAGCCTGAGTCAGGAGGGCCGGGCCACAGCCTGCCCTGGCACTGGCCTGGATGCCCACACCTGGACATGGTCCTCATCGCCATCCCAGCAGGGCATGGGCCCCATCTCACCTGGACAYGGTCCTCATCGCCATCCCACCTGGATACTGTCCCCATCCCACCCGGGCATGGGCCTCAACCTCATCCCACCTGGACACTGTCCCCATCTCCATCCCACCTGGGCATGGTTCACATCCCACCTGAACACTGTTCCCGTCCCACCTGGATATGGGCCCATCCTCATCCCACCTGGACATGGTCCCCATTCCACCTGGACACTGTTCCCATCCCACCTGGACATGGTCCCCATCCCCATCCCCATCCCACCTGGCCACTGTCTCCGTCCCACTCAGACACTGTCCCACCCCACCTGTATGTGACCCCCATCCCACAGGGGTGGACATGATCCCTAACCTACTCAGCCATGGGTCCGCCCCACCTGGACACGGTCCCTTGCACTGCCCTGTGCACTGTCCCCATTCCACCTGGCCACGGTCCCTGTCCCACCTAGACAATGCCCTGGGCCACCACTCCCTTTGTGGGGACCCAGATGTGATCCAACTCTGGCCACCATCCCTGTCTGGCAGGGTCACTGTCCCCATCCCACCTGGCCATGGTCCCTGTCCCACCTAGACATGGCCCTGTGGCCACCACTCCCTTTGTGGGGACCCAGATGTGATCCAACTCTGGCCACCATCCCTGTCTGACAGGGTCACTGCGCCCATCCCACCCAGCCATGGTCCCCATCACACTCTGGTCACCGTGCCCCCCTCACCATGTCCCCAGCCCCCTGCCACCCCCCAGAGGACAGTCACCCACCCTCGGTGAAGACCCTGTCCACGTTGAGGCCGTAGGTGGCGCAGGTCTCGTAGTAGAGGCAGCGCCGCGCGTCCCCGCAGAGCGCYCGGGCGCGCGCGTCCTCCACCGCCCGCGGGCTGGACGAGCTGATCTTGTCTGGGGAGTCGGGGGGTCACTGGGGGTGCCCCGTGCTGCTCCCACCCCCCAGACCCCCCCGTGTCCCCCTGGCTCACCCTGGGTGCCCACCAGCGCCAGGGCCAGGTCGCCGGTGCCGCGCAGGTCGCTGAGCAGCGCGTGCAGCTGCGTCACCTCCTCGAAGCTGCTCTCGCTCTCCAGGCTGAAGACGAAGATGACGGCGTCCGCCCAGCTGGCAAACTGGGGGGCCACGGGGGGGGTCAGGGCTCGGCTGTGGCCAGCGTGGCCCCCCCGGGCCCCGGTCCCCTCGTACCTGGGCGTCCGGGGCGCCGGCCTCCTCCCGGATGAGCAGGAGGTGGCTCTGGCCATCGACTGTCACCTCACGCTTGAACTGGCCACCTGCGGGGGAGGGGAGGGGAAGGGGGGACCCTGCAGGTGTGCTCCACCTACATGGATGGAACCTCCCATGGCCATGACCGGCACCAGGTGTGATCAGCACTTTGACCCCAAAAGTGCCTCAGCCATGCCCAGCATTGTGGCCTTGCCCATTCTGTGGCCGTGTCCATCCCGTCACCATCTCCACACCTGTCCGTGCCCAGCACCATGACCTTGCCCATTCTGTGGCCGTGTCCATCCCCTTCACCATCTCCACACCTGTCCATGACCTTGCCCATTCCATGACCGCATCCATCCCCTGGTCATGCCCAGCCCCACCACATGTCCATCCCATGCCCAGCTCCATGGATACACCCACTCCTCCATCTCCATCCCCATGGACACTCCATCACTGAACCCATCCCCGTGACATG
>NDFG01000103.1:608-11128 GCA_002167245.1 Sporophila hypoxantha | reverse complement strand
CCGAGAGAGATAGCTGGGGCTGGCACAGTCTGACGCGGGATGGCACGGAAGTATATCCAGCGGTGCTGCGAGTGTGCCCCCGTCTGTGTCCCCATGTCCTGCTCAGGGACATCACTCCCGTTCCCCGCTGTCCCGTGTCCCTATGTCCCCAGTGTCCCATCGTCCCTGTGTCCCCCTGTCCTGTCCCCAATTCCCCCTGTCCCATGTCCCCCTGCCCCATTCCCCATCTCCCTGTGTCCCCCCTGTCCTGTGTCCCTGTCCGTGCCCTGTCCCTGCTCAGGGAATCCCTCCCCGTGTCCCCAATGTCCTCCGTGTCTATGTCCCCTGTGTCCCCATCTCCTGTGTCCCCATGCCTCTTGTCCCCCTGTCCCCATGTCCCCTGTCCCGTGTCTCTGTGTCCCATGTCCTGCTCAGGGGATCCCTCCCCGTGTCCCCATGCCCCGTGTCCCCCTGTCCCCCTGGCCCATGTCCCCATTCACGGACCGCATCCCAGGTTGGAACCTAGGTACTTTCCACCACCCCCATGTCTCGTGTCCTGTGTCCCCCATGTCCCTTGTCCCCCTGTATCCCCTGTCCCCACTCACGGGGCCTGTCCCAGGTAGCCCATGTATTCCCAGCTGCCCCCATGTCCTCCAGTCCTGTGGTCCCCGCCCACTCACGGGCCCGTACCCAGGTGGCGTTCAAAGGCACTCCAGTCCCCCATGGTCCCCGGGAGTTCATTGTCCCCTGTGTCCCTTGTTCCCTGTCCCCACTCACGGCCCATCCCCAGGTGTAACCAGGTACTCAGCTGCCCCCATGTCCCCCCCCGTGTCCCACTGTCCCCGTGTCCCTGTGTCCCCATGTCCCCATGTCCCCGTCCCACTCACAAGGCCTGTCCCAAGATGTAAAGCCACGTGCGCAGTCACTCCCATGTCCCTGTGTCCCCCGTGTCCCCCGTGTACCCCCATATCCCCCATGTCCCCTGTGTCCCCCTGTTCCCCCTGTCCCCCTGTCCACTGTCCCCACTCACAGGGGGGGGGGGGGGCCCGTCCCAGGTGCAGCCCAGGTACTGCAAGCCTCCCCATGTCCTGTGTCCCCCAAATCCCCATGTCCCCCCGTGTCCCCCATCCACTCATGGGCCCATCCAGTTAACCAGGTACCGCAGCCTCCCCAATGTCCCCCTGTCCCCTGTCCCACTCACAGGGCCGCGTCCCAGGTGCAGCCAGGTACCGCAGCTCCCCTGTGTCCTCTGTCAACCCAATGTCCCCACTGTCCCCCGTGTCCCCCCCGTCCCTGTCCCTGTGTCCCCCCTGTCCCCCCCTATCCCCTGTCCGCACTCACGGGCCCGTCCAGTGCAGCCCAGGTACTGCAGCCTCCCCTGTGCCCTGTGTCCCCATGTCCCCATGTCCCCTGTCCCCTGTCCCCACTCCGGGCCGTCCCAGGTGCAGCCCAGGTGACTGCAGCCTCCCTGTTTGTCCCCCAGATGTCCCCCCCTGTACCCCCTGTCCCTGTCCCACTCACGGGCCCGTCCCAAGGTGCACGCCCAGGTACTGCAGCCTCCCCTGTTCCCCCCCGTCCATTCCCATGATGTCCCCCCGTCCCCCCTGCCCCTGTCCCACTCACGGCCCGTCCCAGGTGCAGCCCAGGGTACTGCAGCTCCCTGGTGGTCCCCCCCTGTCCCATTCCCCCCATGAGTTCCCGACCCTGTCCCTGTCCCACTGTCCAACCACGGCCTCCGTCCCAGGTGCAGCCCAGGTACTGCAGCTCCCCTGTCCCCCCCTGTCCCCATGTCCCCCATGATGTCCCCCCCTGTCCCCCCCTGTCCCCTGTACCCACCTCCACGGGCCCGTTCCCAGGTGCAGCCCAGGTACGCAGCCTCCCCTGTGTCCGTGTCCCCCATGTCCGCCTGTCCCCCCTGTCCCCTGTCTCCTCACTCACGGGCCCGTCCCAGGTGCAGCCCAGGTAATGCAGCTCCCCTGTGTCCCCATGTCCCCCATGATGTCCCCCCTTCCCCCTGTTTCCCACTCACGGCCCGTCCAGGTGCAGCCCGTACTGCAGCTCCCCGCGTCTCAGCTCCTGCAGCGCACCCAGTTGTGACACCCGGACACAACCCGCGTCGTCCTTCAGCTCCCCTGGGGCCGGGTGACAACGGACCGCAGGTGAACACAGCGTGCCCCCCCAGGAACCCCCATGGACCCACCCAACCCGGCATTGCCCCCCAGGCCTCCCCAGCTCCCACCCACGGTGTCCTCCCTCTCCCCAGTGCCCCACCCCACGTGTCCCCCCATGCCCTTGTGTCCCCTCATGCCCATGGTGACCCCAATCCCCTTGCTGCCCCCCATGCCCTGGTGTCCTCCCCATTCCCGTGTGGTCCCCCTTCATCCCCTGGGTCCCCCATGCCGCATGTGTCCCCTGTTCAATCCCTCCCCACTCTCCCATCCCACGCTATCCCCCCTCCCGTGTCCCACATGTCCCCCATGTCCCCTGTGTCCCCCCAGTGTCCCTCTGGGTCCCCCAAGGTCCCCCCTGTCCCCCTGCCCCCATGTCCCAGTGTCCCCACCGTTCCCAGTGTCCCCCCATGTCCCCCATTCCCCAGTGTCCCTCAGTGTCCCCCCATGTCCCTCATGTCCCAGTGTCTCCTCCAGTGTCCCCCACGTGTCCCCCCACCCACGAACACGTGCTCGAAGCGCAAGGAGTCCAGAGCTTCCCTCCGGAGCGCGAGTAGAGCCCGAACACATGGAGTGGAGATCGGCATCTCGAAACGCCTCGGCCAGGGGTACAGCCCTGGGACAGACACGGACAGCGTGGGGACAGTGTGGGGACAGCGGGGGACATTCATGGGACAGCATCTTGGGGACAGCATCGGGCGGTGGGGACAGTGCTAGGGGACAGTGCTCGGGCGACCCATCAGGGGCACAGGGTGTCAACAGCCCTGGGACAGCACAGGACAGACACAAGTGGACCAGTGTCCGGGGACCACTGTCGAGGACGTGGCGGTACAGCCTGGAGGGACACCGATTGGGAGCACCATGAGGACACCATGGGGAAGTGCTGGGTACAGCCCTGGGACAGTGTGGGGACCTAGTGAGACACTGTGAGGACACTGTGGGGACAGGGGGAACATTGTAGGGACACTCTGGGGATGAAGTGGGGACACAGTGGAGATGCAGTGGGGACAGGGGGAGCACTGGAGGGACACCATGGGGGTAGGGGGAATGCCGTGGGGACACCACAGGGACATCGTGGGGACAGGGGGGACACCGTAGAGACCCTGTGGAGGCACCGTGGGGACACGGTGGGGACAGGGGGACACTGCAGGGACATCATGGGGACACCATGGAGACACTGTGGGGAGAGGGGGAACACTGTGGGGACATCATGGGGACAGGAGGAACACTGGAGGGATGCAGTGGGGACAGGGGGACGCTGTGGGGACATCATGGGGGCACCACGGGGACACTGTGGGGAGAGGGGGTCACCGTGGGGATGGGGACACACTGCGGGGACACCGCGGGGACACGGTGGGGACAGAGGGGACACCGCGGGGACAGGGGAACACCACGGGGACATCATGGGGGCACCACGGGGACACTGTGGGGAGAGGGGGTCACCATGGGGACACTGTAGGGACAGGGAAAACACCACGGGGACACCGCGGGGACAGGGGGTCACTGTGGGGATGGGGACACACTGCGGGGGCACCGCGGGGACACGGTGCGGACAGAGGGGACACCGCGGGGACAGGGGGACACCACGAGGACAGCGCGTCCCCACCTTTCCCGAGCACGAAGCGCTCGAGCAGCGCCAGCACCGGCGTGGCCAGCGCGGCCTCCAGGAAGCGCCGCTGCTCCCGCAGCTCCTCCGGCGGCTCCGCCTCCGCCCGGCCCGGCCGCGGCTCGTAATTGTCCAGCAGCGCCCGGAGCGCCGAGAGCGTGGGGAGCGCCAGGAGCGCCGGGGACACCCGCGAGAACAGCCTGGGGAGGGGGACGGGGAGTGCGGGGAGACGGGATTAGCGATGGGATGGGATTGGGATTGGGGTGGGATTAGGTTGGGGTTGGGATTGGGATTGGGGTTGGGATTGGGGTGGGATTGGGATTGGAGTGGGATTGGGATTGGAGTGGGATTGGGATTGGAGTTGGGGTGGGATTGGAGTTGGGGTGGGATTGGAGTGGGATTGGGATTGGGATTGGGATTGGGATGGGATTGGGGTTGGGGTGGGATTGGGATTGGGGTAGGATTGGAATTGAGGTGGGATTGGAGTTGGGGTGGGAATGGAGTTGGGGTGGGATTGAGATCAGGATTGGGATGGGATCAGGATTAGGATGGAATGCGATTTTGGTTGGGATTGGATTGAGATTGACTTTAGGGTTGGGATGGGATTGGGGTTGGGCTGGGATTGGGGTGGGATTGGATTGAGATCAGGATTGGGATTGAGATGGGATTGGGATTGGGATGGAATGTGATTTCGGTTGGGATTGGATTGAGATTGACTTTAGGGTTGGGATGGGATTGGGGTTGGGTTGGGGTGGGATTGCAATGCGATTGGGATGGGATTGGATTGAGATTAGGATTAGGGTTGGGATTGGGATTGGATTGAGGTGGGACTGGGGGGATTCGGATTGGATTGAGATTGGGATTGGGTTCAGGATTGGGGTTGGGATGGGATAGAATTGGGGTAGGGATTGGGATGGAATTGGGGTTGGGATTGGGATGGGATTAGGATGGAATGCAGTTGGGGTTGGGATTGGATTGGGATTGGATTGGGATTGGCATGAGTGTTGGGATGGGATTGGGATGAGATTGGGATTGGGGTTGGGGTGGGATTGTGGTTGTATTGGGGTAGGATGGGATTAGGATTGGATTGGAGTTGGGATTGGAATTGGACTGGGGTGGGATTGGGATTGGGATTGGGGTGGGATGGGGTTAAGATTGGGACTGGGATTAGGGGTGGGATGGGATTAGGGTGGGATTGGGATAGGATTGGGATGGGATTGGATGGAGATTGGGATTAGGGTTGGGATGGGATTGGAGTTGGGTTTAGGATGGGGATCAGGATCAGGTTTGGGATGTGGATTGAGGTGGGATTGGGACTGGAATTGGGATTGGAGTGGGATGGGATTGGGATTGGAACTGGGATTGGGATGGGATTGGGGTTGAGGTGGGATTGGATTGGAGTTGGGGTGGGGATCAGGATCAGTTTTGGGATGGGGATAGCGGTGGGATTGGATTGGGATGGAGATAGGATTGGATTGGAGCTGGGGTTTGGGCTGGGATTGGATGAGGATCAGCATTGGAGGGGGTTGGGGGAGGATTTGGATGAAATTGGGATGGGATGGGGATGAGGATGGGGATGGGATTGGGACTGGGATTGGATTGCAGTTGGGGTTGGATGGGATTAGGATTGGGGGGGATTGGGATGGGATTGAGGTGGGATTGGGACTGGGACTGGGATTGGGGTAGGATTGGGATGGGATTGGGATTGGATTGAGATTAGGGTTAGGGTCGGGATGGGATTGGGTTGGGATTGGATCAGATTTGGGGTTGGGATGGGGATTGGGGTGGGATTGGGGAGGATTGGGATGGGATTGGATTGGATTGGGGTTGGGATTGGAGTGGGATTGGGATGGGGATTGGAGTGGGATTGGGGCTGGGATTGGGGTTGGGCTGGGCTGGAGAGCAGGGGTGGGCACAGCTGGGATCCAGGGCTGAGGACAGAGGGGAGGGGGATCAGGGGCAGCACGGAGGGCGCCGAGTGCCCCCCACCCTCCAGCCCCGTCCCCCCCTGTCCCCACCTGCCCGAGCCCTGCACGTTCAGCTCCAGCTGCCCCGGCCCGGCCCGGTTCGAGTCCGCGGCGAGCAACTGCTCCGAGAGCTCCCGGAGCTCCGCGTCCGACACCGCCCGGGGCTCCGGTACCGCCCGGGGGGATCCCGGTACCGCCCGCGGGGGCTCCGGTACCACCCGGGGCTCCGGTACCGCCCGCGGGGATCCCGGTACCTCTCGGGGCGGCTCCGGTAACACCCGGGGCTCCGGTATCACCCGGGGGGGCTCCGGTACCTCTCGGGGCGGCTCCGGTACCTCCTGGGAGGATCCCGGTACCTCTCGGGGCTCCGGTACCGCCTGGGGCTCCGGTACCGCCCGGGGCTCCGGTACCACCCGCGGGGATCCCGGTACCTCTCGGGGGGATCCCGGTATCACCCGGGGAAGCTCCGGTACCTCTCGGGGCTCCGGTACCGCCCGGGGCTCAGGGGGAGCCCCCCCGGTCCCGCTCACCGCCAGCAGCAGCCACAGCAGCCACGGAGCCATCGCTGCCCGCGCCCCCCTCGGGCCCGCTGTCGCTTTTAGCCGCCCCTATCGCCCCTATCGCTTGCGCGATAACGCGCCAAGGTCGCGCGTGACCTCGCCAGACCCCGCGGGGGCCCCCCGGGCCGGCTGCACCCCCGGTTCCCCCCGTTGGTGACCCCAAGGGAGGTTTGGAGATCTCCCACCCCCCCCCACCAAAATTTGGCCCCTCCCGGGTTGCGGGAACCCCCAAAGCGCCCCCCCGCCCCCCCCCGGAGCTGATTAATGGTTAATTAATTAATCATTGGGGCGTTGTAAGGGACCAAATGTGGCCCCTCAAGGATTTCCAGGAGGGGCGCGGCCTCGGGGGGGGGGCACGGGGGGTTGGGGGTACACGGGGGGGGGGGGGTTTTGGGGCTGCCCAGGACCCCAGAGGCCCCCAGGATCCCCAAGAGCCCCCCAGGATCCCCTCAGGGGCTTATGGGGGTGTCCTGGGGGCTCTGGGGGTGTCCTGGGGGTTCTGGGGGGGGTCCTGGGGGACTCTGCGGGATTTGGGGGCTTGGGGGATCTGGGGGGTTTATGGGAGTTCCTGGGGTGACATGGAGGGTCCCTGGGGTGCCATGGAGGGTCCCTGGGGTTCTGGGGTATCCTGGGTGCTATGGGGGTTCCTGGGGTTGCCATGGGGGGATTCTGGGGGCTCTGGGGGATCCTGGGGGGCTCTGGAGGGTTCCTGGGGGCTCTGGGGGTGTTCTGGGGCCATGAGGGGGTCCCTGGAGTGCCATGGGGGTTCCTGGGGGTCTGGAGGATCCTGGGGGCTATGGGGGTTCCTGGGGGTTCGGGGTATCCTGGGGGGCTATGGGGGTTCCTGGGGGTCTGGGGTATCGTGGGGGTAATGGGGGTTCCTGGGGTTCTGGGGTTCGGCGGGGCCGGGATTTGTGCGGCCGGGGGGTCGGGGGTCGGGGCGGGGCGAGATTCTGGGGGCGGGGCAGCCCCAATTCGCCCCGCCCCCTTCCGGGAGGCCCCGCCCCACCCCAGAAGGCGCGTGCGCTATGCGCAGTATGGAGACCGAGTGTGAGGGTATGGCGTGGTCATGTCCATATACGGTGTTCGGGGGCGGGGCCTAAGCGCGAGTTGTGGGCGAGCCTAAGGGCGGGGCGGAGGTTTCTGCAGGCGCAGTGCGGGCGGGCGCGCAGGGCGCGGGGCCGCGTTAAAGGGCCGCGGCTCGGGGAGCCCGGAACCCCTCGAACCCCCGGGACCACCGGGACCCCCGAGTCCCAAGCACTTCCCGGCACCCCCGGGGGACTCCCGGGACCCCAGAGCCCGCCATTGGTCTGCGGAGGCTTCGCGTGTTCGCGCAACGCGCTCTGCGCCCCTCAACGTGGTTATGTGGTGAGCGGGGGGGCCGTGAGGGGATTTGGGACCCCTCAGCTCTGCGAGGGGATTGGGGATCCCTCAGGTCTGAGGGGCACTGGGGGAGTGGGGACTCCTCTGCCCTGAGGGGCCGTGAGGGAAACGGAGACCCCTCAGCTCTGGGGGGGAGTTGGGGACCCTCAGGTCTGGGGGGCCGTGAGGGGATTGGGGACCCTTCGAGTCTGGGGGCTCTGAGGGGACTGGGGGACCCCTCTGCTGTTGGGGGACCGTGAAGGACTGGGGATCCCCTCAGGTCTGGGAGGGACTGGGGATCCCCTCAGGTCTGGGGGGATTGGGGACCTCTCTGGGGGGGCTTGAGGGATTGGGGACCCCTCAGCTCTGGGAGGGGACTCTGAGGGGACTGGGACCCCTCAGCCCTGAGGGGGCCGTGAAGGGATTGGGGGACCCCTCGGGTCTGGGGGGGGATTGGGGACCCCTTCGGGGGGCTCTGAGGGATTGGGGACCCTCTGGGGGGCCTCTGAGGGGATTGGGGACCTCTCTGGGGGGCTCTGAGAGGACTGGGACCCCTCAGGTCTTGGGCGGGGACTGGGGACCCCTCTGGGGGGCTCTGAGGGGATTGGGGACCCTCTGGGGGGTCTGAGAGGACTGGGGACCCCTCAGGTCTGGGCGGGACTGGGGACCCCTCTGGGGGGCTCTGAGGGATTGCGGACCTCTCTGGGGGGCTCTGAGAGGACTGGGGACCTCCTCAGGTCTGGGCGGGGACTGGGGACCCCTCTGGGGGGCTCTGAGGGATTGCGGACCTCTCTGGGGGGCTCTGAGGGGACTGGGGACCCCTCTGCCCTGGGGGGGTCTGGGAGAGCGTCTGCAGGGCGGGGGCCCCTCCCGCGTTGGGGTTCTGGGTGCTGTGGGATGTTGGGGGTCCCCAGAGCTGGGGGGGCTCCTGGACCCCGGTCTGGGGGCGGCTCTGGGGCTGCCCTGTAGGGGATGCTGGGCAGGGCTGGGGGGCTCAGTCCCGGTTTTGGGGGCATAATCCCGCTTGGGGGCTCAGTCCCGGTTCGGGGGCCTCAGTCCCATTCAGGGGGCACGGTCTGGTTTAGGGGCACAATCCCGGTTGGGGGGGCACAGTCCCGGTTCGGGGGGTCACAGTCCCGGTTCGGGGGCTCAGTCCCGGTTTGGGGACTCAGTCCCGGTTGGGGGCTCAGTCCCGGTTTTGGGGCGCACAGTCCCGGTTCGGGGGGGCTTAATCTCGGTTTGGGGGCTTAATCCCGTTTGGGGGGGCATAATCCCGGTTTGGGGGGCACGGTCCCAGTTCGGGGGGCTCAGTCCCATTCAGGGGGCACAGTCCCGGTTTGGAGGGCACGGTTTGGGGGGCTCAGTCCCGGTCCGGGGGCACAGTCCCGGTTCGGGGGCACGGTCCCGGTTTAGGGGCACAGTCCCGTCCGGGGGGGTTCTGGGGGTACCGGTGCCCCCCCCCCGGTGCCCCCTGCCCCGTGCCCCCTGACCGGTGCCCCAGCTGGTGGGTGCTGCTGGTGGCCGTGGCGGGCTGGGCCGCGGGGCCTGGCCGGGGGCTCCAGCCCCCCCTGCTCGGAGGAGCCTTCGCCGTCGGAGTCTTCCTCCTGCTGATCGCGGCGCTGGGGCTCTCGGGCCCTGCGGCACCACCAGTCCTGCTCTTCTTTCGTATCCTTTTCGGGGGGGGAACCTCCGGGACCCCCCCGGCACCCCCACCCTCCGGGATCCCCCCCGGCACCCCCAGCCCCTCCGGGGACCCCCGCACCCCCAGCCCTCGGGGATCCCCCCCCGCACCCCCAGCCCCTCCGGGATCCCTCCCGCACCCCCAGTACTTCTGGGGGACCCTCCTGGCACCCCCAGCCCCTCTGGGGGAACCCCCGGCACCCCCAGCCCTCCGGGGATCCCCCCCCGGCCACCCCAGCCCCTCTGTGAGCCCCCAGCCCTCCTGGGCACCGCGTCCTGTCCTGCTCTGTCCCTTGGCCCAAGCCCCCCTCGGTCCCCAGCTCCCCTGGCTGGCCCGGCACCCCTGGCAGTGTCCCCAAGCCCTCTGGACATCCCTGGCACCCCTGGCAGTGTCCCCAGTGCCCCCTAGATGTCCCTGGCAGTGTCCCCAGAACCCCCTGGATGTCCCTGCTCTGTCCCCAAACCCCTCTGGGATGGTCCTGTCACCTCTGGCAGTGTCTCCAACCCCCCCTGCATGTCACTGGCAGTGCCCTCAGCACCCTCTGACTGGTCCTGGCACCACTGGCAGTGTCCCCAACTTCCCTGGATGTCCGCAGTGCATCCCTGCGTGTCCCTGACACCCCGGCAGTGTCCCAAGCCCTCTGATGTCCCAGGCAGTGTCCCCAAGCCCTCTGGAACATCCCTTGGCACCCTGGTAGTGTCCCCAGTGCATCCCTGAGTGTCCCCTGGCAGTGTCCCCAGACCCCCTGGATGTCCCTGCTCTGTCCCAAACCCTCTGGATGGCCCTGACACCTCTGGCAGTGTCCCCAACACCCCCTGGATGTCCATGGCACCCTGGAAGTGTTCCCAAATACCCCTGGATGTCCCAGTGGCATCCCTGGATGTCACCGGCACCCCTGGCACTGTCCAACAACCCCAAGATGGTCCCTGGCACTCCCCTGGCAGTGTCCCCCAAACTCCTCTGGTGGCCCTGGCACCCCTGGCAGTGGTCCCAACTATCCCCTGATGTCCCTGTGCCCCGGACAATCCCTGGCACCCCTGGCACTGTCCCCAAGCCCCCCTGATGTCCCTGGCCCCTCCCCCGTGCCCCCCCCCAGCTCCTGCCCCTTTCAGAACCTTCGAGGGGGCTCAGATCCCACTGAGGACCCCAAACCTGCAGGTCTGGCTGGGGGGGCCAGGGGGGATTTTGGGGGGGTCA
>NDFG01000102.1:518734-532575 GCA_002167245.1 Sporophila hypoxantha | reverse complement strand
AAGAACCCCATTGCAGGGCTACCCCAAGGTGACAAGGGGCACAGGAACCCCACGGCAGGGCTACCCCAGGTGAGCCACAAGACCAGGGAATGACACCTTAACCCTCTTCCAGTGGAACTGGCATCACAGGATGCAGCTGATGCCACCAGCTGGGGACAACGCCACACCCTGTGCCCCTTTGCTGGGGAGGAACCCCTGCTCCCATGGCTGCTCCAGCTCAGGCCATCCTGGCTCAGGGGCTCCATCCCACCACCATGGCTCACCCAGCTCATCCCCCATATCCTGCTGGGGTCTGCTCCACCCCACCTCCATGGCTCAYCCAGCTCATCCCTCATATCCTGGTGGGCTCTGCTTGATCCCTTCACCATGGCTCATCCCCCATCCTGGTGGAGTCTGCTCCATCCCACCACCATGGCTCACCCAGCTCATCCCCCATCCTGGTGGAGTCTGCTCCATCCCACCACCATGGCTCATCCAGCTCATCCCCCATATCCTGCTGGGGCAGGACTCTGCTCCACCCCACCATCATGGCTCATCCAGCTCATCCCCCATCCTGGTGGGGTCTGCTCCACCCCGTCACCCTCCCTTTGGGGGCATCCAGGGCTGCTCCCATGAGGGACACCCTGTCCCCAGCAGGAGCTGGCTCAGCAGTGACAGGGACAGGGGCAGTGACAGGCCTTACCTCGTCATCCCCCTTGTAGGGCGTGGAGCCCTTGCCCCCCGCGATGCTGATGCCCAGCCCGCCCGTCTGCCGCACGATGGTCAGGGTCAGCTGCAACAGAAGGGACAGGGTCAGGGCACCCAGAGCCAGGCACGGCTCCCTTGCATGGACAACAGCGACTCTGGGTCATCTCCTAGCACTGGGGGGGCTGTGGCAGGGACAGGGCACGGGTCAGGGCACCCAGAGCCAGGCACGGCTCCTTTGCATGGACAACAGCAGCTCTGGGCCATCTCCTGGCACTGGGGGAGCTGTGCCACCTCTGGGGGGGCCATGGCACACACTATGGGAGCGTGGCACCTCCTGGGACACACTGGGGGAGCTCTGGCAGGGGACAGGGCAGGGTCAAGGGCACCCAGAGCCAGGCACGGCTCCTTTGCATGGACAACAGCAGCTCTGGGCCATCTCCTGGCACTGGGGGAGCTGTGCCACCTCTGGGGGGCTGTGGCACCTCTGGGACACACTGGGGGAGCTGTGCCACCTCTGGGGGGGGGGCTGTGGCACCTCTGGGACACACTGGGGGAGCTGTGCCACCTCTGGGGGGGCCATGGCACACTAGGGGTGCTGTGGCAGGGACAGGGCATGGGTCAGGGCACCCAGAGCCAGGCACGGCTCCTTTTCAGGGAAAACAGCAACTCTGGGTCGTCTCCTGGCACTGGGGACCTGTGGCACCTGTGGGACACACTGGGGGAGCCGTGGCAGGGACAGGGCGTGGGTCAGGGCACCCAGAGCCAGGAACGGCTCCTCTTCATGGAAAACAGCAGCTCTGGGTCATCTCCTGGCACTGGGGGGGGGGGCCTGGCACCTTTGGGGGGGCTGTGACACCTGTAGGACACACTGGGGGAGCCGGGGCAGGGATGGGGCATGGGTCAGGGCACCCAGAGCCAGGCACGGCTCCCTTTCCTGGAAAACAGCAGCTCTGGGTCATCTCCTGRCACTGGGAGGGAGCTGTGACACCTGTGGGACACACTGGGGCAGCCATGGCACCCACGACTCAGAGGCAGCATCCCCACAACCCATGGAACACACCAATCCCTTCCCACAGCTGAGCCCTGAGCCAACAGCCAGCTGGCCCACAGTGGACAGAGCAGAGGAGATTCCAGCATGAGGCAAACTGGGCAGCCAGTTTGGACAGGAACTGGATCACAGGACAGGGACAGTGCTCACACCATAGCCTGGCTCTGCCATGGGGCTCCCTTTGAGTGTAATTCCAGCAGCCACTGGGGCATTCCAGGTCACCCCAGAGCAGTGTGCAGTGACAAGCATGGCACCTTGCCCAGAAGACTCTGGATGGACACTTGGCTTTGCTGTATTGATGGAAATCAACGCACAACTCCAAAAACCCCAGATGATCTGCTTCCCTCTGCCCCAGCTGCTCAGGATCACAGCTGAGCAATCCACAATTCTCCTCCTTCCTACCCCCCACCTCCACACACCCAACCATGCTGATGTGACCACTGCCAACAGCTGATGTGACTCAGGCTGAAGCTGTTTCTTTTAAGGACACCAGCATGAGCCATTCCCAATGCCACAGCCAGGAGAAGGAAGACAGGGAGCACGTGGTAGGACACAGGGAAAGGAACAGGACAGACAGGACTCTCTCAGGGCCAAGGAGCTGGGGAGCTCAGTGACAGAAATGAGCACAGGCTCCTCCAGAGAACCAAACTGGCTGTCCCCCACGTCAGCTCTTTGTGAACAAAGCCCAGGATGGAGAGAGGCTGCTGCAGAGATGTCAGGTGTGTCAGCTGCACATGGCCACAGCATGGGTAGCAAAGGAAGCAGGGGATCACCTTCCTTAMCACTTCCCTTCCAACCCCCTTTCACTTCTGCAATGACAGAACCAATGTCTTGGGGAGCTCCGTATTTGTTGTCTCATATATCAAGAGTTCTATTATCATTATGGTGCAAGGATTCCATATCACCAGTTTCATACCTCCTCGATGTTTCTCGTAGGCAGTTCCTCTAAGCACTGACTGTTCCTGGTCCTTGCAGTAGTCATCTGACTCCAGATCCCACCAATCCACTCTTTTATAATACTGTTCTTATTGGCTACAGGTGTAGCCTGTTAAAATCAGGCCTGCTCCTAATCTTTAGTAATTGGTTCAGCTGCAACCCTTTAGGGGATAAGATTACATTCTATACCACCTTCATTTACCCATACTGTATCCCCCTACACATATTCTGCTAAGGTTAAAACAAAAACCAAACCAAAACTCCCTGCAGGAAATGTGGAACAAGCTGAGGTGCTCTGCTCTGCCAGCTCCTCTGGTGCCCAGCTAACAGCACAGCAGAACACTCAGGGATCTTCCCAGGGAAATCCCTGGTTCCAGACCTGCCACCAGCTCACTGTCTCTGTGCAAGAGACAGCAACTGAGTCAAATTCCAAGTTTTGGAATACCCAAGCAAGACAGAAATGGGGTAGTGAGGAGGCAGCACCAAGACAGCCCAACTCAAACCAGCTCCTGACCAGACAATGCTTCTTGCATGGCCACGAGGAACGAACTACAAAACCCATGTTTTTCCACCCAGACTCACTGGACTCTAGGAGTGCTCTGAAGACTCACATCTGTACTGTCCAAGGGGTGCTCAGACCATGMTCTCAGGCACATGGGAGGATTTTTGGGGTTGYYCTGTGCAGGGCCAGAAGCTGGACTTGATGATCCTGGTGATGATTCTACGTTCAACACAAAAGTTTCTAAGATTGACAGCAAACCAGGGCTTCAAGCAAGGATTACAGGAATTATTGCAAACCAGGGATTGCAGGAATGCCAGCAAACCAGGGCTTCAGGCAAGAATTACAGGAATTTACAGGAATTATAGCAAACCAGAGCTTCAGGCAAGAATTACAGGAATTTACAGGAATTATAGCAAACCAGAGTTTCAGGCAAGAATTACAGGATTGACAGCAAACCAGGGCTTCAGGCAGGGATTGTAGGATTGACAGCAAACCAGAGCTTCAGGCAAGAATTACAGGAATTATAGCAAACCAAGGATTTCGGGCAAGGATTACAGCAATGACAGCAAACGAGGGCTTCAGACAGGGATTGATTACAGGAATTATAGCATACCAGGGATTACAGGAATGACAACAAACCAGGGATTACAGCAATGACAGCAAACCAGAGCTTCAGACAGGGATTACAGGAATGACAGCAAACCAGGGATTGCAGGACAGCAAATCAGGGCTTTTGGCAGGGATTGCAGGAATGACAGCAAACCAGGGCTTCAGGCAAGAATTACAGGAATTATAGCACACCAGGGCTTCAGGCAGGGATTACAGACTGGCCTAAGAGCAGGATCCTGGTGTTTCCCAGGACTGCTCAGTGCCCAAATCCATTGGACAGGATCATGATTTTGGATAATGACTGAGAACTGTCTGATGTCACTGGTCACAGAAAGTCACTTCCAGCTGCATGGGAAGCTGATGCTGTAAACTATCAGAAAGATATGCCACAAACCCCCTGGATTTCACCCCCTCAAATTCAGCAAACCAGTCTAAAAATATGGGGGAAACCTTGCCAGAAAGCCAACTGGCTTGAGGGGGAAGAACCTTCTGTCCATCAATGTTCACTGAAAAGCAAAACCCCAAGGAGAAAACAGACTAGATTAAAAATACTGAGACAACTASAGCAAAGGGGCTTGAATTAGATATAAATACATGTAGRCTGAAAAGATTTCAAACTCCCAAGAAAATCACACAAAAACCAGTGTGGTGAGATTGGTGGATGTTTCTTTGAGTTACTATGCAAACAGTAACTGATGTGAACACAAACCTCAAGAAGGACCTGGATCCAGCAGCCTGGAACGGCCCTTCACGTTGCAGCTCAGGCTGTTTCTGGCTCTAAACCCTGAAGCTCTTTGTTCCCCCAAGCTCCTCCTTCCTAAGGCTGCTCTGGGGCTGCCTGGACTGCCACAAAACCACACTGAAACAACAGCACAGAGCTGCCCCCACCAGGAACAGCTCAGCTCCCTCCTTGCCATTGCTCCTGCCATGGATTTCATGGGCTATTTTATCCTTTGTGTGTTTTACCTTTTGTGTATTTTCCCCCAGAGGCAGGGATCCATCCACAGCCCCTCTCAGATGATCTGATCTGTGCTGCTTCTCACCAAAACTGGCTGCTCCTCCCTGCAGAAAGCACAAACCTTCCTGGAGAGCATACCATGCTCCCAGGTCCTCAGCAGGGAACAGCCCTGCAGGAAAAGTGCTGCAGTGCCAGGGGAAAGTGGGGAAATTGGAAAAGCTGCCACACTTGGAGCTGCCACCCTTAGCCCTGGGATCCCTCTGGGAACACATACACCATCAGTGGCACCAAATACACCCAGCAGTTCCACCTTGTGCCCTCAGTCCTGCCTGTGCCTMTTTGGGGACACACCAAACTGGAACCAGGGTCACCTCAACCCAGTTCTCATATGGCTTTTGGTGTAACTGTCTTTTAAAATGGAATCATGGAATGGTTTGTGTGAAAAATGCATGTATTTTATGATTGGCTTTTTGCAAATATTAAAATGAATATTATATGTGTTGTGTTAGAAAGTAATGCTGTATTAATTCTCTTAAGTAGTGTGTTAAATATACTTTTAGGTCATAAAAAATGTTAAAATACAAACTATGCTATGTAGGATACTTTTTTTTAAAGCAAGGACTCACACCAGATAGCAGCCACAGGACACCTAAATATTTCAGAGAAAAAGAATTTATTGCCCTCTTATCAGAAGAAATGAACTTCTTCCCGCCTCAAAGGCACTGTGAGGATTCAGAGGAAGAAGCTGGCACTGCCCAGACAGAATCCTGTGTTTGAATGGAATTTATGCATCATGTATGAGGTGTATGAATATACAACAGGCTGTTGTTTTTAAGGGTTAATCCTCTGTTAATGTGGGTCCTTTTTCCAGCTTGTGCTGCCCAGAAAAGGTACCCGGACGTCCGTAACTCTCTGTTTCTATTGTCTCATATTGTCCTAATCCAAATTGTCCAAATTATTATTACTCTAATTGTATTTCTATTTTTATAACCATTTTATTACTATTAAAATTTTAAAATTTTAAAAACGAGTGATTGGCGTTTTTCACAGTTGGGGTGGAAGGGACCTTAAAGTTCACCCACCCACCCTTCTCTGTTAACCCTCACATGCTCCTGCAGGAATTCCCAGCTTTCAGCAGTAGCTGCACACAGCAGAGCTGCTGCACACCTGGACAGATTCAGGTAGCAGCCAGGGACATCTGGGGGCTGCCCAGCAGATTTTGGGCAGTCTGMATTTGCTGCTGTGCCCTGCAACTCATCCCTGAGGATTCCTGCAGCCTGCCAGGGGCACGGCAGACACCAACCATGGCATCCCTGGCRGTGTTCAAGGAATGACTGGATGTGGCACTCAGGGCTCTGGGCTGGTGACAAGGTGTGGATCAGTCAGAGGTTGAACTTGATGGTCCTGGAGGTCTTTTCTAACCTGAATAACTCCGGGATTCTGSTCACYTTGGRTGCACAGAGCTGGGACAGGAAGAGCAGGAGCTGGAGGCACTCCAGGGACAGAACTCAAGGGACAAAGCTCAGAGCTGCTGTACTTGAGAGCAGCTGAAAGACCAAGTTCTTCCTCCAAACACACCCACAGGAGTGGGGCTCAAGGGCTTCACATGCAGAAGATAGAAAGGCATCAATTTATAAATGGTTCTACAAGTGGATCCACACAGCTGGGCTCAGGTTGGGGCCCCTCAGAACTAGAAAGACATTGAGGGGCATCAGCAAGTCCAGACCCAGGAACAGGGCTGGGGAAAGGTCTGGAGCACCAGGAGCAGCTGAGGCAGCTCCAGGGGGCTCAGCCTGGAGAAAAGGAGGCTCAGGAGGGACCTTCTCAGTCTCTACAGCTCCCTGACAGGAAGGTGGAGCCAGGTGGGGGTCAGGCTCTGCTCCCAGGGAACAAGGACAGGACAAGGGCAAACAGCCTCAWGTTGTGCCAGGASTGGTTTAGATGGGATACTGGGAAAATTCCTTCCTGTAAATGGCTGTCCAGCCCTGACATGGACTGCTCAGGACAGGGGTGGAGTCCTCATATCTCAAGTGTTCAAAAAACATGTGGATAYGGCACCTGAGGATGTGCTTTAGTGATGAACTGGTGGTGGTGCTGGGCTGATGGCTGGACTTGGTGATCTTACAGGTCTTTCCAACCATACTGATTCCCTGACTCTCAGTGTCCAATCCTGGCATTTACATGTCCCAAAAGGTTTATTTGAGAGTGTCATACTGACACAGGAAATGCACACTGCAATAAATAATTTGGATTTATGTTGTGATCAGGGTCCCTGACTCTYARTGTCCAATCCTSRCATTTACATGTCCCAAAAGGTTTATTTGAGAGTGTCATACTGACACAGGAAATGCACACTGCAATAATTTGGATTTATGTTAGGACAGACATGAGAGGAGGGACAGGTGCCACGTGAAGGTGAGGGATCCCACTTCAASAGCAGCTGAAGAATGCATTAAATATCATCAATAACCTTTTCAAAAATCAAAAGGGCTGGACAACTTGTTCAAGAGTCCCAACATTTGCCTGAGGTGCTTCTAGAGCATTTCCAAAATTCTGGGCATTTTGTACTCCAAGACCCCTGACATTGTGCTGATGGACTGACAGACCCAGAAGGATTCCTGTGACCATCAGCTCCTCACCCAGACACCACTCCAGGAGTAACTGAGGAACMCACGTGGCTCTGAGCAGGCACCAAATGGCTCCCATGAGGAACAGCTGAATTCTATGAAAACCAGATCCCTCAAAAGCCAAACTATTTCATTCTGAGAAGACTCCAGACTTGGCTGATCAAGTGAAGGTTCACTTTTGCACAAGCAGACTTGTGCAAAACATGGAAGCTGTGCCCCAAGACCTGGCACTGGCCTCAGCCAAGGCTGGTACAGGTGTGTGGTGTACAAGCCAAGAACCAGGTAAGAGCCATCAGGAGACAAACAAGAATTTTGGTTCAGTCAAGATCTGTCAGGAGTGACTTTACTCTAAAGCAGACAGAATTGAAATAATTCCATATRAGGGGAGGCTGGGAGCCTTCCAATTCAGGAGGGGGAGACAGACCCTTTTTATCTTTTCACGCCATTAATAACTTCATAGGATTGTAATCACAAAAGAATTAGGGATATTCAGTGGAACTCAGGTAACAAATGAAATATCAGCATCAGGCTTAAAAAACACTTTTGGATATAAAGCTCAAGTAAACTAATAATTGATTGCCACTGGATTCTGTGGGATTGAAATGTATAAAAGGAATGGGAGAGGATCAGACAGTACCATGGATGGCAGCCCCACGGTGCCTCATACATGGGCATGAACATGATTCCCAGAGTGCCAGGAGCTGAGCACCCACCAGGGGAAGATCCCTTTGTCCTGCTGGGGCCTGGGCCCCTCAGCTCCTGTCACTTTGCTCTGGCACACGTTCAGTCAGTGCAGTATGACACAACACATCAGTGTTTGTAACTGTCACACTACAGCCTCAAGGTTTAGGCTGGACATCAGGAGGAATTTCTTCCCAGAAAGGGTCACCAGGCATTGGCAGGGGCTGCTCAGGGAGTGGCAGAGCCACCATCCCTGGAGGTGTGCAAGGAATGACTGGATGTGGCACTCAGGGCTCTGGGCTGGTGACACAGTGTGGATCAGTCAGAGGCTGAACTTGATGGTCTTGGAGGTCTTTTCTAACCTAAATAACCCTGCGATTCTGCTCACCTTGGGTGCAGCACAGAGCTGGGACAGGGAAGAGCTGGAGGCACTGATTCACCAGGAAAGATGAGAAGAGCTAAATCTGTCTGGCTTTGGTCAGTGACAGCTCATGGGGACAAGGAGACAGGCTGAAAATAACAGTGAGCAAAAAAGGGAGATGGACTGACTGCTGAGAGCTAAATTAACCCCAGAGAGTGGGAAAGGAACACAAAGAAAAGCGGCCCTGGCAGGAGAGCAACCCCTGCACATGGGCTGGAGGTTTCCTGGCTCTGACATTATTCCTTCCTCTGTTCCAGCGAGTTCAGTTCTCAAAGGGTATCAGGAGGGCAGAGATGGGGGGCACAGGGCAGGGGAGTTTGAGCAYTTCACTGACTTCCCACTGAGCACCTCCACAAAACCAGTGCAAAGCAAAACACACAGCCAAGCACAGAACCCAAAACGAGACCTTTGACAGCAGCACTGGGAGCAGATGGGACAGGGACCTGCCACAGGGGTCTGTCTAGGGACAGGGATGCTGCCTCACAGCAGACTGGGGAAGGGATGCCACAGGTCCTGATTTAGGACCGGGACCTGCCAGCCACTGGGACAGGGACGGGGATTTGGGCACAGCAGCACTGGGGGACAGGGACGTGCACAGCCCATGATTAGGGACAGGGACTGCCACAGCCCCTGGGGACAGGGATCTGCCACGCAGCACTGGGGACAAGCAGCACTGGGGCAGGGACTGCCACAGCCCATTCTGGGAAAGGGCAGGGACTGCCACAGCCTCACTTGGGGACAGGCAGCACTGGGGACAGGGACATGCAAGCTTCTGATCTAGGGACAGGGACCTGCACAGCCTACTGGCGGCAGGAACAGGGATCTGCACAGCAGCATGGGGAAGGGACCTGCAAGCCCTGATATGGGGACAGCAGGCACTGGGAAAGGGACAGCTAGCCTGGGAGCAGATGGACATGGCATGCCCAGCTCTGAATCTAGGGACAGGGATTACCACAGCCCACTGGGGAGGGATCTGCCAAGCCCTGTTGGGGACGCATGCATGGGAGCAGATGGGACAGGCAATGCACGGCTGATCTGGGGGCAGGGACTGCAAAGGCACTAAGGACAGGAACAGGGACTGCAAGCCCCTGATCTGGGGACAGGGAAAGGGAGGCTTGGCAGCAGCTCCTGATCTGGGGAAGTGATGGGAAGGGACAGCAACTGGGAGCAGATGTCAGGGACCTGCATGCTCAGGTGCTTTGCTCTGCTCCTGCATGTTTCCCAGGACACTTGCGGACATGTGACCAACATTACCAAAGGGAGTAAGGAAGAGGATGCTTTTTATGAAAACATGGACTATGGTCACATTTGAGCATCAATAAAACCAGGGCTCCTACAGAATACGTGAATATTCACACATCATGTGAAAGCCCCCATGTGACAGCTTTGTGTGGCAGGGCTTGCAGATCCACATCCAGATCAGAGGTGCTGTGTGTCTTCATATAAAGGTCTTGATTTTCATCTGGGGCATGGGAGAATGTCTGGCAGTGAAACAATCCTTCAGTGGGGACAGACTGCAACTCCTGGCTGTGAATGGCTGGGGGCTGAGAGCTCGCAGGGTCCTTCCTCAAAGCTGGGTGTGGAGGCCCTGGCTGCTTTGGGCCCAGGATGAGTTATTTCATTAATGACTTACAAACCAGAGTGGGGTCCAGGATGAGTTCTTTCATTATTGGAACTACACAGAGTGGGGTTAGGAAGCTGGCACTTCTTCTTGTCTACAGTTGTGAGCCAGCTTTGTCAGGGCAAAGGGATAGAAAAGAAGGGAATCCTGCAGGATTGGCCTGGCAAACTATTGGATTGCAGCAGGACAGGGTCTCCCTGGTAAATGAAACACTCCAAAGTGCTTAAAGGGAAGCAAAAAGCACTGTCCAACAGCCACATCCCAACTTTCAGCCCAGAAACAGGACAAAACCTACACCCGGGTTCAGGCTGGGACCAGAGTAACTAGAAATATTCATTTCATCTCTAGCAGCCAGAATTTTTATTCCTGTTCTTTACTGACCTTCATGTGTGGTGAAATCTTGGAGCACCCATTTTTTTCACTAATATTTTTCCTATAAAATTCCCATGGAGACTTTTGTAGCCGCAGTTCATGACTGTTCTAAAGGATTCCTTTTAGCCATCATTTACACCATTACACGGCTATAAAGACTGGGGGTTTACAAATTCTCTAAAACCTACTTACACTGTGCTGCTCAGGGAGGCTTGCAGGAGGAGACATTTATCCAGGGAACACTGGAATACGTGGAAAAATTCCGATTAACCCCTGGATCACCTGCCTCGAACAAAAGCGAGACTCTCTGAGTGCTCCTTGTTTGGAGGCGCAAACGTCCCCAATGTCTGCAGGATACAGGAAGAGTAAAGGTGTAATAAAGGTTAAGAACAAGAGAATTCCATGCAGAAGCAGGAATTACGATGTAAAATGGAAAAGAGCATGGAATTCAGTGGACCTAGGTCTGGATAAATCCTCATGTTGTCTATAGTCACAAACCCCTGAGCTCAGGTGATCAGGTAGAAAGAAAGGCAGGGATAATGGAAATCCTCTTACAGTAGAATTGGTTTCTCTAATCCAGCAAAAGGAGGCTGGAGGGAGTCAGGGCTGGGTCCATACAGAGGTTACACAACGAAGCAGACATGGTCAGCCAGAGGGGAAGAGATTGCACAAAGATCAACGAAATGAAACATGACTAACAAATGACGATTACGTTTTTTGATATTCCAGAAGCAGAAAATATGGGAAGGGGGTTTTGGGGTTCTCCTGGGGAGAATTGTGTGTCATGCACACACTGCTAAAGGATTGAAACAAGCTGTATTTAGGGATAAAGTTTGGACTGACTCATTAGCCAGAGCATAGTGCTGGGGTGCAGTCCTGTAGGAGATTTGATTCAGCACTTAACTTCGCCAAATCCATTGTATCTCTCTGCCAACTGAGCTTTGCTGCTCTGAGCTGAGCCAGCTATTTCCAGCTAACTGCGAAATACCAGCCTGTCAGTCCTGCGTAGCCCAGCTGGGATTGCTTCCACTACAGGTGGGGATTGGAACTGGTGGGAGCTCCTGCTCTCCTGCAGTGACCTCAGAGCATGCTGGCAGCAAACAGGACCAGTATTTTAGGACAGGTAAATGCCCCGCCCTGTGATTTCTGTGGGGGTTATTGTATGCTGATCTTGTCATAAAAAGCAGCAAGCCTCTGCTTGTTACAACCACAGGGACTGCCCAGTGCAGAAGGGAGACCTGGATTTGCTGTAGCACTGTGTTTTAAACATGTAATTTCACTCCCATCATCCTTCTCTGCTGCTTTCTGTCTTGTGAAAGGCCATGAGATGATTGGTGTGGGCAGGGCAGACAAAACGATCCTGCCCACCTTGGGCAGGAAAGGACTGATTTGTGTGAGAATATTGACACCTTTAGCTTCCTTGGTCCCCAGAGCAACTTGGATCAGACAAAACTTGCCAAGCTGAGCAGGGATCAGTGATGGTGAAAGAGGAGTCAATAAATCAATTCCTCAATCTCTGACACTTTGTGGTGACTGCGTGTCCTGTCCCATTGACACAGGTCAAGGGTGAGGCTGTACACTTAAGGAAAGATCACAAACAGCTCAGGTCACAAACCACTCAGTGTCACAAACCCACCCAAGCCACTGGAGATAGAACCAGCTCAGGTCACGAACCCACCAACCCGAGGGTACGCTGGAAAGATGGAGGAACCCGTCCAGAGAAGCTGTGGCTGCCCATTCTGGAGGTGTTTAAAGCCAGGGTTGGACAGGGCAGGGAAAAACGCTGGGATGTGAAAGGTGTCCCTGCTACGGTCAGGAGGTTGTACTGGGTGACATTTAAGGTTTTCTATCCCAAGGCTATTCTTATGATTCCATAAAAAACATGAGGACTTCAACATAGTAGGAAAAAGGTCATAAAAAAACCTTTGGAGGCATAAATAAAAGCAGGGAAATTCAGGGAGAAAATATGGCACATTTTTCTCTGTTACAGGAATTTGATCATTAAAAACTAAACAAGAGAATAGGAGTGTTGTATCTTTTTTTTATGCATGCAAAACACTCACTTGTAATAGTCAGCCCAGGTGAGCAAACAAGGTTGAATGTCACCCCTCTTTTTACCTTTGCACTACACAAGAGGTTTGATTAACTTTTCAGGGTTTGAAAACTTATGGGTCACATTGTGAGGAATCAAATTTTGCTACGTAGATTCCAAGTCTGACAATGCCCTGTTGCAGCACACAGCCCATAATCAAAACCAGCGCAAGGGAGAGCCTGTCACCTGTGGTGGCCCAGGCAAGAGGGGCAGGATGCTTCCAGCCATTCCGTGCTCCCAGTCCCTGTGCTGGGCCATCCACACGCTGACGCTCCTGGCATACGAGTTGCTACACAAAAAAGGAGGCCTAGATGGACTCCCAGTAGCATCACCAGTGCTCTCCCATACTGTGGAGCTTATATATAGAAACCTTATGAGCAAGGATGCTCCCAAGGAATCCAGGACCAGCCTGTGCCTGTACCTTGCTGCTGGCAATCCTAGCAGGTGGGCATTCAACACAAATGGGGACTTCTGAGCAGTTTCCAAGGATCAGGCTCCTTCCTGCCTGAGAGAACAGGATGTGACACCCGACGCAGCAGAAAGAAACATCCAGCCTCTGGAAACAGCTTTGTTCTCCCAGGGAGTGGACAGGCAGCTCCTTCTGTCATGGGCAGAGTGAGAGAAAAAATCTGTCCATGCAGCAGAAACTTGGAGGATCCTGTCCATGTCCCGCAGCACGGACGCTTTGGCAGACAGGCCCCTCTGCAGCTCCTGCCCCTGCAGGGCTGCTGCAGGAATGGGTTAAGGCTGGGCAACATTACCCAGGATGATGCACGGCACCAGCCTTTGCCACAGCAGAGCATGGCCTGGCACTGAAACACAGTTTTGGGACCTTCTTCACTGTTTGCAACCTTGGCCCTCCCTTCCATGTTCTGCCGACCTTGGGACCCTCCTTTCCAATGCTCCTCCAACCTTGGGACCTCCTTCCATGTTCTGCAACCTTGGACCTCCTTCCACTGCTCGCCCAACCTGGACCCTCCTTCCACTGTTCCTTATGATCAACCTTGGGGGACCTCCTTCCCACAGTCTGCAACGGCTTGGGACCCTCCTTCACTGCTCTGCAACCTTGGGACCTCCTTTCCACTGCTCTAGCAACCTTGGGACCTCCTTCACTGCTCTGCACCTTGGGACCCTCCTTTCACTGCTCTGCAACCATGGGACCCTCACTTGTTCATGCTCCTCCAACCTTGGGACCCTCGTTCCAACTGTTTCTGCAAACCTTGGGACCACTCCTTCCATGTTCCTGCAACTTGGGACCTCCTTCCACTGCTCTGCAAGCTTGGGACC
>NDFG01000102.1:465220-518709 GCA_002167245.1 Sporophila hypoxantha | reverse complement strand
CCGGAGCAGCTGAGGACGCCAGGGGGCTCAGCTGGAGAAAAGGAGCTTCAGAGGGACCTTCTCAGTCTCTACAGCATTCCCTTTGACAGGAAGGTGGAGCAGGTGGGTTACAGGCTCTGCTCCCAGGAACAAGACAGGACAAGGGCAAAACAGCTCAAGTTGTTGCCAGGACATGGTTTAGATCGGATACTGGGAAAATTCCTTCCCTGTAAATGCTTGTCCAGCCTGAACAGGGGACGGCTCCAGGACAGGCTGGAGTCCTGCATACCTCAAGTGTTCAAAATGATAGGCTGATGTGTGTGGATACTGGCACCTGAGGGATGTGCTTTAGTTGATTGAACTGGTGGTGTGCTGGCTATGGCTGGACTTGGTGATCTTACAGGTCTTTCCAACCGTACTGATTTCCCTGACTCTCAGTGTCAATTCCTGGCATTTACATGTCCCAAAAGGGTTTATTTCAGTTGTCATACTGACACAGGAAATGCACACTGCCACATAAATAATTTGGATTTTTATGTTGTGATCAGGGTCCCTGACTACTCAGTGTCATCCTGGCATTTACAGTCCAAAAGGTTTATTTAGAGTGGCATACTGACACAGGAAATGGCAACACTCAATAAAAATAATTTGGATTTATGTTCGTGATTTCAGGTCCCTGACTCTTAATGTCCATCCTCACATTGTACATGTCCCAAAAGTTTATTTGAGAGTTGTCATTACTGACACAGGAACATGCACACTTGCAATAATTTGGATTTATGTTAGGACAAGACATGAGAGGTACATACGAGGGTAAGTTACTATACCAGAGAAATTGATAGTGGAGCTGAGTCTCAAGAGCTAGCTGTGAAGGACATGTCATTAACATACTCATCAATAACGGTTTCTCACCCACACCCACCTCAAAGGTTAGCTGGACACGGCACTAATGATTCAAAACGTGAGATTCCAACATTTCCTGGTGTTAACCGTATGCTTCTAAAGCATATTCCCAAAAATTACTGATAAAGGGCATCCTTATGTTACTCCAAGACCCTCGACATTGTGCTGATGACATGACAGACCCAGAAGGATTCCTGTGACCATCAGCTCCTACCCAGACCACCACTCAGGGAGTAACTCGAGGAACACACGTGAGGCTCTGAGCAGGCACCAAATTGGCTCCATGAGGGACAGCCTTGGAAATTCTATGAAAACCAGATCCCCTCAAAAGCCAAACTATTCCATTTCTGAGAAACTCCAGACTTCGGCTGATTTCAAGTGAAGGTTCACTTTTGCACGAAGGCCAGACTTGTCAAAAGAACATGGAAGCGTGTGCCCCGCAAGACCTGCACTGGCCCAGCAAGGCTGGTACAGGTGTGTTGGTGTACAAGCCAAGAACCATGTAAGAGCGCCATCAGGAGCAACAAGAAATTTTGGTTCATGTCAAGAATCTGTCAGGAGTGACTTTACTCTAAAGCAGACAGAATTGAAATAATCCATATAGGGGAGGCTGGAGCCTTCCAATAGGAGGGGGAAGCAGACCCTTTTGTACTTTTCACGCCATTAATAACTTCATAGGATGACTGTTAATTCACTTTAAAAAAGAACTTAGGGATATTCAGTGGAACTCAGGTAACAAATGAAATATCAAGCATCAGCTTAAAAAAGCACTTTTGGACTATAAAGCTGCACAGTAAAACATAATTAATGATTGCCACTGGATCTGGGTGGGATTTGGAAATGATAAAAGGAATGGAGAGGATCAGGACAGTACCATGGGATGGCAGCCCCACGTGCCTCATACAGGGCTGACTGAACATGATTCCCAAGCATGCCAGAGCTGAGCACCACAGGGAAGATCCTTTTGTCCTGCTGGGGCCTGGGCCCCTCAGTCTGTCACTTTGCTCTGGACCACGTTCAGTCAGTGCGATTTGACACAAACACATCAGTGTTTTGTAACTGTCACAACTACAAGCCTCAAGTTTAGCGCTGACATCAGGAGAATTTGATTTTCCAAGAAAGGTCACCAGGCATTGGCAGGGCTTGCTCGGGAGTGGCAGGAGCCACCATCCCTGCGACGTGTCGCAATGGAATGAAACTGATTGCACTCAGGGTCTGGGCTGGTGACAGTGTTGGGATCCAAAGTTCAGAGGCCGCTTGAAAAACTTGATTGCGTTCTGGAAGTCTTTTCTAACTAAATAACCCTTGCGATTCTGCCGCACTGGGGACGAGTGGGACATGAGACGGGGCCAACTGATTCCGCAGGAAAGATGAGAAGAGCTAAATCTGTACTGGCTTTGGGTAGTGACAGCTCATGGGGACAAGGAGACAGGACTGAAAATAACAGTGAGTCAACAAAAGGAGATGGACTGACTGCTGAGAGCTTAAATCATTAACCCAGAGAGTGGGAAAGGGACACAAAGAAAAAGCGAGCCCTGGCAGGGAGAGCAACCCTGCAGCATGGGTGCAGTTGTCCTTGGCGTTCTGACATTATTCCTTCTTCTGTTCCAGCGAAGTTCAGTTCTCAAAGGTGTATCAGGAGGGCGAATGGATGGGGCACAGGGGCAGGCGGATGTTGAGCATTCTCAACTGACTTCCCACTGAGCCACTCTCCACAAAAACCAGTGCAAAGCAAAACACGTAGCCAAGCACAGAACCCAAAACGAGACCTTTGACAGCAGCAACTGGAGCAGATAGGGACAGGGGACCTGCCACAGCCCCTGATCTAAGGGACAGCGGATCTGCACAGGCATGGCAGGGGCCTGCCAAGTCTGACTAGGGACAGGGACGCACAGCCCCACTGTGGACAGGACAAGGGATCTGCCAGCCCACGGGCAGCACCTGGGGACAGGGGACCTGCCACAGCCCCTGCACTAGGACAGGGACATGCCATCAGCCCATGACAGCATCTGCGGACAGCACACTGGGGAGGCATTGGGACAGGACCTGCCACAGCCCGCACTGGGAACACAACGGACAGGGACACTGCCCAACAGCTCACTGACGGGACAGGACAAGCATCTGAGGCCCTGGATCTGGGCAGGGCTGACAGCCTCCTTGATCTGGGAAGGACTCCAGCAGCCACTTGGGAACAGGGACAGTCAGCACTGAGCACTGGGGACAGGACCCTGCCACAGCCCCTGATGAGGGGGACAGCAGCACTGCGAACAGGGACAGCAGCACTGGGAGCAATGGGTACAGGCAACTGCCACAGCTCCTGATCTAGGGTACAGGGACTACCAACAGCCACTGGGACAGGGATCTGCCACAGCCCCTGATTATGGGACACGCACTGAAGCAGATGGTTGAACAGGGCACTGCCACGCCCTGATCTGAGGGACAGGGGACCTGCCACAGGCCCACTAGGGAACAGGAGAAACAGGGACCTGCCACAGCTCCCTGATCTGGGGGACAGGGACACAGGGAGCTTGGCACAGCTCCTGATTCTGGGGACAGCAGCACTGGGAACAGGGACAGCAGCACTGGGAGCAGATGGGACAGGGACCTGCCATGCTCAGGGTGCTGCTCTGCTCCTGCATGTCCCTTCCCCAGGACACTTGAGGACAGTGACCACATTTCCCAAAGGGAGAAGGAAGCCAGGATGCCTTTWTGAAACATGGACTATGGTCACATTTGCAGCATCAATAAAACCCAGGGCTCCTACAGCTAYGTGAATATTCACACATCATGTGAGCCCCCCATGTGACAGCTGTGTGCCAGGGCTGCAGATCCACATCCAGATCAGAGWGCTGCTGTGTGTCTATATAAAGGTCTGATTTCATCCTGGGGCATGGGAGAAATGTCTGCAGTGACAACCAATTCTTCATGTGAACAGACTGCACATCCTGGCTGTGACAGGCTGGTGGGCTGAGAGCCTCGCCAGGCTCCTTCCCCTCAAAGCCCTGGGCCTGTTGGACGGCCGCCTGGCTGCTTGGCGACCCCAGGATGAGTTATTTCATTAATGAAACACACAGAGTGGGCTCCAGGATGAGTTATTTCATTAATGAACTACACAGAGTGGGGCTTTAGGAAGCTGGCACTTCCTTCTTGTCACAGTTGTGAGCCAGCTTTGTCACGGGCACAGGGATAGAAAAAGAAGGGAATCCTGCAAGGATCTGGCCTGGCCAAACTATGGAATGCAGCAGGACAGGGTCTCCCTGGAAATGAAAACACTCAAATGCTTAAAGGGAAGCAAAAAGCACTGTCCAAAGCCACCAATCCTCAAACCATTTCAGAACCAGAAACAGGACAAAAACCTACACCCGGGTTCAGCTGGGACAAGTAACACTAGAACATATTCCATTTCATCTCCTCAGCAGCACAGAATTTTTATTCCTGTTCTTACTGACCCTTCCTGTGTGGTGAAATCCTTGGAGCAGCCATTTTTCTTCACTATATTTTCYACTATAAAATTCCAATGGAGACTTTTGTCARCCCAGCAGTTTCAGACTGTTCTAAAGGTCCTTTTAGCCATCATTTAACACACAATTACAAGGCTATAAAGACTGGRGAGTTTACAAYTCTCCTAAAACCTACTTCAACACTGTGCTGCTCAGGGCAGGCCTTGCAGGAGGAGAGCATTTATCCAAGGAACACTGGAATACGTGGAAAAATTCCATTAAACCTGGCATCACCTGCCTCAGAACAAACAGGCAGAGACATCTCTGAGTGCTCCTTGTTTGGAGGCCAAACCTCCCCAAGTGCTGAAGGATACAGGAAGAAAAGCTAAAGGTGTAATAAAGGTAAGAACAAAGAGAAATTCCCATGCAGAAGCAGGAATTACCATGTCTRAAATGGAAAAAGAAGCATGGAATTCAGTGGACCAAGGTCTGGATAAACTCCCTCATGTTGTCTATAGTCACCAAACCTGAGCTCAGGTAGATCAGGTGAAAGAAAAGGCAGGGRATAAATGGAAATCCCTCTTACCAGAGAAATTTGGTTTCTCTAATCCAGCAAAAGGAAGGCTGGAAGGAGTCAGGGCTGGGGTCCATAGAGTTACACCAAAGACAAGCAGACAATGGGTCAGCCAGCAGGGAAGAGATTGCACAAGATAAACGACAATGAAAACCATGACCTAACAAATGACAGATTAAGTTTTCTGATCATTCCAGAAGCAGAAATATGGAGGGGTTTTGGGGTTCTCCCCAGGGGAGGAATCTGTGTGTATGCACACACTGCTAACAGGATGAAACAAGCTGTATTTAGGGAAAAGTTTGACTGACTCATTAGCCAGAGCATAGTGCCTGTCTCTTATACACATCTAGATGTGTATAAGAGACAGACTGCTAACAGGATGAAACAAGCTGTATTTAGGGAAAAGTTTGACTGACTCATTAGCCAGAGCATAGTGCTGGGGTGCCAGTCCTGGTAGGAGATTTGACTTCAGCACTTCTTCCAAATCATCTGTAATCCTCTCTGCAAACTGAGCTTTGCTGCTCCTGAGCTGAGCACAGCCCTTTTCCAGCTAAACTGCAGAAATACCAGCCTGTCCCAGTCTGCCCAGTGCCCAGCTGGGGATTGTTCCCACTACAGTGGGTCTTGGAACTGGCTGGGAGCTCCAGCTCTCCTCAGTGACAGAGCATGCTGCAGCAAACAGGGACCAGTTTTAGGGCAGGTAAATGCCCCAGCCCCTGTGATTTCTGTGGGGGTTATTGTAATGCCTGACTCTTGTACATAACAAAGCAGCAAAGCCTCCTGTCTGTTACACACAGGGCACCTGCCCAGTGCAGAAGGGAGACCTGGATTTGCTGTAGCACTGTGTTTAAACATGTAATTTTCACTCCATCACTCCCTTCTCTGCTGCTTTCTGCTCTCTGTGAAGGCCAATGAGATGATTGTGTGGCAGGGCAGAACCAAAACGATCCTGCCCCACCCTTGGGCAGGCAAAGGGAACTGAATTTGTGTGAGAATCATTGCACACTTTGCTCCTTGGTCCCCAGAGAACTCTGGATCAGACAAAACTTGCAGCTGAGCAGGGATCAGTGATGGTGAACAAGCAGGAGTCACATAAATCAATCCTCAATCTCTGACACTTTGTGGGTGACTCRTGTCCCTGTCCTTGACACAGGTCCACGGGTGAGGCTGTACACTTACAGGAAAAGATCACAAACCCAGCTCAGGTCACAAACCCACCTGGAGATCACAAACCCACCCGAAAGCCACCTGGAGATCACAAACCCACCCTGAGGTCACAAACCCACCCCAAACCCGAGGGTCACAGCCTGGAAAGGTGGCAGAACCCCGTCCCAGAGAAGCTGTGGCTGCCCCATCCCTGGAGGTGTTTAAAGCCAGGTTGGACAGGGCAGGGAACAACCTGGGATAGTGAAAGGTGTCCCTGCCACGGCAGGAGGTGGTACTGGGTGACATTTAAAGGTTCCTTCTAATCCAAGCTATTCTATGATTCCATAAAAAACACTGAGGACCCTTCAACATAGTAGGAAAAGGTCATAAAAACATTTTGGYGGCAATAAATTAAAAGCCAGGCAAATTAAGGGAGAAAATATGGCACATTTTTCTCTGTTCAACAGGAACTTTGATCATCTTAAAAACTAAACAAGAGAAACAGGAGTGTTGTATCTTTTTTTATCATCAAAAACACTCCACTCTGTAATAGTCCAGCCAAGCCAGGTGAGCAAACACAGGTGATGTCACCTCTCCTGCACTACACAAGAGGTTTATTAAACTTTTCAGGGTTTAAAACTTATGGGTCACRTTGTGAGGAAATCAAATTTGCTACGTAAGAATTCCAAGTCTGACAATGCCCTGTTGCAGCACACACTCACCCCATAAATGCAAAACCAGAGCAAGGGGAAGAGCTCCACCTGTGTGGCCAGGCAGAGGGCCAGGATGGCTCCCAGCACATCCCAGTGCTCCCCCAGTCCTTGTGCTGGCCCTTCCACAGTGAGTCCCTGAGCTCAAGGATGGTCCCAGGAGGCCCAGTAGGCTCCGTAGCATCCAGTGCTCCAGTCCCTTTGTGCTGGCCTTTCCAGAACTGAGTCTGAGCTCAGGATGCCTCCCAGCACATCCCAGTGCTCCCCAGTCCCTGTGCTGGCCCTTCCACAGCTGAGTCCTGAGCTCAGGTGGTACAGGAGGCCTAGGATGGCTCCCAGTGCATTCCAGTGCTCCCCAGTCCTGTGCTGGCCCTTCCACACTGAGTCCTGAGCTTCAAAGGATGGTCCAGGAGGCCCAGGATGGGCTCCCAGCACCTCTCTGCTTCCCCACTACCTGTGGAGCCTTTCCAAACCTGAACCCTTTGAGCACAGGATGCTCCAGGACCAGGACCAGCCTGTGCTGTCACATCTGCTGCTGGCAAATCCTAGCAGGTGGCATTCCAACACAAATGGGGACATTCCTGAGCAGTTTCCACAGGATCAGGCTCCTTCCCTGCCTGCAGACAACAGGATGTGACACCTGAGCAGCAGCAGCAAAGAAAACATCCAGCACCTCTGGAAAGCTTTTGTTCTTCCCAGGGAGTGAACAGGCAGCTCCTTCTGTCCCTGGGCAGAGTGAGAGACAAAATCCTGTCCATGCAGCAGAAACTTTGGCAGGAATCCTGTCCATGTCCCCAGCAGCAGAAGCTTTGGCAGCACAGAGCCCTCTGCAGCTCCTGCCCCTGCAGGGCTCTGCAGGACATGGGTTAAGGCTGGGCACACCCAAGGATGTGCAYGGCACCAGCCTTTGCCACAGCAGAGCAGGCCTGGGCACTGAAACACAGTTTGGGACCCTCCTTCCACTGTGCCTGCAACCTTGGGACATTCCTTCCACTGCTCTGCAACCTTGGGACCCTCCTTCCACTTGCTCCTCCAAACCTGGTTGGGGACCCGGTCCTTCCACAGCTCTTTGCCAACTTTGGGACATTCCTTCCACTGTTCCTGCAACCTTGGGGACCCTCGCTTCCACAGGCTCTGCAACCTGACCCTCCTTCCATGATCCTGCAACCTATGGGACCCTTTCCTTCCACTTGCCTGCAACCTTGGGACCTCTTCCACTGCTCTTGTACCTTAGGGACCCTCCTTCCACTGCCTGCAACCTTGGGCACCCTCCTTCCACTGCCTCTGTTCAACCTTTGGGACCCTCCTTCCACTGCTCCTCCAACCTTGGGACCCTGCCTAGCCACTGTGCCTGCAAACCTTGGGACCCTCCTTTCCACTGTCTGTACCTTGGGACCCTCCTTCCACTGCTCCCTCCACCTTGGGACCCTCCTTCCACTTGTTCTGGGCACCTTGGACCTTCCTTCCACTAGTTCCCATGCCAACCTTGGGACCCTCCTTCCACTGCACTCCTCCAACCTTGGGACCTCCTTTCCACTGACTCTGCACTGGGACCCTCTTCCACTTGGCTCCTGGCAACCTTGGGACCCTCCTTCCACGGCTCCTCAAACCTTGGGACCCTCCTTCACTGCTCCTGCAACCTTGGACCCTTCCTTCTACTGCTCTGCAACCTTGGGACCCTCCTTCCACTGCTTCCTGCAACCTTGGGACCCTCCTTCCACTTGCTCCTGCACCCTTGGGACCCTCCTTCCACTGTTCTTGGCAACCTTGGGGACCCTCCTTCCACTGTTCCTCCAACCTTGGGACCCTCCTTCCGCTGCTCTGCCAACCTTGGGACCCTACCTTCCACTGTTTTCTGTGACCCTGGGACCCTCCTTCCACTGCTCTGCAACCTGCCCAGCAGCTTTCCAGGCTATGCCATCAGAACCACCTGAAAACAGAGCTCAGCTCTAACCTTGTGCCATCAGACAGCTGCTCAACATGCTGCTTTCCTCCTCTCAGAGCCTCTCTAAACCCAGCACAGCCACTCTGCCAGGCAGGGGAGGATGGAGACCAAACCCTGGGACAGAGCCAGCCCAGGAACCCAGATACTCACCACAGGTTATCCCACAAGTTATTTTAACAAAGTTATTCTGCAGCTGAAGGGGGTATCCCACACTCTAACAAAGTTACTCTTCACTGCAGCACAGGGTATCCACAACATCAACAAAGTTTTACTCTCCACTGCAGCACAGGGTATCCCACACTTCTTAACAAAAGTTACTCTCCCTTTGCAGCACAGGGTATCCACACTCTAACAAAGTTATTCTCTCCACTTGCAGCCACCAGGTATGCCACACTCTAACAAAAGTTATCTCTCACTGCAGCACAGGGTAACCCCACACTCTAACAAAGTTTATCTCACTGCAGCCAGGATATCCCCACAACTTAACAAAAGTATCTCATTCACTGGCAGCACAGGGTATCCCCACTCTAACAAAGTTTACTCTCCACTGGCAGGCACAGGTATCCCACACTCTGTTAAAGTTACTCTCCACTGCAGCACAGGGTATCCCACACTCTGTTAAAGTTACTCTCCACTGCAGCACAGGTATCCCACACTCTGTTAAAGTTACTCTCCACTGCAGCACAGGGTATCCCACACTCTAACAAAGCTACTCTCCACTGCAGCAGAGCACCCCTGGCACCTCTGGAGCTCTGGGAGTGCCCCACGCTGGGGGCTGGCACAAGCTGGGTGTGCCTCTCCAGTTCTGCTCCAACAAGATCAGTCTCCAGCTCACAGCCATGGTTCTGGGATAAGGAACACAGTCAGGAATCATCAGTCCCTCTTCTCCCAGGGCTGTATTACATTATACAAGGAAGGTGACAGCAGTATCATGAACCTCAAACCCTGCTGCTCCAGGGCTCCAGGCTCTCTRCTCAGCTCCATCATCCCATGATTCCTCTCAAGGAATCATCCCTGGAGCAGCAGGCAGATGCCCTTTGGAAGTGTTCAAGGACAGGCTGGTCAGGCTTGGAGCAACCTGGTCTCGAGCAAGGTTCCTTGCTGAGCACTCCTCAGAGCTGCAGGACAATCAGGTATTCCCAACCAACTTCCCAAAGCTGGTCTGCTCTTGGGTGACTCCAACCACCAGCCTGGGAGATCTCCAGCTCCTTGTGAGCTGCACAGCCACATCTTCCCCAGGATGGGAACAGATCTGTGCAAAGAGGACACCAGAGCCAGCCTGGGGCCTCACACCAGCCACAGGAATCACAGAATCACTGAGGCTGGAAAACACCTCCAGGATCAGAAGATTACACAGAAGGGAAATGCAAGAAATACCAATGTGGTTTTCAGGGACCTAGAGATGGAGAAGGATGGAGAAATCTTCAGGATGCACTAATGGGGGACCACACCTCATAGTCGTCTTATTGTAAATCTTCCATACCTTCTCAGTGATTTCTCATGTGCAGCTCCTAACAGCACTGACTCCTTCTTCACAGCACAGCCAACTGACTCCAACTCTCTCCACAGCCCAGCCAACTGACACCAACTCTCTCCTCACCCAGCTAACCCACCCTTTTGTAGCACTCGTTGTCTTATCAGACACAGCTGTGGCCTATTAAGGGCAGGCCTGTTCCTAATCTTTGGTGATTAGTACAGCTGCAACTCCTCAGGTGTGAGATTACCTTCTGCACTATTCTCTTACATTCTATCCCTCCACAACACCTGAGCCAGCTCATGCTCTGCCTGGGTGGAAAGGATTTGTCACCTCCCACCTGGAAAGCCTTATTCCAAAACCAAGAAAAATCTCAGTTTCACACCTGAGGGAACAGCAGAGCCAAGTTCTCAAGAGACACCCTGGCCAGCACTCCCAGGCAGCACACGGCTGTACTGCCTGTCCTAGAGGAGAAATCTCCATGGAAGCTGTCAGCAGGGATGCTGTTCCTGCCTCTCCTCAGGGGCAGTAGCACTCTGCTTCCAGCAGCTCCTGAGAAACCTGCCTGCAGAAAGGTGCTGAGGTTTTCAGTGCCTCACCAGGCACTGATCAGGCACTGAAACCCTGGAGACACAGCCAGAGGATGAGCAGGCAGGCAGCCACAGGATTTTAACCCTCAGCACGCTCACCATCCCCATGCCAGGTCCCTCAGACGCCACCTGCCCCTTCCTGACACCTCATGCTGCATGKAAGCCTTGAAGGGATTTAGGGCAGGCTGCAGGAGATGCACAAATCATTGACTCCAGTCCTCAGAGTGCCCTGAGATCCTCCTCCTTTTATCAAAGGGTCACTACACAGCACTCAGCTGATTCTTGATGTCTGTGCTCCACCAGGGTTACCCACACGTCAAGAAATATCCATTTGTTTAACCCCACTTCTCCATCAACACACAGCAAATAGGAACTGAACTTCCCATCTCAGCCCCTTTGGTTTTTACATCATTTCCAGCTCACTCCTGCTCTGCAGCAGCCACTCTCACCTCAAGGCCGGGAAAGGAGGAAAAGGGGAAAGCAAGGAGGAAACAATCATCATGTTTGGGATCAGCCAGGTCCAGAAGCCACTTGACCCAGAGAGATCAGAGTCCCCCTACAACAACGGGTGAGGCTGGGAAGCAAATCAAGCAGGCTGGATGATTTTTGGCAGAGAGAGAACAGTAGGAGTGGTACAGACCTCTTCCTCCTCAATGCGAGCAGGTTCAATCAGCAGATTATTGGCTTGATCAAACGACACCCCCTGTTAGGACAGGAACCAGCAAAGAGGCATGCGGATTAGTGGAGCATCGACCAAACCCACCACCACGACCACCATGACCACCACCACCACCCAACACACGCACTGGGCCACAGCTGGGCCGGCTCCCGAGACGCTGCTGAGCTCAGGAGCTCCCAGCGGAGTCACTGCTGAGCTCTGGAGCTGACCAGCTCCTGGGGTCACTGCTGAGCTCTGGGGCTGACCAGCTCCTGGGGCCACTGCGGAGCTCCAGAGCTCCCAGAAGGGTCACTGCTGAGCTCCAGAGTTCCTGGGGTCACTGCTGAGCTCCACTGCTAGGGAGCTGATCCAGCTCCTGGAGTCACTGCTGACCCCCAGAGCTCCTGGGCTCACTGCTCTGCTCAGGGGCTCTGGGGCTGATCCAGCTCTTGGGGTCACTGCTGAGCTCCAGAGCTCCTGGAGTCACTGCTGAGCTCCAGAGTTCCTGGGGTCACTGCTGAGCTCCAGAGTTCCTGGGGTCACTGCTGAGCTCCACTGCTAGGGAGCTGATCCAGCTCCTGGGGTCACTGCTGAGCTCCAGAGCTCTGGGGCTGACCAGCTCCTGGAGTCACTGCAGAGCTCCGGGGCACCTGGGGTCACTGCTGAGCTCCACTGCTAGGGAGATGATCCAGCTCCTGGGGTCACTGCTGAGCTCCAGAGCTCTGGGGCTGATCAGCTCCTGGGGTCACTGATGACTCCAGAGTTCCTGGGGTCACTGCTGAGCTCTGGAGCTCTAGGTTGATCCTGCTCTTGGGGTCACTGCTGAGCTCCAGAGTTCCTGGGGTCACTGCTGAGCTCCACTGCTAGGGAGATGATCCAGCTCCTGGAGTCACTGCAGAGCTCCGGGGCACCTGGGGTCATTGCTGAGCTCCAGAGCTCCTGGAGTCACTGCAGAGCTCCTGGAGGAGTCACTGCTGACCCCCAGAGCTCCTGGAGGAGTCACTGCTGACCCCCAGAGCTCCTGGGCTCACTGCTCTGCTCAGGGGCTCTGGGGCTGATCAGCTCCTGGGGTCACTGCTGAGCTCTAGAGCTCCCGGAGGAGTCACTGCTGACCCCCAGAGCTCCACAGCTGAGCCCACCCACAGCACAGCTGACCCCTCAGCCCCCGAGCAGCCCCCAGTCCTGCTCAGCACCCCCAGGGCTGCTCATGGGCTCCCACAGTGCCAGATGCCAGCACAGTCCTGCCAAGGGGCACCCCTAAGGCCAGGCTTTGGCCATGCTGGCACCCYGAGGGTCACCACTAGCTGACCTCATCCCCTCCAGGTCACTCTGGGAAGAGGAAGGGTTAAACACAGGAGGAAGCACCAAGGAGCCTGTGGTGCCACAGGAGCTGCTGCACAGGGTATAGCAGTCCCAAACACAAACTGCAAAAAATAGCAAAAAAGCTGTCCCAGCAACAACAACTGCATCCAAACACATACTGCAGTCCCAAAACAACTGCAAAAAAGCAAAAAAAGCGTTCCCCAAACACAACCTGCAGTCCACAAACATCAACTGCAAAAAAGCATGTCCCAAACAACACTGCAGTCCCAACGCAACTGCAAAAAAAGCAAAAAAAACAGTCCCAACGCAACTGCAGTCCCAAACAACAACTGCACAAAAGCCAAAAAAAAACACCAGTTCCCAAACACAACTGCAAGCAATCCCTTTCTCCATGCATAACAAGCAACCCTGACACGCGACTACTGGGATCCTCCTCTCAAGGCGCAAGGAAACCTCAAGATTTCTTCCTGAAAACCAACTGTCTTGCAACAAAGCCCTCATGTCTAGGTTTCAGCCTCTGCACAAGCCTGTGCTGCCTCCTCCTCAGYGCACCTCCTGCACAAGCCCCCCTGCATGGGGACACTGCTCCCTGCATCCACCCCCACTGCTGGCACACAGCCCATAAATGGAGCAGGCATCCATCCCACTCCACAGAGGAGAGCTGAGCCCCAGCAGAGGCTGAGCTGGCAGCCAGGGTGATTTCTGACAGGTTCCCACCCCTGAGMAGGCACCACAGGCTCTGCAGTGGGTCAGTGCCTCCTCAGCTCAGTCCCCAGCTGAAATGACCTTTTCAGGTGAGGATGATGGGTCCTGGATGAAGGGGACTTGGGACAGTTTAWACATTCCTTATGAGGAACTTCACCAGCAGTGGGAAAGCTGGTCTCACCCCTAGGGAGCACAAGATGAGCTGCATKGCTCACACAGAGCAAGGCAAGCACCCACTGAGGGAAAGTGAGGGAAAGGACCTTTCCCTGGGCCACCCGAGCTCCAGCAGGGATGGGAATGATCCCAGCACCTGGAGCATGTGCAGTTACAGCAGAAGCAGGTAACTCCAGCACCTTCCAGAGATCCACATCTCACCCCTGAGATCTGCTGATGTCAGACTGTGATGGAGWCTCGGCCACATCCTGACCTCTGCCCACCAAACACAACTCAAAAAATYCTCAAACCCTTGGGGGAGAACTGGGCTGATCTCATGAGGTGTYCCTCATCCATGTATTCCCATTCTACTGTGAGGAACCTCCTTGGGCAGGAACCTCTGTGTGTCCCTAACCAAGCGTGGTGGTTCAGCTGAAGAGAGCCAAGGACCCCCATCTCCTAAGCCCCAGTATAACCAGTAAGGCCAAAWCTTCAGAGCCCAAGCTGCCCTAAATCCCAGTGCAGCCTCCATCAGGCTGTGTCTGGGTGGAARCACAGGGAAGGGCACACTCCTGGCTGCACTGACATGCTCCAGGAAGCACTGTGCCAACGAGTGTCAGTCWAAGACTGAATCCACACAGGGACAAAGCTCATCCTCCTGTGAACCAGCAGCAACAACCAGCAGTGAGGAGGAGGCTGGAAGGAGCAGCAGAACCCACCAGAGATGAGACAGAACTGTCCCTGCAGCACGTGGCRTGGGGCTGGTGCAAGGACCTGGACACAGAGGAGGTGCAGACACAGCCACACAGCACAGCTCTAGGGCAGCCCCACGAGCCCCTGTGACCTGCAGCTCTGCCCAAGTGCTGCAGCCTCCTGCCAGAGCCTTCCTCAGCACCACATCAACCTGGCTGCTGGGTCACAGGAGCAGGGGGCAGGTCTGCAGCCCTGTGAGCTCCCCCTCCCCACAAGACCTTACCTTCACGGATGGCTGAGCAGACAGAGCTCCATTCTTTCTGTCATCCTCATCCCACGCTTCCTCCTGATCCCTGGGCTCTGTGTTATTATTGCAGCCTCCCAGCTCCTCTTCCTCTTTGGGGACCCCATCGCTGTTCAGCCCCTGCAGAAGAGCCACCACTGCCTCTGGCTTGGGCAGCTTAGTGATTTTGAAGTGTTTCTTGTAATGGGGCGTGTCCTTGCGGATGAGCCTCTGCTTCTCCACGGGGAAAGGCCGCTCTTCGTCCTCATCCTCATCCTCGCTGCGGATCAGCGTGTCCTCGGCGAAGTGCACGGTGGGCTGTGACAACAAAGCCAGGACACAGAGTGAGCCTCAGGGGACAGAGGGCGGGCAGCACAGAACCCGCTGTCCTGGGACCCCTGTCCCACGCAGGCAGGGCCAGTGGCACTGCTGGAATGGATTCCCATTTCCTTTTTGCCTTTTTCCACAACCACACCTTCCCCAGGCCAGTGGCACTGCTGCTGTGCCCAGTTCAAGGCAGGAATGGATTCCCATTTCCTTTTTGCCTTTTTCCACAACCACACCTTCCCCAGGCCAGTGGCACTGCTGCTGTGCCCAGTACAAGGCACGAATGGATTCCCATTTCCTTTTTGCCTTTTTCCACAACCTTCCCCAGGCCAGTGGCACTGCTGCTGTGCCCAGCACAAGGCACGAATGGATTCCCAATTCCTTTTTGCCTTTTTCCACAACCACACCTTCCCCCAGGCCAGTGGCACTGCTGGCGTGCTCACCACAAGGCAGGAATGCATTCCCAATTCCACATCCTTGCCTTTTTCCACACCTTCCCCAGGCATGCTTCTGTCAGCTCTAGGGATGGAAGGCATTCAAACCCCTCACAGTCACCCCAGCTTTCCCACAGCCTGCCAGGCTCCCACAATCTGCTCAGCCTCTGCCTGCACTGCCTTCCATGGCCTAGATCTGCCTACAGCAGTGCCCAAATCCCACATSCATTTACCTGTACACCTTTATTTCCCACCTCCTCTGAAACTTCCAGCTCCCTTCACTTTTCCTCATGACCCTGCAGCAGGTCCCAGGCTCCTACCTCATTGTATTCCACTTCCACATCTTCCTCCTCGTGGTCAGCAGCCTCCTTGTGCTCCTCCTGGGCCCTGGGCTTGCCCTCCTTGTGCAGGTCCCTGTGCAGGTCGGGCAGCTGCCCGTTGGGCCAGCCCCTCTCCCTGTCCCTGTCCTCTGCCCTGCCCTCCGCAGAGGCCGTGCTGGCGGACAGGTGGGAGTCCTCGCTGCGGTTGGACGTGGCACTCAGCCTCTTCTCCTGAGAAAAGGGTTGTGGTGGTCAGCATGGAACCAGAGCAGTGTGACTGGTGTGAGGGGGGAATGCGGCACCAACAGAACCAGCTTTTCCTCGGGGTGCCCACAGCTTCCCCTCCTGAGCTCTCTCCATGTGACTGGGTACACTCTCCTGTGCAGGGATTTATTCCCAGCTCCCACCATGGCAGCAAGGTGCCTCCTGCAAGTGCTCCATTCCCACCACTCTTTACTGGGAATATCAGAGCCTTCTCTTTCTCTCCCTGTGCTATAAAATTGGTACCAACACACACAATTTCCCCTTCCATGTTCTCTGCCTCCTGGTTCTACCTCCTGCTCTATTTCACAGGCCCCCTATGACATCTCAAAGCAGATTCCCAACCTCCCCAGGCAATCCATTCCCAATCTTTCCCAAAAGTSAGTCCTTTTATATGCTAGATATGSTAGATGTTCCCAGTGGAAGATGTCTCTGCCCATGGCACGGAGGTGGAACTCGGTGATGTGTAAGATTCCTCCYAACCCAAACCATTCCATAACTGTCACAGACATATTTTATGAAAAATCCTTTTGCTAGGATCTTTTCTCCTGAGAAGCCGAGAGGCCTCAGGAACAAAATGTAAAAAATAATTATCTGCTGCTGTGGAATGCAACAGGTGSATCTGTGATTGGTCDCATGTGGTTGTTTTTAATTAATGGCCAAYCATAGTCCAGCTGTCTCGGACTCTCTGGTCAGTCACAAGATTTTATTATCATTCCATTCCTTCCTTTCCTTGCAAGCCTTCTGAAAGAGAAATCCTTTCTCTATTCTTTTAGTATAGTTTTAGTATATAATTTTCTTTTAATAAAATATATATCATAAAATAATAAATCAGCCTTCAGAAACATGGAGCCAAGACTCTTATCTCTTCCCGCGTCCTGGGACCCTTGTGAACACCACCACACATGACCCCCTGTTCTCTGTGGTTCTCCACTCCCCAAGGACCATCACTCACCTCTGAGTTGGGAGAGCTGGGGTTGGCATCARCCTTGGCAGCGTTCACCTCGCTGCGCCGCACCTCGATCACCTTCTTCATCACCTTCAGCTCGCTGGGGTGAGGSGTGGCTCTGCGCTGCAGGCCCTGCAAGGAGAAACCCTCAGCAGGGGATTCCAGCCTCCAGCACTGCCAGGGTCCTGGCTTGTAAGAKATGTGTGTATTCTATCRCTGTCTGTTAGAGGTGGGGCAGTTATCTGCTGTTTGTTGGGCTGTTTATCTCTTCCACAACCAATCCTCCCTCCAGGAGACAGCTTCTGTTCGTGGGCCATTAATWATTAATTATCTTCTGCTAATGGGCCACTGAGTGTCACTGTATGGCTGATAAAATTCCATCATCCCRTGAGGAGATGCTCCATCCAGGGGGAGGAGYCAAGCAYTCCTACCTGGATAGAATCTGAGATTTGGGATACCAGAGCAGCCTTTGCCCACAGCATTCCCAGAGGAGCAGCTTTCTGCTGCCCTGCATTCCCAGAGGAGCAGCTTTCCTGCTGCCCTGCATTCCCAGAGGAGCAGCTTTCTGCTGCCCTGCAATTCCCAGAGGAGCAGCTTTCTGCTGCCCTGCATTGCCAGAGGGAGCCAGGCCCATCTCCAGCAGCCCTGGAGCTGCAGAGGAAACTCCCCCCTTGTGCAGAGATCCCTGCTCCAGCAGAACCACAGCTGGCACTGCAGGAGGGCTAGAGCCACCATGGGATGGGAACTGGCCCCACCACCTGACACACAGGGGGTCAGGGCATCTTCTGACTCTGGCACTGGTTTGGGGATTTTTTTGTACTATTGCATTTGTATTTTTAATTTTCCTAGTAAASAACTGTTATGCCTGCTCCCATATCTTTGCCTGAGAGCCCCTTAATTTCAAAATTACGRCAATTCAAAGGAAAGGGGTTTACATTTTCCATTTCAGGGGAGGCTCCTGCCTTCCYCARCAGACACCTGTCTTTTCTWACCCAGACACCRGGCCATGACCCTCTGCAGGTGACCAACACCTTTATCAGAGCCAGAGCCCCAAGGGGACACCACCAACACCTCCTGCTGCAGGATCTGCTCCAGGCCTTCCCCAGCCTGCAGCTGGAATGGGGAAAGAACAGAGGCAGGGAGCCCTAACAGCTCTCTCTATCATCCTGCTCTACAGCTGACAGGGGCTTTGGGAAGAATGATGGAGMTGCTAAGTTTAAAGTGGTGTTTCAGGCTTAGTAAATTAAAAACTCTCAACACAGAAACTCCTCCAGAACACAGGTGAGAAATCTTGGGATGCCTTTGTAACTCCACTGGACTCAACAATTCTACCAAGCCCAAATGCAGCAGAATTGGTGCTGCTTAGAGAGTTCCATCCCAGGTAGAGCGCCAAGAAAACCAGCATTCTAAAACTAGTYACAATGTTGAGAACAATTCCAACAAACCCCAAAGCTCCCAATGCCAGCAGCACACACACACTGCCAGGACAGCTGCCAACACCATTCATTAGAAGGATTCAGATCATAAGGATGGCTTCCCAAAAATTAAAAAGGAATAAAGTCCTGCAGGAGACTGAAACCCTCAGAGCACTCACTGAGAACTTCTGTCCTGGCCTTGCATCTGCCCTGGTAGCACAACCATCTCTTGCAGGTTTTGAGGCAGTGTTTAGTATTTACTAACAGGACACTCCACAGCATGGGCTGTTGGAATTTCAGACTTTCTGTGCTGACAGACTCTGACCCCCAGGAGAACACTGCATTGACCTGAGGCTGTGGAGAAAACTTCCAAAATGGAATGACAGAACTGGGATTGTGGGTGTGGAGTTTGTATAGAAGTGTGTAATATCACATGGTGGAAAACTTAAGAGTTTAAGGTTTTAGAATATAGTAATATATATATATAAAGCAAGATAGGGCAGAGGTTGGTCCTTCTTCTTCACCTTCTTCTCCATGGGTTTGGGTGGTTTTGTGTAATTGGATAAAAAAGTCCACACTGTGTGCCATGGGCGGTTGGTTATTGGGTTAAAAGTAAAAATAATTTAGGTGTCATTTCTTAACTGGACAGTTTATCCTTAAAAGGCCTTGTAGAGAGTGAGATAGGGCTCCATTTTTAGTTTGTTAGAGAGAAGTGCTGCAGAACTCRGGGTTTGTGAGACTGTAACATGGATAAGAACTAACAAACATCTAGATCCCAACAAGAAATCCCATCTCGCACATTTAATCCTGACCCTGGCAAAAAGAACCCTGACAAYGGGCTGCACTGCCTGCATGCTTGGAGGGATGGGGATGGCCTGGGTTTGGCTGGGCAGCCTTTCCCCATGGTGGGGGTGAAAAAACCCTACCCTGACAGTGCTCTGCTGGGATCTCTGGACATTTTGAGTGCTCCACTCCCATAGAAGAGCCTCAAAATATGGCTCTGCACCATGGCTCCCAGGGAATTCATTCCCTTCCCCTCCTGCTTGGGTCCTCAGGGCACCAAAGAGCCTTCAGACTGTGGAAATCACACACCTACAGCAGTGTAAAACACGGACACCACAGTGGCCCCATCTCTGGAAWCTCAGCTTGTCCCTGTGCTCCCACAAGACTCTACAAGCTCCAGGAATGCCTTACCCGTCTCTCAGCTCCAGACTCCTCGTCCTCATCCCCCTTGGGCTCATCCAGGAACTGGATCACACTGACTCTGTTCAAGTTGCTGTCTGTCCAGCTCTCATCCACGCTGTTCTGCAGCAGGTTCTCTGGGGAGGAAGAGAACACAATGGGAGCTCCTTTTGGGAAGAGCAGGGTTGTAGATGTGGATGGAGGCCAGTTCTTATCCCGTTAGGATTCTGCTGTATCTGCCCATGGCATCAGAGGCCTTGAGGACAAAGGCTGTGGCCTCACCATCCTGTCACCTTCTGCACATCTCCCATCAGACCTACAGCAGCCTCCAGAAGTGTCTGATGCTTTAGCTCTAGCACTCCTTACCCAAGGAGTGCAGGAAAAGGCAGAATTCAGGCAGGAATAGCTGTAGCCATGGATATTTTCTGAAAAATCCTTTCCTTAGGATTTTTTCTCCTGAGAAGCCGAGAGGCCTCAGAAACAAAATGTAAACAGTAATTATCTGCTGCAGTGGAATGCAACAGGTGAATCTGTGATTGGTCTCATGTGGTTGTTTCTAATTAATGGCCAATCACAGTCCAGCTGTCTGGACTGTCTCGGTCAGTCACAAGCCTTTGTTATCATTCCTTTTGTATTCTTAGTTAGTTTTCTGATGAAATCCTTTCTTCTATTCTTTTAGTATAGTTTTAATATAATATATATCATAAAATAATAAATCAGCCTTCTGGAACATGGAGTCAACATTCTCTTCCCTCATCCCAAGACCCCTGTGAACACCACCACAAATAGCATGCTGACAGGACAATGAAAATTAACTGCTTTGTCAGTAGATCCAAGCAGAGCMCTCAAAGATGAGGCTGCAGGGCTTTGTCACCTGTCAGAAAGCAATTCCTCAGTTTTAACAATCACTGCCTGGGAAAGGTGCCCCAGATCCATCCATACAAGAGCCTGGATGTGCCACAGGAATCCCAGCAAGGCACAGCCCAGCCCAGCAGAGAAGGTTCAAGCACCCTCCAGAGCACAAGGCTCTGCAGCCTGTGCTTGGGCTGCAGATTCTTACCCAGGCTGGGAGAGGGCTGCTGGGGGAGCAGGTAGCAAGTGAGAACCTTTTCYCCTGTCTTCTCATCATCCTCGGTCTGGAACTTCAGCATGGGCTGGGACTGGTTTTCTGCCAGCCACAGGGCTTTCAGATTAAGATTTGTCAAAGCAAAGGGCAAGTTCTGCAGCCTGCAAAAGAGAACAGCAACTGCTTGTTAAACTTCCTGGTCAGGAAGGAGCTTCAGCTCAGCTCCAGAGTGCCCCAGCTGAGCAGAGAGGGACAGAGCCACGCTGCTGTGGATGCCCCAGTCCTGTTCCCAGCTGGATTTGTCCCTGGCTGTGGAACTGGGCTGCATACCCCATCCCCACCAGCCTTTAGCAGACGACAGCTCCCTTCAACAGTGTGGAGGGCTTTACAAACAGAAAAGCAATGCTCTCACAGACCAGTGTACAGAATGCTCCCCACAGAACCTCTGGTCATTGTCCAGCTGCTCCCAAAACCACCAACCCCAAAACCAGAACCACAGGAGCTCTCAGAACAGCTCCAGGCACCCACACACCATGGACAAGGCTTTGGCACCTGAGCACTGATGACACAAACCCCAAAAATCTGCAGGGAGGGAAGGGGAAAAGGAAAGGGAAAAAGGAAAGGGAAAAAGGAAAGGGAAAAAGGAAAGGGAAAAAGGAAAGGGAAAAAGGAAAGGGGAAAAGGAAAGGGGAAAAGGAAAGGGGAAAAGGAAAGGGAAAAAGGAAAGGGAAAAAGGAAAGGGAAAAAGAAAGGGAAAAGGAAAGGGAAAAAGGAAAGGGAAAAAGGAAAGGGAAAAGGGAAAGGGAAAAAGGAAAGGAAAAAGGAAAGGGAAAAAAGGAAAGGGAAAAAGGAAAGGGAAAAAGGAAAGGGAAAAAAGGAAAGGGAAAAAGGAAAGGGAAAAAAGAGGGACTCCCCTGGCCTCTGTTTCACACAAACTTTCTATACCAACAAACTCTTATACCAACAAACTCTAACTCCCAAGGGAATACTACATTTGACCTGAGGCCGTAGAAAATGCAACCAAAACTAATTGATAACACTATGATTACAAGTATATAGTCGATTAAAAGCAAATAATATAACAAAGTAGAAAATTTAAAATTTTAGAATTTAGTAATTTAGTTTTATTTACTATTTTTATTATATAATCCTTATAGTCTATATAACTTCATATATAAATATATAAATAATATAATTTAATAATTAAATATTAAAAATAAAAATGTATATAATAGTTTTATTATAAATTTTTTTAAGAAATAGTTTTAGAATATTGCAATATATATATAAAGCTAAAATAGAAGTTTTAAAACAGCAACTAGTCCTTCTTCTTCACCTTCTTCTTCCTGAGTTTAAGTAATATTTTATAATTAAACAAAAAACCCACATTACAAACTTTAAGTAATTAGTTATTAAAAGTAAAAATAATTAAAATATAATTTCTTAATTAGATAATTTAACCTTAAAAGACCTTATATAGGAAAATAATTAACCATTTTGTAACTTGYTCATAAAATACTATAGAMCTCACAACYTATATTATAAATAAAAATAATAAACATYTAAACCTAAACACAAAATACCATCTCTARCACTTCAATCCCAACTTTAACAAAAATTAAAAAAAAAAAAAAWGTCCTAGATTGCAAGGCAATGTGTATTCTATTTGCCATSTATYAGAAGTGTGGCAGTTATCTTCTGTTAATTGGGCAGTTTTTCTTATCTCTTTCACAAACCAATCCTCCCTCCAGGAGACASCTGCTGTTAATGGGCCATTGAGTGTCACTGCATGACTGATAAAAATAACATAATCCCACTGTGAGGTGCTCTGCCCRGAGGGAGGAGCCAAGCATTCCTAATTGGATATARTCTGAGATTTTGGGACACCAGAACAGCATTTCCACTGGATTYCCAGAGGAGCAGCTGCCTCTTCCACTRGATCTTCAGAGGAAAACTMCACCCWTCTACAGGATCCCTGCTCCAACARAACCACACCTGCCTGTCACTGTGATATTTTATGAAAAATCCCTTTGCTAGGATTTTTTTTCTTGAGAAGCTGAGAAGCTTCAGCYTCTCCATGKTTTGTTATTTTGGAATGTGATTTGGAAAACTGTTTACTTAGCATGTGAATTATTTTTAATTAATGGCTAATTACAGCTAGCTGTGTCAGACTCTCTGACGACTCTGTCACGAGTTTTTATTATTCATTCTTTGTTAGTTTTTTAATGGTTTTTTTCCCCTTTCTTTACTATAGTTTTAGTATATCATTTTCATATCATATCATAGTAAATCAGCCTACTGAGAATYTAGAGTCAATTCTCATCTCTCACCTTGTCCTGGGGACACTCACAAGAACACCACAATAATTAATAACCACACCTGCCACTCCAGGAGGGCTGCAGCCACAATTCCAATAGGATTTTACAGGATCCCTGCTCCAGCAGAACCACAGCTGCCACTCCAGGAGGGCTGCAGCCACAATTCCAATTGGATTTTACAGGATCCCTGCTCCAGCAGAACCACAGCTGCCACTCCAGGAGGACTGCAGCCACAATTCCAATGGGACTGCTACCAACACCCTGACCCACAGGGTGTCAGGTCATATTCTGACTCTGTCAGTGTTGCTTTGTATTACTGCATTCTTTATTTTATTTTTATTTTCTTCCCCAATAAAGAACTGTTATTTCTGCTCCCATATCTTTGCCTGAGAGCCCCCCTTAATTTCAAATTTATGACAATTCGGAGGGAGGGAGTTTACAGTTYCCAGGAGGGAGGGGGTTTAAAGCTTCCATTTCAGGGGAGGMTCCTGMCTTCCTTAGCAGCCACCTGTCTCTCCAAACCCAGAACACCCAAAGCCACGCTGCTCACCTGTTGTCAGCCATGTCCAGCACGTGGGGCTCGGTGGTGCTGGCCACAGTTTCCATTTCAGGGGCAGCTCCTGCCTTCCTTAGCAGACACTTGTCTCTCCAAACCCAGACCCCCCAAAGCCAACCAGCAGCCTCACAGCCATGCTGCTCACCTGTTGCCAGCCACGTCGAGCACGTGCAGCTCGGTGGTGTTGGCCAGCTCGGGGGGCAGCAGCGCCAGGCGGTTGTCGCGCAGGGACAGCACGCTGAGGTTGGCACAGCCTCCGATCTCTGCCGGCAGCGCTGTCAGACGGTTCCGGTCCACGTTCAGGTTGGTCAGCTTGGCCAGCTTGCCCAGGGACTTGGGCAAGGCCTGCAAAGGAGCCCAGTCAGTGGTTGCAAACAAACAAACATCACAACTTTTGTGGAAGTTGTAAAGCTGGTATGTAGGACTGTGCTTTCTGTTGATGGAGTGACAAAACTATCCTTTGTTGCCTTAAAAGGAAAGAAGTCCAGAAGTTTCTCTCCTTGATTAAGTGAAAAAACTTCTCAGAGGACCCAGGGGACTTCACCTCAAACTTMAGGCTAGCTAATTGGACAGAAGCCAAGAAGTCCCRCTAGAAAAGGAGGTGAACAAAGAAACTAATTGCTTTTGTGAAGTGTTTTTGCCAGAAGCAGCAACATCCAGCACCTGGCTTGGTTWTTCTGTTTGCTATTTTGSCTTTTATTAAACCTTTTTGTTTCCAACACTGCAACAGAGGCCATCCTGCTGATTATTGTGCCTCCAAGGGTAGCTGAGCTATCTTGGGTGTGTTATGGGCCTCCTGGATATCATCAGACCTGGCTCGAGGAGGATACTGTAACTATAGTATCTATAGGATAACTATAACACTGGTATGTTTATTACAGTGCTGGATGCATGTGGGAATGTTCTCCTAACATGACATGGGTACCTTTGGGAGCTCCAGATTTTTTTTATCTCTCTCAACTACATATGCATGCAATTTCACAATAGGTTAATACATATTCATTCTACAGATTTTGCATGACATTTGCTGCTAATTCTTCTTTATCAGARAGAACTCCTGGGTCATGTTGCCCTGCCCTGTCTGCCCCTCTCCTCCTCCTTTATCTCTTGTCTTTCAGCTGAAGCAGTTTCTAAACTGACAGTCAGACTAAACAGCAAGCTACAGACTTAACTCAWAKATGYGCATTTCACCTAAATCAAAACAGATTTCTACTCTGGAAAATTTCTACTCTGTCTCACAAGAGGAAAGGGTAAACACAYACAKGTAAAGGAACAGAGSCCTCAGCCTGGGGAACAAGCTGCCTTCCATCCCAACAGACACATTTGGGAAAACGTTCTTGGGACATCTTTGGGACAGGTTTTCCCTCAGGCTAATAGACTGATCCATGCCAACTCTTCCCCTCAACACAACACACTCCAAGCACCACTGGTCAAGACTTCCCTTCTGTTTATCTGCCCGTTCCCAATCCTCRTGTTTTACCAATCAAATCACAGGCAGTTTGGAGCAGGGCCATTCTCAATCACMCCATCCCAAATCCCTCAGCAATGCAGCCTGGGATGGTCTTTGAGCAATCCCAGCATCCCTGCCATGCCAGAGAATGATTTAGGGGAAGAAAGTCAGTGAGAGAAAGCAGCTTCCAAACACGTGTGAATTTGGTGAAACTGTGTAGAAGCAGCTGGAGCACASTCAGGAATTCAGCCTGGAGGGCAGAGGAAGGGAAAGGATCCCTGCAGCTGGCTGCAGAGAACAGCATGGGAGAGGCTTATCACTCTCTACAACTCCCTGAAAGGTGGCTGTGCTCASGTGGGGTGGGGCTCTTTCTCCAGGACAGAACCAGAGCACACAGTCTCAAGCTGAGACCAAGGGAAATACAGGTTGGATATTAAGAAAAAGCTTTTCATGGAAAGGGTGATAAAGTTCTGGAATGGCCTGCCTGGGGAGCTGGGGGAGTCACCATCCTTGGACATGTTTAACAAAGCCTGGATGTGGCACTGGGTGCCAGGGTTTAATTGAAGTGTTGGGGCTGGGTTGGATTTAATGATCTTGAAGGTCTCTCCAACCTGGTGAYTCTGTAATTCTGTGAGGCAGRTGTCTGCTGTGCACTCACCGTCAGCATGTTCTCAGTCAGGATGAGCTCAGACAGGTTTTCACAGTCCCCAATCGACTCTGTCATGTCTGTCAGCCTGTTCTGGTCCACTTTGAGGATGGAGAGCTGCTTCAGCTGACCTGGCCAGGGCGACAAGTTAGGTGTGAGCTGTGCCAGAGAGAAGGATGCTGCTCTACACTCACCTGTGATCCCATCCAGGAACACACAACCCAACCACACAGGCTCTGCTTTTCCTCCCACCAGGCCTGGTCACAAATGAAGCACTTGCACTGTCCTGCAGAGCTCTGCTCACCTGTCCCACCCACTATGGCTGTGTCCATGAATCCCTGATTCCCTGGCACAGACGAAAAAGCCCCACCTAAAAAAAAACTTCCCCCCCCTTGCAAAGTAGCTCAACTGTCCCAGCCACTGCTCCTGCCTCTATGGCTGTGTCCATGAATCCCTGATTCCCTGGCACAGATGAACCACACCTGCACTGTCCTGCAGAGCTCACCTGTCCCAGCCACTGCTCCTGCCCTCGATGGCTGTGTCCATGAATCCCTGATTCCCTGGCACAGCCAAGTTCCTGTTTCTGGCCAAGGAAGCCCTGCAGCACCCCCAGCTGGCAGCACTCACCGATCCCATCGGGAATGCATTCCAGCAGGTTCTGTGACAGCAGCAGGTCYGTCAGTGCCACCAGCCCGCTGACCTCGTTGGGCAGCTGCTCCAGCTTGTTCTCAGACACRTCCAGGCACACCAGGCGGCGCAGGTTGCCCAGCTCCTGCAGAGAGAGGAGAGGCCGTGGTTCAGGGAAGAGCAGGGCAGGGCTGGGCTGGGTGTGTGCTCAGGGAGGGGAAGGGAAGTTTAGGGAAGGGAAGTTTAGGGAAGGGAAGTTTAGGGAAGTGGAAGGGAAGGGAATGGAAGTTAGAAGGGAAGGGAAGTTAGAAGGGAAGGGAAGTTTAGGGAAGGGAAGTTAGGGGAAGGAAGTTTAGGGAAGTTGGAAGGGAAGGGAAGTTTAGGGAAGTTGGAAGGGAANGAAGTTTAGGGAAGTTGGAAGGGAAGGGAAGTTTAGGGAAGTTGGAAGGGAAGGGAAGTTTAGGGAAGTTGGAAGGGAAGGGAAGTTTAGGGAAGGGAAGTTTAGGGTGTGCTGAGGAGACACTCACTGGTGGCAATGCCGAGAGCTGGTTCCGGTCCAGCCACAGCTCGCGCAGGTTCGGGAGCGCGCCCAGAGTGTCCGGCTGCAGAGACAGGACAGTGAGGACATCAGCCAGGACATCAGCCCCCTCCAGGGAGAGGCTGCCCAAGGATGTGCAAACACACCACTCTGCAAAGCCAGGCACTCGCTCTGCCTCTCACCCCTGGGAGCACACTGGGAATGTCTGGGACGGCTGCAGGAGCTCCAGGGGCAAACACTGACAGCATCAGCAGAGCTGTGTCAGCAGGCAAGGAGAACTGAGCCTGCAGYGCAGCTCTGATGGAGAGCAGCTCAGGGAGCTGGGGCACAAGGGGGSTCAGGGGAGATGTTGCTTCCTGCAGCCCCCTGGCAGGAGGATGGAGCCAGGCGGGGGTCAGGCTCTGCTCCCAGGGAACAAGGGACAGGACAAAAGGTCTCAAGTGGTGCCAGGGGAGGTTTAGGTTGGATATTGGGAAAATTCCTCCTGGAAAGAGCTGTCCAGCCCTTGCACAGGCTGCCCTGGGCAGAGGTGGAGTCCTCACCTCTGGGGTGACTTAACAGMTGTGTGGATGTGGCACTTGGGGACATGGGTTAGTGGTGGCCTTGGCAATGCTGGGAGAGTGGCTGAACTCAGTGGTCTCAGATGGTTTTTCCATGATTTTAAATGAATCTGTGATTCCAGGGGGTTGGAAATTCTGGCCTTACAAAAGGAATGCATCTTCCTCCTCTCAGACATGAAAATAAACATTTGGGTACCACTGGCCAGCTCAAGATGACCCAGTGGCACCATCAGCTGTGACAGACACATGTTCACATCCCACAGCCCCCCAAGTAATCAGGGTTTGGAGTGTGCCCCACTGGAGCATGGCTCMGTGTCACACCTGTTCTCACAGGTGAGCTCAGCCTGTGCACAGCTAAGCTGCACGAGCTCCTTTGCCTCCCAGCTTTGAAGGGTTTCTACCAAAACCCACTCCAGAACACAAAGAGGAAGATCCAGTAATAGCTTAATCTACAGCTGCAAATTACAGAATATCACAGGGTGGCCCCAGATGCCCAGATAACCTTAACTCTGAGACTGTGCCCTTGTCTCCACATGCTGAGYCCWCCATGGAGAGAGCCCCCACACTGGGCTACCCTCACTGCCATGGACAACATGGAATGGCCCAGCACTGTGTGGGGCAGAAATCACATCAGAAAGCAGAAAGGCAGGAAGCTGGATGAGAAGAAAAACAGCTGGGGGCAGTGCAGGACAGAGAAGGGAAGCACCAGAGTCCTGCTGGAAAGGAAAGATCCTTGGCAGCYAGACAGGAAGAATCTCCATCCCAGAGCCTGGAAAGGACAGGCCAGGCAGTGTGTGAGGCCAGCAGGACACGAAACACAGGGGCTGACACATGAAGAGAAAATTCACCTGGGAATGGTGACTGGGCCATGCTGGGCARATCAGAATCTCCCCAAATAACCTGAGGGCCTATCTCTTTGCATTTCAGGTGGAAACCCCTGCCAACCACCCGAACCCCTCCCCAGCAGCCCTCACCTACCAGCACTTCCAGGTCATTGCCACCGAGATCCAACTGCTCTAACTTGACAAGGAAGGAGAGGGAGCTGCAAGGCACAGGGCACAGAGAGATAAAACAAGAAATAAAGAGCGGAAGGTTAGCATCTGGGACACACATTGCACAAATCACACGATCTCCAGTAACTCCTGCAGCAGGTGGGGCAATCCTGGCCTTTCTCACGGTCCCTCTGAGCCCAGCACTTTGTGGAGCTGCTCCCTTCCCCAGGCCAGACTGTTCACCCCAGGGAATGGGTTCAGAGACTCCAGCAGCCCCACTGGTACCAGTTTGCCCTCTGCTCCTCCCACCACAACACACCCTTTGATTAAAAGCACAGCAGGTGAGCAGCCACACCTTCCCATGGYTGCTGCTCCACAGCAAGGACAGGGACCGGGGCACAGACTGACAGGCAACAGGAGGGGCTCAGCAGAGGACAGGACATGTGTGGGGGGCAAGGGGAGCACACAGCTGCAGGGACAGGGAGGAATGACAAATTCCACAGCCTTCCCCAAACAGGATGCTCATGCTTCAGAAGAGGAAGGGAAGACAACAGTGGCCTGATGTCTCGGTGAGGGGAGCGTGTACAGACAGAAGCTCACGATGAAGGCACTGCACAGGACCTGTCCTCACCCACACCAGCAGCCCTGAGCACCCCACACACCACACCTGGGGGTGGGCAAGCCCTGCAGTCCCACAAACCCAGGGCTGGGTTCTCACGACATGGTCCAGGTGCTCATTTGTCCCCACACCTGAGTTTGACCCATCCACTCCAGCTSCCCAGAGGGCTGCTGCCCCTCACTGTGTGCCAGCTGCCAGCCCTGCCCACTGCCCCAGCAGGGAACYGCTTCATTCTCCTCTTCAGSAACTGCTCCAATAGAGAAATCCCCRTATTTCTCTGGAAACAGATCCACCTCTCAAGGCCACCCAAATCAGGGCTGTTGGGGGTGCARTAAAAGGGAGCTGTCTTGCCTGTAAAAACATCTGGGTTACTCAGGAAAATGAATTTCCTGTTGCATGCAGYGGTGGATTTTGAGATAAACTCCAGCAAAGGTTTATCAACAGTTTTACCCAGAGGATCCTGCTGCACAGCACTCCTTCACCATGAATGTACACCAGCTCTAACTCCTCTGGAGGTGATGCAGCCCTGACTGTCCCTCTGCACCTTCACAGCTTGAATTCCCAAAACAGGAACAAGTGACCTGGGGAATCCACACTGATGACATCTGGCAAGATGTAGTGGTGGTCTCAATGTAGACCACCCTCCACTATTCCATAAGAATCCAGGAGAGSTGCCCTTCCCAAGTCTGGCTGCATCCCAGCTGCATGGGAGAAATGAGGGGTGATCACCAGTTGCACAAGATGAACCATTCCAGAACTCAGGCAACATCACAAGGCTGACCAATTACAAGTAAATTTGGCAAACAAAGGTCACTGCAAGCTGGACCCTTCAAGAAGCTCTACAACAACACACTACCAAAAGGACCCTGATGCATTATGTGGCCCCAAACTCTCAGCATTGAAGCCCACCTATCAATCCACTAGGGAACTATCAATCCACCTATCAATCCACTGGGCTAGGGAACCCTGGGAACAAAGCACCAGCCATTTCTTGTTTAAGTCATTCTGCTCTTTGGCAAGCCCACCTGATCTCATTTAGAGCTGTTCTTAGGCACAGTGTGCAGCCAGAGTCAGCCCCAGGGCCTCAGGCAGAGAGCCCCACAGCATCACTGAAACGGGTCTGGCCATGGACTGCCATCCTGTGCTCAACTGATACCTCTGATCAGAACTACCTTGGCCTTCAAGATCCACGTTCTGCTTCTGGAAATCATCCCAAAMCAGAATTTGGGGAACTGGGGAGTGTCCTGGTTTGAAAAATGAYAGGGAAAGATGAAAAGAAGCTGAATTTGCATTACAGAGTGAGTATCAAGTCTAGATTAACCTTCCAGTGAAAACACCAAAACCTCACAGCACACTACCAGCATCCTGCTGGATGGCACCCAGAACTACCAAAGGGCAACTGGGAGCACCGGGCAAGAGAGATCTCCCCAAAAACCCAAGGGCTGTGGCCACAGACTGAATTCTCARGACTCCAGAGACTTGGTGGTTCTGAGATGGCCAAAAGCTATTGGGACTAACTTCCCTGCTGTGGTGTTGATGGGTTTTTAGGACGAGGTGAGAGATGAGAATTTGACTCCAAGTTCTTAGAAGGTTGATTTATTATTTTATTATATTCTATTATATTAAAAGAAATTATATACTAAAACTATACTAAATAAAGAGAAAGGATACAGACAGGCTAGCCAAGAATGAATAATAAAAACTCGTGACTCCTCAGAGAGTCTGACACAGCTGGCTGTGATTGGTTATTAAGAAAACACAATTCACATGGAACCCATGAAAGAATYACCTACCACATTCTAAAGCAGCAAAACACAAGGAGAAGCAATCAGATAATTATTATTTACATTTTTCTCYGAGGCTTCTCAACTTCCCAAAAGAAATCYGGGCAAAGAGATTTTTCAGAAARTATCACAGTGACACTCTGCAGTTTGGAAGCCCAGCCTTGGATGAAGCTGCTGCACCTCTCTGCTGACATGGAGTAAGCCAGCTGTGGTAGCACCCAGGACAGGAACAGACAAGACCAGCCCACACCAGGACCCCAACTCCTCTTCTTGCCAGTTCTCAGCCCAGAAGAGAACTTGTCCAAGGCCAGGCTGGACGAGGCTTGGAGCACCCTGCACCTTGGAAGCTGTCCCTGCCCAAGGCAATAATGGGCTGGAACGTGATGAGCCTTAAGGTCCCTTCCAACCCAAACCATCCTGGGGCTCCATGATAAGGAGCTGTAACCCAGATTGTCCTCTGTGGTGACACTCCACATGGGACCATCTCAGCTGCCCCCTCCTGTCACCTTTCTGTGACAGGGTCACTGCTGGGCACAAGGGACCTGCTGACTGGCATCAGACCAGGCCATTTGTCATTCTGATCTGTGCTCCYACAGGCTGGAACCACAGGGGGAAGTGCCAGCAGACAAACTGAGCTCCTGCCAGGAACTGTAATCTGAGGACAGGTGACAACAGCTGCACACATCACACCTTCACTGAGGAGTTCATGTGGCCCCAAAACAACTGCTGTTCTAAAAGAACTGTAAGAGAGCTCTGAGGACAGGTGTGACAACAGCTGCACACATCACACCTTCCCTGAGGAGTTCAGGTGGCCCCAAAACAACTGCTGCTCAAAAAGGAGTCAGCAGAATCCTGTCAGTGGCATCCAAGGAAAGCTGGGGGAGTCATCAGTGGGATGCATAAGCAGGCAGGAAATGAGCTGACAGCTGCTGGAGGGCAGAAAACTCAACAAACTCTGATGGGCCAGAGCAAAGACTGAAGTAGCAACTGGGCAGTTTGTGACATCCATCCACCTGAGAGCATCACCTCCACCATGARCCAYGTTCCCTGCCAGGAACTCATCCCTATCCCTGACTCCAGCAYGTGGAACAACACTTACCTCTTCTCCCTTGCTGGCTTAGCTTTGTCTGCTGCAGGGGAGGCAGTTATCCCATYCAGAACAACCAGGAGGGATATCCAATAGAACAGATGTCAGGAGCAAAATGGACTCTTCAGCTGTGCTCCTTAAATCCTGAACCTCACTGTGCACAGAGCTCCTCCTACACCCCCATCCACAGTTTTCTCTTTCTTTCCAAAGTAATCCATTGCCTGCTCCACCTCTTCAGGRAAAATGGTGYTCTCACTATTTCCAGCAGCTGTTTTTGGGAGCCCTGCCTATTCTAAATCAATCCTTAACACAGGCTGAGTGCAGGCTCTGAACATCCTTTGCTGCTCTCCAGCCCTACACCATCCTCTCCCTCCTCACCCCAATTTATGGAAATCCAGCAAGGTGCAGCCTATTTGTGCCCAGCCTGAGCCCTCCCAAGCCAAGTGATGGTGCCTGCACTGGTCCCTGAGGGAGCAGCAAGAAGGACCAGGCAGGAGACTCCTGCAGCCCCCAGACAGACACTCACGTGGGGAGAGTCTTTAGCAGGTTCTCACGCAGCTCCAAAGTCACCAGGTTTGCCAAACTGCAAGAGAAAAGGGAGCAAGAAAGCCAGGTTCACTGGACAGGGCTCAGGGATACGAGGGGCTGCTCATGTCCCTTCCCTTGGAACCACCCCTGGTGTCCTGTGCAATGCATGGATGTGCACACGTGGATGGAGATGGGGAACAGAAACATGATGAAAATGGCTCTGGTGGACACGGGTGCTTGCTGCAGCCACAAGGAACAACACTGTGCCCACACTCAGGACAAAGAACACGCTGCCACAACAGGACTGTCTGCCCAAAAAGATCAAACCCCTCTCATAAAGAATGCCAAACCCTATGGGAGAGGCACTGCACCCCACGAGGCCACTGGCCAGCAGCATAAATCTGAATCAAACATTGTCAGGCAGCCCACACCTGCTTGGAAAGGGGCAAATGGGCACTCAGAACACAGGGAAAAACTGGATTTGAGGAGACTGGATCAATCCTTGCTGTGCCACAAACCCCAGCAGGGAGCAGGACAGGAACCTTTGTAGGAAGGTCTTTTAACAACCCAAGGCTCAGAGGTGCTCTCTGAGCGCCAGGGCAAAACTGCACCTGGCTTGTCCCTGCAGGTCCTGCCACTGTCCTGGTGCCAGCAGCAAGGTGTCCCCAGCCCAGCCCCTCCCCAGGGGGCTGCCAGAACAGGCCATACTCACTTCCCAATGTCAGTGGGGAGGCTCTGCAGGGACACATCGTTCAGGGCCAAGTGGCCCAGGCTCCGGAGCTGGGTGAAGCCCTCGGGCAGCCTGTGAGAACATGAACAGACTCCATTAATGCTGTGTACAAAGCACAGAATGCCCCAAAACACTCAGATACACCAAAGCTAGTCTCATCCCAATCAGCATCAATGTGTTGGAAAGGAGAACAGGAACCATCACCAACCCTGGCTGCTGATCCAGGACAAGCTCTGCTTCCCAGAGCACAAAACCCACTTGCACCAGGCATCACCTGTCCAGGATGGCAAACTCAGTCCTGCAGTACTTGAGCACAAATCCCAGACTAAACCATGCCATGGGAGCATTTACACTTGAGGAAAGGAGGGCTCCCAAGCATTCCAAGTGCCCAAAACAAAGGACATMTCTGCAGATGACACTGCAGCATTCCCCACGGCCAGGCACCAGCACAACACACTCAAGGTGTGACAGAACAGGGAAAAACCCTGGAAGGAAATTCCTGGAGGAAATTCCTCTACTTCCACAGGCAGCTCATAGAGCCCCCTCAGCACACACCCCCCAACACATCTGAACCCTGAACAGAAAAGCTCTGACAAGTAACACCTGGTGCAGAAGTGCTGGTCACTCCTGTGGTGCAGGGACTGTCACCAACAGGGAGGGAAGCTTGTCTCACTCCAGCAGGGCCTGGCACCAGGAGAGGGAGCAGAGTTAATGTGCCCCAAACCTGGGCAGCACCTGCCCTGAGCACAAAGGGACACTTGGGGCCACACTGGCACCTGCAGGGACCCCTGCAGCAAGACACCAGTGCCTGGAAATGTGGCTCACTGAGGCAGGGGAGCCACACTGAATCCCAAATTTACGCATTAAAAGCTCCAGAGACAGAGTACTGAAAGACACATCAGAGATTCTTGCTTGGGCACAGCTCTAGGCACTGAGGTAAGAGGGGTACAAAGCATGGCTATCATCAGTTCTGAATAACAGAGAGGCACAAAAGGGGCTAAGAGRGGGAAAAAAGGGCTGAGAGTGGGGTCCAAAAGGGCTCTGGGGTACAGAGGATGGCATGCAGGCTTTTTCTGCTCTGCTGCACAAGCCCATATCCATTTTGGTTTGTGACCAGTGCAAAGGGAGCAACAAACTCATTGCAAGAGGACAGAAGTCCTCACTGCTGGCACTAGCATAACAGCAGCTCATCACTCACAGCCCCAGGCCCTGAGGATGGAGCTCACCCCAACTCCTCCAGCATCAAGTGTTCCAGTGCCAGGAGAGTGCCAGGAACCTCTCCAGTGCCAGGAGAGCAGACACTGCAGCTTTGGAAGAGGCAGGGCAACCCCAGCCTTGGCTTGACAGGGAGACAATTACAAGGTGAAGATGAGAGAAAGCCAGGCACAATGTGCAATTCCAGTTCTCCTTCTCAGCTGGACTAATGGAGTTCATGTGCCTTCCTACCTGGAGAGAGGATTCCCACTGAAGTCTGCGATTTCCAGGGATTTGCAGAATTTGATGCTCTCAGGAATTTCTGGAATGTCTGGAAAAAAACAGGTGAAAGAACAAAAGAGGCATGAGAAAATGGGACAGCAGGTAGTGGTGGCAGCCTGAGACACGGCAGCAGAAGCCCACGTCAGAGCTGAGGAGCGCTGAGGGCGGGGAAGGGCACAGCTTCCCCCTGGCATGGGGGCACTGTGGGGTTTGGGCACTGCTGCTGCCCAGCTCTGGCCTCACCGTTGCGGGAGATGTCCAGCTCCACCAGCTGCATGAAGTTGGCCACCTCGGGGGGCAGCCTCTGGATCTCATTGTCGCTCAGGCCCAGCTTGCGCAGGTTCAGGAGCCTGAAGAAAGGCTGAGACAAAGGGACACAACGGGGTCAGCAGCAGCTCCTCAACACCCATCTCCTCATCTCAGGGGAAGCCTGAGCAGCCCCCCTGAGAGCCTGCCTGCTCCCACCACCCCATCCCATCAGGGGCAGTCACTGCATGGATCAGAACCCCCATGAAGGGATTCTTGTATTTATGGGGTGCCCCGACAAARGTGAGGAATGATGAATCTGACTCCAYGTGCTTAGAAGGCTCATTTATTATTTTATGATCTATATTATATTAAAGAATGCTATACTAAACTATACTAAAGAATASAGAAAGGATACAGACAGAAGGCTAAAAKGTACTAACGAAAAACTTGTGACTCTCTCCAGAGCCTCGACACAGCTTGGCGTAATTGGCCAATAAGTAAAAACAACTCACATAAAACCAATGAAACCTCTTGGTAAACAATGTCCACACGCATTCCAAAAGCAGCAAAACACAGGAGAAGCAAATCTGGTAATTATTGTTTTCGTTTTTCTCTGAGGTTTCTCAGCTTCCCAGGAGAAGAATCCCGGGCAAGGGGATTTTTCAGAAAATATGATGGTGACAAGGGATGAGGGTACAAGAAAAAAGGCATGAATGACTTCAGGTTGATCATTCATTTAGCATCGGGTACCCCACTGCTCTCCTCCCTCCTGCACAGGACACAGACCAGTCATGCCCTGTTTCCTACAATAACAGCTCCCCTCAGGCTCTGAAGCCCAGCACCACAGAGAAGCCACCTAGAGCAGCTTGCAGCAGACACCTGAGTTTGTGAGGCAGGTCCAGAAGGGCCAACAAAGGAGAAACACAAGGAGAGCAGCAGCCCAGAGAGCTGTCCCTGCTGCTGCACACACCTGCTGTGCCACACGTTTGGTCAGGACATCAGGGACAGGTSCCCACACCATCAGGGACAGGCTTGTGCCAGGTGGAAAAGGCACAGGTGAGMTCTCAGCACGGCCCCAGGTAACACTGAACTAGACAAGGCACAAAAACGCCTTTCTAGAAACACCACAGCCATAGGAATGGTGGCTGGAAGGGCCCTCACAACGTCTGACTTTTTCACACACCCCTTGGGGCTCCCAGAAACCCATCAGCTGCAAATGGCAAATTCCAGGATCCACCARTCACTCCTTCAAGTCACCACAGCCCCAGTGAGCTCAGTAAACACAATGTACTGTAATTATCAACTGACCACATACTGCAGCTGATCCTAACCACTGCCAGAGGTCAGCTCCTGGACAGGATGGGAACCAGGGCTGGGGTATTTGCTGCATTTCCTGGACTGTTTCAGAGCACTGGGAACAACAAACAACAATGTGGGGCCACTGCAGAAAACGCTCACAAGTGACCAGGGACAAACTCAGGTCTGTGCAGGGACAAGCACAGGCCATGTCTAAATTACAGCACCCCGTGTTTGTCCTCAGCAGAGGCAGGGAGGGGTCACAGCAGCACAGGAGAGGCAACCCTGGGGTCATCCTGAGGTCCCAAAGCACAGCCAGGGTCAGGGCTCCTCCTGCAGCCCACACTGAGAGGGACCAAACCAGAGCAGGCTCTGAACCTCCCTCCTCAGGTGCGCTTTCAGGTACCCACTGCACAAAGACTGCTGGGCAGAGCTCCCCAGGAACTCCTGGTGCCTTTCCAGGTCCCCACCTGCAAAGAGCTGCTGGGCAGAGCTCCCCAGGAACTCCTGTGCCTTTCCAGTGCCACCTGCACAAGAGCTGCTGGGCAGAGCTCCCCAGAACACCTGCGGTACCTTCAGGTGTGGGGCACCCCCAGGACCCCCCAACACCATGGAAAACGAGCACAGAGCAGACAAGGGAGGAGCAAACAGAACCCTGAGAAGATGCACAGGGCACAAGCGAGCTGCTCCCCCTCCTGCAGTGACCACCACGAGCTCTGCAGGTGTACCTGGAGCAGTTTCTGCACACACCCAAGGCTCTGCAGCTCCCAATCCCAGCCAGGACACACTGCTGGGCACAGGTGTGTGYCTGAGGGGCACAAACCCCAGCACAGCCCCTGCTGCTGTCCTGCTTCCACTCTGCACAGGGGAAGTGATCAGGGATGAACAGCACTGATGGGAAATTCACACCTCTGATGTCCTAAAGAACCATAATAATTGTGTAATGAGTAAATAAATTTAAAAAATAACCCCTCTCACCAGCTCATCAAAGGCCCTGTTTAACTCTGTTTATCTCATRCAGACCAGCTCAGTGAAAAGGAAGTGGGTGAAAGTCTAAATGACAACAAAGGTCCAGGGGAGCAGGAGCTTACAGACTTGATTTGCTATTGTTTCCTAGAGCCTTCTCCTAATTTTAGAATGCAAGGAAATTCCAGACAAGACATGGTGCTGGCCTGCCAAAGTCTGCACACTGGAAAATAACCACAGGRGCTGAGCACCCACAGCCCAGGCTGCAGCACTGCTGCCCAGGGCACAGGTGGCCTCCGAACACATCTCCACACTTTTAAATCACATCAGGTTTATTAAATGGATAAACCCAGGCTGTGCGTGGTGCAGCAGCTCCCAGCTCCTTCTTTTTTCTTGGAAAAAAGGTTTCTAAACCCCCTGGCACTGTCAGAGCTGGGCACAGTCCATGTGCAGAGCTGAAGGAGCTGCGTCCTACTTGGCAGAATCACTTRCACTGGACCTGAATAAAACATTTAGATGTGACAAAAAGTGAAACCAGCCAACAGCCATCAGTGGTAGCCAGAAAAACAAACGTGAGAATTGCAGTGTTTTCGTGCCTGAATGCAGGTTTTATATTTGCCAAAAAGAGATGGCAAGAGGATGTGACCAAGAGCTGCAAAYGCTGCCTCTGACATGAATTTCCATGTCATTTCCAGCTCAGTATTCTGGGAGCTGAAGMCTTCAGCTCAGCCCAACAACTCAAAGCAAAGGCTGCACAGGAGATTCACTTGTGACACTTGAAAGTGAGAACAAACAGATTTAAAAATTCTTAYTAGAACTAAGAGTGAAACCTTGATTACACATCTCTGCAGACTGGCAATTATCTCTTTTGCTAATCAAAGCTTACCCCAATTCCCAGAGCTGACAAAGYAAACCCCTGGATTTGGCACCACATTTAATATCTYAAATAAAGAGAAACTCCCCCACCTTCAACATTTTCTGATTTATAAAATAAAACACCACCAAATCTTCCCARCCCAGATCCCTCAATGTCCAAACTGGACTCAGAGTACATTAAAAATAGAAGTTTGAAGAAGAAAMAAAGGTAAGCCCAATCTCTCCCTGTTTCCTGGCAGCCCAAAGCCCACAAGGACCAGCACAGAAATATTCCAGCACACAGGAATCCAGAATCAGCACAGGAATATTCCAGCAGCTCAGAGTGTGAGGGAAGTTATCACTAACAAAAAACCAAAAAAAACCCCAAAACAAACAAACAAAAAAAGCATAATAGCAGCTGGGTGTAACTGGGGGGAAAAGCCTTTGCAAAGCAGGGTGCATTGCAAAGATATTCTCTGTTGAAGCATGGGAGTACGCACAGGGTAGATAAGGCACAAAACAGCTACCAAACTGTCCTACAATGCACATTCAGGGACATAAACTCTTACAATGCCCAGAGCAGCCACAGTGCARCCAAATGGAAATATATGAAATAGTCACTAATTAGGGACAGGTATAAACAGTTTGTAAAGAACCATAYGCCAAAAGATAAGTAACGCTCCACAAAATGACAACATTGCAAAAAAAGGCAGAAAACTGTGAAATTCAGGCTCTGCAGCAGGTTTTTAGATGTGACAYCCTCCCTCAGCAGCCCCTTGAGAGCCAAATGTATGCAAACACATCCAAGTGTTTCGCTAACTAAAATTCAGGTACTTCAATCTTTAAAAAAGTCAAAAAAGGCAACCTAGACCCATGGATTTTTCAGTCAAAAGGGACTGAGCTATAACCTGATACAATATCCTTCCAATCCTTTGTATATCAAAGATCCGTGAAATAATTCATGTTGGAAGGTACCTGGGAGATCTGCAGTCCAGCCTCCTGCTCAGGACAGGATGAGGATGAGGTCAGAGGAGGCTGCTCAAACCTTCAACCATGGGGGATGGCCCAAAACGCCTCTGGGCCCCTGGCTCCACCACATAATGATCCTCCCAGGGCAGCCTCTTGGCTCCAGTGGTTCACAGGCCTCTGTGAAACCAATAAAACCCCTCAAAGATCCCTCACTGCTGCTGCCAGTCACACACTGAGTGTGGTCAACATCACCCATCAGACAGAACCAGCAGAATTTGGGGGGGTCAAACCCTGCCCAGTGACATCCCACAATCCCTACGCATCCACAAGTCCCACAGCTTCCCTCTACAGATCTGCCTCTTCCTGTTTCCATCCTGTCCTTGTCACAGGGTGGGTTTTTTCCCTCTTAACTGGAGAATGGAGACAGCCGGTATTGGGTTTTCAGTGCTGAACTCTGTTTTGACTGGAAGTTATGTGATGGCAGTTTTGGGGTGCCAAACCATAGAAAGGTTTGGGTAGAAGGGGACCTTCAAGACCACCCAATCCCACTCCTGCCATGGGCAGGGATACCTTGCACTAACCCAGGTTGCTCCAAACCCCATCCAACGTGGCCTTGGACATTTCCAGGGATGGGGCAGCCACAGTTTCTATGGGCACCCAGTGCCAGGGCCCTCCCACCCTCCCAGGGAGCAATTCCTGCTCAATATCCCATCCATCCCTGCCCWCTGGCAGTGGGAAGCCRTTTCCCTTGTGCTGTCCYTCCAAGTCCTTGTGCAAAGTCCYTCTCCAGCTTTCCTGCAGCCCCTGTGGGTACTGAAAGGCTGCACTAAGGTCTCCCAGAGCCCTCTCTTCTCCCAGCTGAACAATCCCAAGTCTYTCAGCCTTTCATCACTGGAGAGGTGCTCCAGCCCTCTAATCATCTCCRTGGCCTCCTCTGGGCTCATTCCAACTGGCTGATCTATGCAGGAGTGAGAAAGGATGAAAGCCCCATGCAATTATTAGCGAGCCTCTTGATCCAGAGCACTGCATTTGGCATCAGTTTATGGAAGAGAAATACCCAGTGCTGACAGCAGGATCACACAGTGACAGCCAAAACTGTGCCCAAAATGAGCCCTTCCAGGTCAGCCCCTGCAGCAGCCAAGCACCGTGTCCAGTTCTGGGCCCTCAGTTTGGGAAGGATGTTGAGATGCTTGAGCACATCCAGAGGAGGCAAGGAGGCTAGTGAGGGGCTGGGAACACAAACCCTGTAAGGAATGTTTGAAGGAGCTTGGGGTGCTCAGCCTGGAGAAGAGGAGGAACACAAGCCCTGTGAGGAATGTTTGAAGGAACTGGGGCTGTTTAGTCTGGAGAAGAGGAGGCTTAGGGGTGACCTTATTGCTCTCTACACCTTCCTGAAGGGAGGCTGCAGACACGTGGGGTTGGGTCACCTCCACCAAGCAGCACTGACAGAACAAGAGGACACAGTCTCCAGCTACATCAGGGATGGTATAGGTTGGATATTAGGAAGAAATTTTTCACCAAAAGAATAATAAAGCACTGGAATGCTCTTCCCAGGGAGGTGGTAGAATCACCATCTCTGGATGTGTTTAAAAAAGACTGGACATGGCATTTAGTGCTATAGTCGAGGCGTTAGGGCATAGGTTGGACTTGATGATCTTACAGGTCTCTTCCAACCTCATCGTCCTGTGATTCTGTGAAGCAGAGCCAGCCCAGTTCACCCTCAGAGGAGAGGCCAGTCCTGCCCCAGGAACATTCCCACACCCCACACTGGGCTGGCCTGGGGTTACCCACAGAAACAGGAACAGGCTCAGCCGGTTTGGGAAACCAGACACGCTGGTAGCAGCACACACAGCCTCCCCTGGCAGAYTCACCTTTGGCTCCTGCCGAGCAGGGAACACCTGGGCAGCCCCAGGCACCCACGGCTGACCCTGCACATGATTCTCCAGGATGCCCAACACCCACTGGCAGAGCTTTCCAGCCAGCAAGAGGCACAAGCACCCAAGACCCTGCCCCTGGGSAGTCACGAGGTGTGCCTGTACCTTGGGCAGGGCACAGCTCCAGGCCCACAGGGAAGCAGAGTGCTCCCAGGAGGAAGGAGATGCCCACCTGAGCCAGGAACAACCCTCTGCCCTCATAACCCTGTGTGGCATGATGGGCCAGCAGCAGCACGGATGGGTGGCACTGCAGGAGGCATTGGCCATGACCAGGATGAGATGAGCCACTCCTGAGCAGGGACAACAGGACCCCTGCGTTGTCATTATAGTGCAAGAGTTCTATTGTCATTACATTGCAAAGGTTCCCTATTGCTAGAGTTTCATACCTCCTTGATGTTGCCTGTAGGCAGCTCCTCTAGCACTGACTCTTCCTTGTCCTTGCAGTAGCCAACTGACTCCAGTTCCCACCAATCCACTCTTATAACACTCTACTTACTGGCTACAGGGGTRGCCKGTTAAGATCAGGCCTGCTCCTAATATTTAGTAATTGGTTCAGCTGCAACTCTTTAGGGGATAAGATTACATTCTATACCACCTTCATTTACCCATACTGTATCCCCCTGCACCCCTTCCTCACTCCCTGCATGGGGAAACAACTGTCCTGCTCCAAACCTGCACCAGCCACCTCCTGCCCTGCCCCAGAGACTGAACCTGTCCTCACAGCCTGGAGCAGCACCAGGCAGGCATCCCAGGCCCTGCAAACTCCAGAACAGAGCTGCTGGGCACATCCACACAGCAGGGGATGGTCTGGAGAGCCAACAGCTCCRGAACTGCAAAAGGTTCTGGAGAAGGGACAGGCTGTCAGGGACAGCAGCTCACTCCAGAAGGCAACCTGCAGCACAGAGATCCATGCAGATTCACGCAGGGGGTGAGCCAGTAAGGGATCTGTGAACACCAGGTAGTCCAAGCTCTGCTCAGAGAGAGGTCAGCTACAGCACCTGGGGCAGGATGTGCACACACAGCAATGTCTTGTGACATACACACACATCAGAGCCACATGTGACATGCACACACAGCAGTCGCACACATGTACACACACAGCAGAGTCACATGAGACATGCATACACACAGCAGAATCTCAAAGGACCTTCTAAGCCCATTCTCTGTCTTTTAAGAACTCTCTGGAGCAGGTTCCATCCCCTCTCTGCCATGACCAAACCTTCAAGTTGCGTTTCTCCAGCTGATGCGACAGGGTCTGTGAAGCTCCCAGCAAGACTGCTGAGGCTGCAGCAGAGCTCCAGGACATGAACAAAGGGCTGCTGGAGCTGTTAGGTGATCTAAGAGAACCACAGTGTCCAGTGATGCCAGGAATTCAGACACCACCCCCACGTCTCCCTCCTGCTGCAGCTGATGCTTGGCAGAGCCTTGGTCTGCCCCCCACTCACTCATTCAGTCAGACCAAGAGGTGGAAAATGAAAAAAGGAGAAAGGACAATGGATAAAAGGCTCAGGACAAACCCTCTGAGCCACCACTCAGCTATGCCGTTTMCCAGAAACAGCAAAATCCCAGGGGCAGGCCTGGAAAGCCAACCATGAGGACTGGGGACAGAGAGGAAGCCTGGCTGTGGGGTGACAGTGCTGGGCCACCACAGCCACCCCCATGCTGGCCCAGGGGGCTGCTGCAGCTGCTCAGGCATGGGGGGAACGGGCTGCAGTCCTGGAACACCCTGATGGAGCATGGCAGGGTCAGGGACAGAGCCACTGAGCTCCTCTGGCAGCCTGCTGGTGTCTGCAGCAAGCTCCGAGCCCTGTGCCCATCCCCTGTGCCCACAATGGCAACACCAGCCCTGGGGGCTCCTGCCCACCTGCAGGAGATGCATCTGCACTGCCAGGGAAACAGAGAAAGAGTTTGTCTGCTGAGCCTGGCACTTGGAAAACACCAAATGTGTCTGCATGCAGGCTGATCCCCCCTCCCAGGTCAGCACCATCACTCTTTTCCAAACCTTTGTTTTCCCGAGGCTACAAAAAAAGGGTTTCTGGCCTAACCAGGGCTAAGCTCCAGCTCTCCCTTCACCTGGTGCCAAATCTCATAATGCCATGGGAGCCAGGACACAGGGGGGATCTTTGTTCCCAGCATCACCTCCTGCTCCCCATRTTCTCACCTGTACCAGTGAAGACACAGAGAGGAGGACAGACAGACAGCTAGCTAGGCTCCTCTATCAGTTTCCATGGAGGAGCCATGCTGYRCTCAGCACAGACAGCTCTTGGAGCTGCCTTGGCCCCAGGACCCTCCTGCCAACAGCAGACAGGAAGGGGGGGCTGCCCAGCGTCCCCACAGGCTCTGGGGACATCCCTCCCTCAGCCAAGCAGCTTTAGGCAGGTTCCACTGCAGAACCTCTGCAGGTAACAAACAGCAGCGCTGCTGGAGCAGAGCAGGACACRTGCCAGGGGAAGAGGAGGCAAGCCCCAGCTTAACCACAGAGCCACAACAATGTCACACTCAGGCCAAGGGCTCTGGAACCAGGTGGTGACAATTTACACAGCTGGAATCAGGAACAGGATCTATACCACAAACACAATCTTGGCTCTGGAATGGGACAGAGACTCTGCTCCTGCAGCCAAACCACSATGGTGCTCCCAGCTCTGCTGCCCWAACAGCAGGGCTCAGACACCTCTCTTACAGGTGTTCTCTCCTCACATGGGGCACCATTTATCAGTGCTGGTGCTTGGCACCAATCAACAGTGGACTCAAACTGACTGGCACCATCAGTTTATTATCCTACAGTGAAAAAAACTCTCATACCTTCTCTGTAAACTTCCTGGGCAGCTTCACGCAACATTGCCTCCTTCTCTTCTTCGTTCTTCCTTCTGCAGGACCAGCCAACTCCTTCCTGTCCCTTGCACAGCCACCTGGCCCTGTCTGTCCCTCACAGCCCATCCTGACCCTTCCTGCTCACAGCACAGCCAGCAAACTCTGACTCTGAAGGACTCTCGACCAGCTAACCCCTTCTTTTCTAACACCCRTCCTTATGGGACACAGCTGTGACTACTAAGGGCAAGGCTGTTCCCACTCTTTGGTAATTAGTACAGCTGCAATTCATCAGGGGTGAGATTGCCTGCAGCACCATCTCTATTCTTTTACAACCTGTTCTCCCACACTCCTCTTTCTCAAAAACAACCTGTGACAAGCCGGGCTGCCCCAGACACCAGCCCTGGGCCAGCTGCGCTGGTAGCAGGCGATTTTCTTCAGGGACCAAGCAGCCCAGCAGTGCCTGTTGTGTGACCACTCCTCCAACAGGAGCTAAGGGCTCAAAGGCAGAGGTTTTGCCAACCCTTCAGCCCTGGAAGTGCCCATGCTAAGGTGCTCCTCAGTCTCCTCCCCTCTCATTTCTCTTCAGAGAATTTCAAGTCCACCTGTCCAGCCCTACTAGAGCAGTCCCTGCCTCCAGCAGGACAGCACACGTTTAATTAAAGGCAGCATCAGACTGTGCAGCAAGAAAATAATTACAATGCTCCTTGTGATTCACGAGCAGGAGGGCCTGCTTCCCATGCCACCATGGGCTGGGTTCCTAGATGAGCTCTGAGTTTGTCTCCAGGCTGGATGAATGCATGGGACCCTGCACTGCAGGCAGGAGGTGTCTGTCCATCCATCTGCCAGCATTGCAACACAGCAGCTCTCTAATGCTGGCAGCAAAACCAGCTCATGCACCTGGGCCTTGTGTTTCATTCCCATTTTCCTGGTTAAACATGGGCTTGGCATGTTCCTCCTGTCCCTGGAGGAAGCAGAGCTGCTGCATCCTCCACAGCTGGGCACTGGGACACCCAGCCTGCCTCAGACACCTACAGGTGAAGTGTGAAGAGACCTGGGGCCCCTTCTTCCACAGATGTGCTGAGAGATCTCACACCTGTGCCAGTGGCTTGTCTCTGGGGGAATCCAGCCTGGGACAGAGTCAGGAGGAGCTGGAAGCAGTGACTGCAAAGCAAAACAGGCAGGAGCTGATCAGCTCTAAGGTTAAACCCAGCACTTCCCAGTGCTCAAAGGCAGCATGGCACAGGTGAGGCCACAGAACCTGCCACACCTGTGTGCCATGGCTGGGCAGCACAGGCCCAGCTCCAGAGGCTGCTCAGCTCCCTCAGCAGAGCAGGACTCACTTCTAGCACAGCCCACTGCCTCCAGGTAACATTAAAGAGACACCTGTCCCTACAGACAAAAACCAGGAAGGCAACGGTTATTCCCAGAATAGCTCAATTCAAGAAGAATCACTGAAATCTGATGAGGATAACTGAGMTAACCCGAGCTGAGGTCAAACAAGCTATCACACTGCTGAGAGGTGGGAACATCAGTCTGGAGCTCCAGCAGAGCAGCCCCAGGGGCACCCTGGTGCCACAGGGAGGGCACCACAGCCACCATGCAGGTGTCCTTTACCTGGGGACTTGGTCTGAGCCACCTCAGGCACTGGACACAGACCAGCTGCCCCCCAACACCACATCTCCCCAGCTGTTCCCATCCCACCAGTGCTTCCTTCTCCCCTCCTCACAGCATTTACAGCCAGATCGTGAACCACCTCCAGGCCAGTGAACTTCTCTGGCTGTAGGCACACAGTCACCAACAGCTGAAAGGTGGCAATTCACCACCAGTGCTTCCTTCTCCCCTCCTCACAGCATTTACAKCCAGATCCTGAACCACCYCCAGGCCAGTGAACTGGCTGCAGGAACATGGTCACCAACACCTGAAAGGTGGCAATTCAGGCAGTTCAGTCCCAAAGAGACACACCACTGGCTTGCCAGCCATGCTCAGCTCTGCAGTCAGGGACATTGCAGAGGGCATGGAGGAGATGACAAGAGGACACTCCTTGTGTGCCCGCAGCAGGAGAGGCACAGAGGGGCTGGTGAGGCAGGGCAGGGGCACTGGGGGCACCCACAGGAGTGGCCCCACACGCTCCTGCCCACACTGGAGGCAGCAGAAGGAGCAGGGCAGCCCCAGCAGGCTGCTSCCTGCCAGCCCCACACGGCCCTCCCCTGCAGCCCGGCGGATTTCCGACTATTTAACCCCGAATAGGGCCCTGAGGAATGTACTGCCAATATCTAAAAGTACTCAAGGGCTGGGAATACATTCCAGCAAAGACAAAGCGACTGTCTGGGAGCCAAGGCTCGGCAGCTGCTGCTGCTCAGGCTCTGCAGCAGGGCTGAGGAATGCTGTCCCCTTCAGAGGGGCCGSGGCAGCAGCTGCTGGGCACACAGCACACGGCCAGGAGCAGGGAGCAGCCCCTGCTCCAGGTGAAACAACAAACCAACCCCAGAGAGGCAGTCCTGAGCCAGGATTGAACCCAGATACCACAACGAGCATCCCACTGCTGCCGAGGCTGGGGGGTGATCGATGCACATCTCCCACACGAGGCAGCAGCGGCAGCAGACTCTGGCTGTGTGAAGASGGGCCCTGAGCACAACCCCAGCACTCACAGCCTGCACCTCGGTCTGTGCACTGGGACGGGGCAAGAAAGGAAGGACCAGAACTGCCTGTGGCAGGCACAGGACACTCAGGGGCACTTTCCATTGAAATATATGGAATAATATACCATAAATATATGAATATATTTCATATATTCCAGTATATAGATATATTAGAATATACGAAATATATTCATATATTTACAGTATATTATTCATATATATAAAGTATATTATTCCATATATTTCAATGGAATATGTGCAGGCCATATTCCATACAACCCCATACAACCCCATACAACCCCAGCACCCACAGCCTCCACCTTGGTCTGTGAATGAATATATTTCATATATTCCAGTATATAAATATACTGGGATATATGAAATAATCACAGCACTGAGTGCTGTGGTTTCGTTGACAAAACGGTGTTCAGTCAAAGGTAGGACTTGATCTTGAAGGTCTTTTCCAGCCTCAATGATTCTGTGACTAATTGTTCCATAACAGAACCACTACACATTGCGCCTACTTTAAGGACCTCAGTCACTTAAAAAAATTTCTCTTGCTTTTGGAAAAAAAAAATCCAAATCACATTTTAATCTGGTGGTATTCCTGTATCAAGCATTAAAATAGTGTAGCCTTAAGTWCCTTCTGTCAGAGTAGCAGGCCAATCTCCTATAATTCTCCTAGAGAATTATAAAAAAGTATTTCTACATGTTCAGTGATGTTATATGCAGTGCTGTCTCCTCCAGCTGCWGCAGAGCAGGTSCCTCCTGCCTGGTTAAATTAGRTATATGGAAGAAATTCTTAACTGTGCATGTAGTGAAGCACTGGAGCAAAATCATTACTCTGGAGAGAGCTGCGGAGATCATTTCAGGGAGAGCATCCTGGGTGCGGGTGAAGCAGCCAAACCCAGCACACCCCAGGTTCTACCCAAGCACCTCTGCCCCTTTCTGATTTGCGTGAGCATTTAGGTTTTCCCAGCCAGGCCCCTCCCTGGCACACCAGCACCTCAGGAATCACCTCCTTGGTTTTTCATTCAGGATGTGATGTTTCTAAAATTTTGATGAATACCTCTGATCACCAAGCTGTTAAGTCAGTGAGATATGTGATACTTTCTGACAATTTTTTCATGGTAAATGACAGCAGGTATTAGTTTTGTTTCTCATTGAAAAGCAGCATAATTCAGAGTCTCAATTTTTCATGAAACAGATGCCTTGTCCCCACTGAGTCCTGGTGTTAAGGAGGAGTGCTTCTTTCATGAGCTCCATTATCATCCAAATGCCTCTTTTTGGGTCTCACTAATTTCTGATATACCCTAATGGTTTCATGTTTTGARGAACTCCAGTGGATATGCACAAAATTAATAAACTTCCTTCGTGTTACCGAAATTCATATGATTTTGATATGTTCTAGAAGCTGTTGGGGTATTTCCTTTGTAATCCACTTCAATGTACAGAAACTTTCACAGGAAACATTGCATTGTAACRGATGCCCATTGMCTTCAGCTTCAGCTAGASAGCTGAGAACACATAGGAAGAACCACAAGCTGGTATTTTGCATTCCAATTCCTCCATCTCTATCGATAAAAAACTAATTATCTATAAACCATATTTCACAGTCCCTCTAGTTCCTGATGTAACACTGGGAACCAGCCCCACAATTCAGCCAAGGGACACCAAMTACTTCTACACCACCCTCTCAGCAAAGGGTCAACCTGCAACTACAAAAAGTAATTGATCTGTAATGTCACAGCCATTAGCAGAGGGAAAAATGCCAAAAGTTGTATTATACAATAACCTGTTGCAATTGTTTCCAATCAGATTGTGTTTTCCAGAGGCAGAAATCATAAGTGGGTTTATCCAACAGATACATTTCCAGCACAGTGAGGCACCTTAAAACCACCAAAAAAMCCCAACAAACCAGGTCCAACCCTGAAACTAGGAATCCAAGACAAGGCAATGAGACCAAGCCCAGTAACTGGTACAAAGTGGGTGACTCAAAGGCAGCCTGTGCCCTTGGGGTGCAGGAAAGCACATCTGGAGGACTGGAGAAGTCCTGAGGAAGAGTTAAATGTACCCAAACACCTCCCCTGAGCAGGAAGAGGACAAGGAAGAAGGTGCTGGAGCAGCTCCAGGGGAACAGCTCAGACATACACCAGTAAATGCCCTGAACCAGGAATGGAACGAGGAGCCAGAGCCCACAGAGGTGCTGTGATGCCACATCCCCCTGCCCAGCACACAGCTGAGCATCCATCCTTCCATCCACCACGCTCCCACCCCTGCCTCAGCCAAGCTCCTGCCAGGGAGATGCCAAAACAGGGCCCCACAATGCAGGAAACACACAGAACAGGTCAGAGGAGAGCTGAAGAGGTTAACCCAGCCCTGCCCCTGCCTCCAGCCATCAATGAACTAATTCTCCCTGGCAGATCCTCAACAGCACCAAAGGGAACCTGAGACACCTGGGAGGAGCAGGCAGGGCCTCTGCAATTCCAACATCCAGAGACAGCCCTGGGAACAGCAGCTGGGGCTGGGGACCTGACAGAGCCAACCACCCGCAAGAGCAGCACCAGGAACCCAAGGGGGCACAGCAAACCCAGCTGGCAGCAGCACACATGGGGCAGGTGTTAAATCACCTAGCAGGGACCTACAGAGGCCTTTATAACAACCCAGGAAGGACTGAGCAGGTGCTTCCACCTCTGGCCTCCCTGCAGGTACCAAACCAGTGCCAAGCAAGGGCTGGTGAGAGACAGAGGACCACAGCCATCTGAATTTTCATCATTTTTTACTCCTCTAATCCTCTCTACTGCCCAGCTGCCTCTGCACCTCCCATTCCACACACCTGAACCCCCTCCAAGGCCAGAGCTGGTGGGGAGACAGGCTGGCAGCACACCCTCACTTGTCCCAGAGAGCCGAACACATCTCAGAGATCTGAATGTTAACTTCCCTTTCACAGACCTCAAGCATAAAATCCACCTGTGTGCCTCTTTGCTGTTCCCTGTTTGTATATCCAAGAGTTTTATCAGCTCTTTTCTCCATGACTGAGCTGGTGTTTGGCTGCTGCCACCCCAGCACAGATCCTACACCTCTGCTGCCACCAGGGGAGGGTGCAGGGGAGATGGCCTGCATTTATTCTACTTTCTGGGCAGCAGCAATGCAGAATACATGTTTTTTGGAGAGACAAACACACATCCAGCTGTTCTAGTAACGCACAGGGCTGCTGAGCTCCTGCAAAGCACCCAGAGCTGCGCTGGCTCCACACACCAGTCTGACAACCAGCAAGTGAAACCAGTTTGTTGGCTGGTTTTGTTAAACAAATGCAGCTGCAGCTCTGACACAGCCTGGGATGGAAAGAGCCACATCCAGAGCGAGAGGAGGTGCCCACCCCACATCAAGCCTTGGCAGGCTCCAAAGCTGGCTCCACRGAGCACTCCTGGCTCCCTGACTTTCTCAGGGAAGGGCTATTAATACACGGATTAGACAGGAGAAAGCTTTAACTCTTCGCCTTGAAGTAAATCAAACCCGCAAAGATCTCCTTACAAGCCTTTACATGCAGGAAATTATAAAAGCTGCGCTTAATTAGTTTTGCAAGGCCCCCTTTTTTGCTTTTGGGAAGAGTGACAAGCGTGCCTTGAGCTTTCCTGGTGCAGTGGAATCCTGATTCCTGTTTTGGGATCCTGGCTCCTGGGTGCAGTGGGATCCTGATCCTGGGGGGATCCTGGCTCCTGGGTGCAGTGGGATCCTGATTCCTGGGGGATCCTGAGTCGCCGGTGGGATCCTGGCCCCCGGGTGGGATCCTGACTCCTGGGTGCAGTGGGATCCTGGCTCCCAGTGGGATCCTGGCTCCTGGTGGGATCACAGCTCCTAATGGGATCCTGATTCCCAGTGGGATCCTGGCTCCTGGTGGGATCCTGGCTGCCAGGTGCAGTGAGATCCCCGTCCCCAGCAGGATCCTGGCTCCCAGTGGGATCCTGATTCCCAGGAGGATCCTGATTCCCAGTGAGATCCTGGCTGCTGAGTGCAGTGGGATCCTGGCTCCCGGTGCGATCTCGGCTCCTGGGTGCAGTGGGATCCTGATTCCCAGGAGGATCCTGGCTTCCAGTGGGATCCTGGCTCCCGGGTGTAGTGAGATCCTGCCTCCCAGTGGGATCCTGGCCCCTGCGGGATCCTGATTCCCAGTGGGATCCTGGCTCCTGGTGGGATTCTGGCTCCCAATGGGATCCTGACTCCGGGTGCAGACAGATCCTGGCTGCCAGTGGGATTCTGGCTCCCAATGGGATCCTGGCTCTGAACACGGCACAGGGACACCCTCACCCCAGGCCAYGGCAGAYAAACAGGAGGAACTGCTGAAACCTGGCTGGTTTCAAAGGACCTTGCCATGATGGAGCAGYTGCTGAAACCCAGCTGGTTTCAAAGGGCCTTGCCATGATGCAAACGGCAACAAGCCCAAACAGGGCAGGACCTGCCCTGGACAGAAATGGGCTCCTCTCCCCAGTGTCTCCCACAGTTTCCAGTGCAAGTGGGTATCAGCCCACTGGCAGTGAGAAGAGTGTTTTCTGCACTGGGGTCAGTTCAGCWTGGGAGCTGCAGTGAGGAACTGCAGCCCGTACATGAGAAAAGCCTGGGGCTTCCCTCTTCAGCACCAGCACTGCTGAAAGCCCTGGGACCACAGCCAGCCCTGGGGTTCCCCCTCTGCACAGCCCACAGCCTCAGACACTTCCAGCCCAGGAGGTGTCCAGCAGTCTGTCCCTGGGCACACTCATGCTGACACRCCAGAGCTCCGAGGTCTCCTCCTTCTGCTCAAACTTGTTCAGGATTTCAGTTCCTACTCAGCTCCACCCTCTCCTCTTGTCCTCCTCCTRCACCAGGTCCAACCAGTTCTGCTCCACCCAGGCTTCCTCCAGCCTCCCTCCCCATACTCCAAACTGGAGCACTCCTCCAAAAGCACACCAAGAGTCTCTGGATCCTTCTGGGTTGTGACCRGCTCTGTTTGCCACCTCCGAGTGCTCCAAATTCCATGGAATGTGTTCATTCCTTCCTGCTGAGTGAGACCTGTGCTTCTCAAGTGCTCAGGAGTGGCCTGGATGACTGAGGTGTTGTTATGCAGCTTCAACACAATGATTTAGCCAGCTGTACTCCCAAAACCCTCACCACCAAAACTGCTCTGCACCCTGCTCCTGCAGAGATCCTGCAGCCACCACTCTCTGCAAGATGGGCACAGCAGAAGTCAGTCTTTTCCACCTCTAGAATTCAGACACCCTTGTGGAAAGCACAAGCAAATTATCAAGGGGAATTTATCATTTTCCATTTAATTGTGTGGTATTGCCCTGGCAGCAAATCCCTGCAATGGGGTAGCAGATGCTCCCACACAGATTTAATCCATCCCTCCAAACTGCCCAAGCACAGCCACCCTGAGGGGAAATTTAGGCTCAAACCAGGYAAAGTTTCCACAAGGGACAGGTGACAAAGAAGCAAGAGCAGCCAGAAGAGGACCTGGCACTGCAAGATGGAGAGAAACAGAGGTTGAGTTCTGCAGCTGGGAAGGGAGAAGTGAGGAGGGCACAGCAGTGCTGCTCAGAAATCCCAGGAGATGGGCAGAGCATCCCATGGGATCTGGAGCACAGCAGCAGYACAAAGGGCACTGGAAATGCTGCAGAGGAAAACGGTGCCACAGAAAGAGCAGGAAATGCCATGTTTCTGAAAGAGGTGAAATAAGGACACAGAAAAGCCTGTCTGAAACACCCAGCTGGTGCTGGGTAAGAAACCCTCAGAAGAGGAACCATTAAACTCAGATAAACCATATAAACTGAGGGATTTTCAAGAGAGCTGACTGACCTTCCCAAMAGCCACCCCTCCAATCCCTTCACCTCAAAAATCACCTCCACAGGGAAGTCTTTCTTGAGCCCCTCAAACACAACCTTGCKGCCCAGGGCTGTGCCTGCTCTCTCGTTCCCACTTTTCTGACAGATCTTCCCATCCCTGTGTCCTTCAGACCTTCTCCCAGGGAATGGRCACGTGCAGCCCCTCCTGTGAAACAAGCACGCTGCCCTTTCTCCACCTCATGACAAGCACAAATCCTCCTCCTCCCAGRGTCTCTTTCCCAAAAAAAGCCTTGTTTCCATGAATGCTCCTCACCTGGAAATCATCCCCCTGACCCATCCAAAGAGCTTTCCCACCACCATCCTGCAGGGACAGCGTGTGCCTAAACCCAGTGCTCCCACCTTCYCTCCTCCTGRTGGAAGGGCAGCTTATTTTCAATTTTCATCACTCTATTCACCTCATACCACACAGATTCCTGCCCCTGCCTTAGGTGTCTGTCCCTGCCAACAGGAATATCCTCAAAAAACGCCCTTCCTGCAGTGACCTGTGTGCCTGGGACCAAAGGCACCTTGGCAGGGAACCTTCAGGACACACACTGGGTCACACCTAAGGTGGGTCAAACCTGCTTCCTTGTTCCTGCAGATCTCCTCCTCCTCCTCCTGTGCCTCTGGAGCAGCCAAAGGGAACCTGGTGGGGCTGGGAAGGGGAGGGACACAGGGGACTCTGCTCTCTCTGCCCAGCATGCCTCCATCCTCTGGCATGCCCAAACTCCCTGGCTGCTCTCAGGAGCAGCAGCATTTGGGGCTGCTCTCCCTTCAGGTGCACCTGATGCTCACCTGTGAGGGCACTCAGGCCTGGCTGGGGATGGGAGGACACCCAGCATGGCCACAGACAGCCCTGGGCAGCTCCGGACAGGGGCTGGGAAGGAAGAGTGTGAGTACAGCAAAGCCAAACTCCCTCCAAGCCTCTCCCAGGAGGGAGTGCAAACCCACAGTGGKGTCTCTGCAGACCCTCAGTTTTGGTTGTTTTCCCCTTCCTGAACTGCTCCAGCTCTCTCCTGAGCTCATGTTAACACACAGCACTGTTATGCCATGTGCCAAGTGGTTCCACAGCTCAGTTAAACTGCACTTTGCATGAAAAATGATGTCATTAGCTCTGAAGTGAGCCCTCTTTGGTTGCACTCAGTGCTCTCCTGCAAGCAGCAGCAGCTGCTCCCTGTCCCCTCCTCTGGGCCATCACTCACCCTCCAGGCCCCTGCCATGGGATGGGGAATGGTTTGGGGAATGGCTCCACATTTCACCACCTTTCCCAGACAGATGGAGACACCCTGAAAGCCTYCACCTCCCTTGTGCAAAGCTGTTGTACACTGGGTCTGGTGTTATACACCCCTTGCTGCTCCGCATCCTCTGTCCCTCTCCTGATTTACTYCATCTCCTGAGACCAGGGGACCAGCATCTCACTGCTCTGCTCCATTTGTTCMTCTCATAATTCCTTACCAGGAGGCTCCAGAAGGGG